>NW_019289688.1:181842-263515 GCF_000500325.1 Leptinotarsa decemlineata
GTACTGTTGGAAGCGCTATTGTATTTACTTCAATCGACAAAAAAAATTACCCCGATAGCTTCATTAATTCAGAAGATATGACGGTGGAAATAAAAAATAACAGATTTTATCTGAAATCATTTTTTTTCAGTTTTTTCTGTTAACAAAGTTCTAGACTACTAAAAAATGTCGTAAAATACGATTTCGTATTCCTTATGACATGCTTAACAAAACCTGCCATGTCTGATCTGGTTCCACGCCAAAAAAAAAAAAAACGAAACGATAGGGTCTCGAAATTACTCCACTAGTTGTGTTTTAATAGCTGACACTGAAAATGGTACTCCGGCCTGCCACTTACTCATCTCTCACTATCGGACACTGTAATAATATCTCAATAGAAATCGTTGGAGATTTTCGTAATTTAAATATCATTTCATCTCCCTTGACAATAAATTTGTCAGAGAGTTGATGAAATTTTTATGTTGCATCCTTAATTATCAAAACTTCTTCATCTTTCTTATCTTCATCTTGTGCTTTGCTTTTCATTTTAGAAGACTTGGAAAATTTGAATGAAAAACCATCTTTATTTGCTTCAGAATGTGTTATGCTCTCTATCTTGGCAGACATGGAAAATTTAAAGACTATACCTCCATTATCTTTTATTTAATAATTTGCATTCAAACTGAAATTGTTTTCACCTTTCGAACGAATAAAACTTTAACGTGGTAATCATAAGAATCACAAACGTAAAATGGAAAATTCAATGGAAAACGGAGGGTGGTTTCCAAAAGATAATGATAAATTTTCAATCGATCACAAAGGAAATTTAAATGTATGCATACCATTGAAATTGTGGTCGGGATTTTTCGAAGATTATGAAAGAATTATAATGAATATGAGACAAGAATTAGTTCTCATTCAAGAAAATTATGACATTCATGTTGTTATTACAACAGATGATACGGAAATATTAAAAATTCAAATCCCCAAACTGTATTGGAACGTATCTCATACGTTGGTTAAAATAGTTCGTAATATCACGAATTGAATTTCGAAGTTGGAAATTGATAGAATATCCCACTCTGAATGATTCAACTCATCACAATTGGCTGGAAAAACTTTAACTCAATTAGAAAGTCCTCGACACATAATTATTGCCTTTCAAGATGCACGAACAGGTCAGATTCTTAATGATATGAGTGAATTCAATCATTGTAACTTGACGAATGTACGAGTATTTTTAAATAGTGAAAGATTTCCCTATCAAGATTCAAATTTGGATTTCGATTCAAATCGATTTGCATCACTTTTTAAAATGTTCGCTAATTTCCAAGAAAGATATTATCACATCCAAACAAATCAACCCATATTCAACTCGAAAGAATTCAAAGACAAACTCCAATTATTGATATTGACTGTTTCCATCAAAAATAAATCATTCAGAGCTGATCTGTAGTTTTTCGAATAGAATTTGAAACATCAAAATCTACAGGAAATAATATGTCTGTCTGCATATTGTCCAATATAACATGAGAAAGAATTCTCGTTCGATTGATGACTTATTTATTTTGTAGAAATTCATGTTGAATATAGAATAAAGAAAATACTTTTGTCTAGTTTCTACAGTTTTTATTAGATGAATTTAGGAATTTTAGGATCCATCCAATAGTTGGTAATCGTGACATATTGTAATATTGGTAACGTGTTAGGTCAGGTACCTAGAGCAGATACCTATTCACTTCATTTAAGACGCAACTTGACAATTTGTGGTAGTTACTTGAAAATGGCCTTATAAGCCGAAACCGGTCATAACGAATTAATAAACACAGTAGAAACTAGACAAAAGTATTTTCTTTATCCTATATTCAGAAAGAATTCTATCATAATCCATTGAATAAAATTATGCGACAATGAGTGTAAGTCAGTCAGTTGATAATAATAGTTCAGTATAGATGTAGACTAGTTCAATTTCTGCGCCAGTTGACACAACTCGAAACTGAATTTAAATATTTGGAGAAGAGAAAATTAGTTGGACGACAATTGAAAAATCTTCGAATATGAGATTAGTTATCGATTTTCGAAGTTCCAGAGTCGAAAATAATAAATTCGTAGTAAAATAATAAGCCGTCACGATGACAATCGCCGGATCAGTCACTACTTATTCAAACCACCATTTCCCTCCAACAATCTTCCATACGATCTGAAAAACTTGGTTAATGAAAAACCACCACTACGTAGACTGGAATGTAGGATTCAACCCTCTATATCAAATTGAAAATATTACACGATATCTAGCGAAAGGTGCAGATGTTATGTATGTAAAAAGTAGAGAAAAGTTCAACTTAATCAAGAAATTGTACGGTTTATGAATTGTATGAACATCCTGCACTGGAAAAAAAGACCCCATGTGTTTTTATCATAGTAATAATGAAGATAATTGTGTATGTGTATGTATTCTTTTTGTGTACAAATTCAATGATGAATGATGATGATACACAAATATGTAATGAAAAAATAAAATTTTTGAGTTTAGACTTGTTTTGGAAATGCAATAGTTATTCTTCGTCTTCTTCCTACCACCCCATACCACAACACATTTTGATTATATATAAACATGAAAATGTATCGATAAAATCAGTGTATGATGTTATTTCTCTTGTACCAACAGAGAATTTATTTTTTGAACCAAGATCATTGGCATCTCAAACAGAATGTACATCAATTCAGAACTGGAAAAGTTTCCCATACACTATTTGATTGGAAGAGCACACAAATACATTGCTTGAGAGTACCGAAACAATTTCCATTTACAAGTGCAACTACACTTTTTCATTCAATACTACCGATGAAAATGGCGCACTCACGCAGATGATCCACCAACTCCACAATCAAGATGTCATTTATGTAAATTAGCTCTTGATCAATTGTAATTCAGAAGTGAATGAAATAAAAGTATATACGTTTGTTTTTTGTTTTAATTTCAATTGTTCTTAATGTCATCTACATCACTTGGTGTGAATGAATTGAACTGTATGGAAAATCAGTTCTGTTAACGATTTTGTCACTCACTTGTTTTCAGACAGACGAATTCTCCATAATCCTCTGGTTTTACACTCCCAGGCAACAAGAAATTTAGCTTGGCAAGGGAAATATGATGTGAAGAGTGTATATATACACAGCACTGATTTTATGATAATCTAACCATTATTCTAGTTAAAAAAACGTAAGAAAATGTTCACTGTTACTCTGCTCTATCCTGGTCACGGAAACTTCCTTTCTTCATGTTTTTTAATCTCAACTATCCAAAAAACCACTTTCAATATATCAAAGCGTAAGACCTGAGAGATAGGCAACACAAATGACAGTAATAGTAAAGTCAATATTATCTCCAGGAAATCTGAAAAATTAACGATGGCAATATATTCTCAATAGCCGGAAACATCACTAATGAGAGTACATTTTTTATTTACATCTGTGATTCATTAATCAGCAATATCCTCGTTACAATAATCAATTTATTGTTCATATTATATAATTCCATCTGACATTCATAACGTAGCTTGACTTTGCACAAAAATTCCTTAAATCGAGTTGGACACCACATAGAAGTATTTTGATGAATGGAGTTGATATGACATATTTGGCAAAAGAAACTTATAACAAGATCTACATAAGAATAAATTGAGACTTAGTTCTATATCTACTAACTCAAATACAACATTCAGGTTCTGGATATTTTAATTCTCAATTACATTGACTGACAACTGCACTTTGTTCATTTGAAGTGGAAACTGTACTTTTGTATGACAAATCGTTTGGAATGTAAACATCATCGGTATTTGAACATTTTGAAATCCTCATCCATTTATAATCATCGATTTTTTTACAATTTTCAAAGTTAGGCTCAAAGGTAATGATGGATTCGAAGTCTGAAGAGATGATTGCCTGTTAATGAAAAGTATCATATCTTCTATTATTCTACAAATACTTCTTATACAAAGTTCTTTCATTTGCATATTGATTCCAGAAACAAAGATATATTTGCTTTTATCTCCCAATGAAAGTGTATTAAATGAATGATTTTTTTCACGTTTATTTTCATGATGACTGAAAGCAATTTCAGATTGTTCTGGGCTCAATACGTTGTGAGCATAGAAACGAATAGTTTGTTGTGATATATTTTTGTTTTTGAACTCTTTCAGACAAGCAACATAATCCTCGAAAGTTATATTATTTCTCATTACATTTTTCTTGACTACTTCAGATGTTTTTCGTGATACTTGAATTCTTGATTTTCAAATCTATTCGTTTCTTACTCATACCCTTTTTCATCAATGTTTTTCTTCAAACGTTCAATATCTTGTTGGGTAACGGTAGTTTTGAAAGCATACATTTTTGAACAAAGACCGGCAAAATGTGTGATGGTTTCACCATTTGTCTCATCTTTCATTAAACCAGATACTTTTTTATTCACCAATAGAATATTGTACTCGTTATTTTTCCAAATATCAAAGGTATCGAATTTTTAATTTTTTTTATAACATCTTCATAAACTTCATTACAACTCAATTTATGTGTGTTATGTGTCTGTGTACATTAACTTGTAACTATATAATCCACCTGTGGGCAACATGATATCGTAATGGAAATCATATGTACAAAGTTTAGAAATGTCCAAAATTGCCTTACCATTGTAAAGGGCTTTATTAAAAATCAATTCAGCTACCTCGATTCAATTGCCATGAAATCTTCATCATAAATTATTCTACTATAGAAACGCGGACTAGTAATCAGATTATCGGATCCATAACGACATTCATGAAAATTAACTAATTTAACAATTCTATGTAGCCTTATATTTTCCATTGTTTTCCCAAATACGGCATTATTAGCTAATTTATATTGATTTCTTTCAAAGTTACTGGTAGCCATAACCCTCAAATGAGTTCATTATATGGTCGCAGCCATTCAGACTGTTTAAATTCCAATACTTGAAGTATCATAGATAAAATTAAACCGCTTTCCAATGCTTGTTTCGAATTTTTATGATGCAAGATGTACTTTTTTTATTACGTAAATCAGTTATCAACTTTGGTAATTTTGAAGTGGGTGGAACTGAATTACCTGCCAAAACTGGAAAGTCTTCGGGTGAGTCATGTATAGTTTGAGCATAGTCTTAATCAACTTGTGAACTGTATCTTATCGGTAAATCATCTGGAATCATTGTGAAATCAATATTTGTATCGGCCCAATTAAAACTTCCAAACGGTAATGGTTGAGACATTGCCCAACCATATAAGTTATTAACATCAAGATACAAAAGAGTTCCAGTAGGTTTTGAGGAATTACAGTTTGGCATGTATTCATTGTTGGCTTTTGATAATCGAATACTACAAATCGAAATCCCACCCCTAATTGCCTTTTCAATGAACATCATATCGATATCTTTTAAAATTTGTAATTTACATTTTGTGTATTTCGACATGGCATCCCACGGGCATTGGGGCATTGTTTGATACCATGCAGATGTTGTTTTACTTTATTTCAAATGACTCAAAGTTAATTGAATCTTTCCGCATGATTAAATCAAATTGCAACTTTTGAAAGCCATCCAAGCTAATAATCCTATTCTCATGTCGTTCAGAAAATGGAAACTCCATATGTTGCCTGCTCTCATTCAAGATGCAAAAAGTGGAATATGGGCCATCAAGACTTCCTCGTTTCTCAAACGAATTATTTGTTTTCAAAAAAATCATAATAGGGCTAAAGTCAACAATAATCCAACAATATTCAATCACTTGAATATCACCAACATAACGCTCACTCTCAAAGGTGAGAATCACCCCAAAGAAAATATGCATCTGAATTTTCCAAGGGGGAATTATCCGCAAGCTTATTTCATCTACTCACAATTCGGCCTTAGCTACGAAATTACCAAACAACATAATCCTCTTCTCACTCCCATCGGCTTTTTGGTCGAAGCTCTCTTTGTCATCGATTGTTCCAGGAGGAAGGAGAGCATCAGAAGTTCCAGTGTTGATGTAAAACTTGAAATCGAAGCATCCGAGGGATTTTTACAAAATACACGAGCCTATTGCATCATTATGCACGACACTATCATTGAACACATTCCATTCAGCAAAATCATCAACCAATGGAACTGAACATGTGGTTTTCCTGCAGTATCAATCGAAAAGTCAACATGAGAATAGCTGTTGTAGATATTCGAGGTTTCATCACCTAGCAACAATTCCATCCTGAGGAGATAGCCATTAGGATTGGAAATCAATGAATTAACTTTTTACTGCTGTCAAACACACTATTTTCCTGTTTGAGTGAATAAGGTTGCCGTACCGCCTGTTACTTGGAGCAAAACGTTCAAGGATTGGGGTATTTCTCTGACTTCGTGATATATTATCAATTGGATACCACCCTCATGAAAAATCTACAGGGTATAGATATTTTTTATGTGCGAGGACATCAAAAACGTGACTATGTGAATGCGAAATTTCACGAGTTGAATATATCTACACGCGTTGTGAATTTGGAGGACTATGACGATATGATATGGATGGTTCCCACATTTAACCAACCAAATATAATTGCAGTTTCCGAAACTCAGATATTCCAAACATATGCTTGATAATATAGTACCAAAATGAATATGCTCAATGAATTTCTATTCAAAATGTTTCATTTCTTATTTTTCACCTAATCTCACATCTAATGATGATGGTGAAAACAAAAATGGCTGCATTGAAACGTTACACAAAAATGTTGCCCTTTTACGAAAATGTTACACGATAACGTTTTACCTCCCTAATACCGCGTGTCTTCTTTGACATTCCCCACCCCACATTTTCCACCTAACATTTGACAAATGACAAAGGTAGCCATGTTTTTCCTATTAGGTTAGCAGCCATGCTTTTTTTTCTTCAACGCTGCACACCCTGTATATCTCCATGACAGCCATGTTTTTCTTTTAACACTGGTAACCTTGTTTTTTTTCAACGCTACACGCCCTGTGTACCCATTGATTGATGCAACAACCATGTTTTTTCTTTTACCTTCATGTTTTTTCTTTCACCTAGTCAGCCATGTTTTTCTCTTTAACGCTGCACACATCCTGTATATCTTGATGGCAGCCATTTTTTTTCTTTCACGTTAGCAGCTATATTTTTCACTTCAACGCCACATACCCTGTATAGCATTTTATTATTGTGTTTTGAAACAACACCCAGTATACCTTATGATTTTTCAACATGCAGCCACCATTTTTTTTGTTCCACGTTAGCAGCCATTTTTTTAACGCTGCACACACCCTGTACACCTTGTTGACAGCCATGTTTTTTTCATTCACGTAAGCAGTCATGTTTCTTTATTTAACACTGCAAACTCTGTATAGCATTTGATATAGCTTATGATTTCCCGACAAGCAGCCGCCATGTTTTTTTCTTTAAAGCTGCGCACCTTGTATGCTCAATTATTATTGTTCTCATATCATTCCAAGCGCACTCGACTCGTCATCTTTCAAATAGCAATAACGCTACCGCTAACCCGATTTCCAAGCCATACACATGAAAAAACAGTAATAAAACCAGTTGCTTTTCAGCTCTGTCATGGTTGCTCCACTTACATCGACACAAACCTCACAAGTATAAATCTAATAATAATAATACAATACTTTTACGGCATTGACAAGACACCGGTATTGCCATACGCTTCGGAGGATATCGAATCCTTTGTGGGGAACGAAAGGTGCCGAATTTATTGGAACTAATCGTTCTACACCCTTAGGCTCATTCAAGCTAAGAAGCCTGATGTAGTCCTTCTCGACTCATAGCAAGACTATATTTGTCGTGGAGTTTCCAGCTCCTGGCCAGACGAATATCATCCGTAAAGAGAAAAAAAAACTGAGTATGTGGAGTGTACTCCAGATCACTAAGCCTAAGGATTAAGTGTGGAATGGAAAAAAATACCAGCGTGGTCCATAGAGAACTGGCTGGTATCTCAATCGCCACAAAAGAAATAACCAGGAGAGGCATTTCTGGCAATAACATAACAATCTGCTCTGACAGCAGATAAGCCTTATTAGCCTTGAACAGACAACGTGTTACCTCAGGGCTAGTACTATAGTGCCACCAAGATTCAGCCAAAGCCTCGGTAGATAATAACATTATCCTGAGGTGGGTTAAAGGGCACGACAGGAGTAAAGGTAATCGCATTGCCGACTCTTTAGCTAAGGAAGTGGCTGGACTAAAAATTTCAGGACCCAAAGGCACCTAAGGCCTGATAACTTCGACAATTGCGGAACTAGCCAAATGTTACACCCATGCTCAATCCCTGAAGAGATGGGATGGAATCATAGGATGCAGTCTTGCCAAATCACCCTGGGCGACCCTGGGAAGCTGGCGCCGAAGAAATATCTGGCGATGACTAGGAAAAATCTACGCTTAACAGTAGAATTTCTGATTGGCTACTGTCAATTAAGGAAACACCTCCATAATATGGGGCTAGTGGACACACCTTCATACAGGATGTGTGAACAAGAAGATGAGACTGTCAGGCATGTCCTATGCGAGTGCCCGGAGTTATCGTCAATTAGAGAGTGTATGTTCGGCGAGTCTTGGCTTACACCTCTCGATATGAAGGAGATAACTTCCAGTGACCTGTCCACTTTCCTCGAAAAGACGATGGCCTAGGAGGATGTACAATGGGTCACATATGGCCTGAGTGCTGTGGACTTACACTCACCTTCCCTACTCTACAGATACAGATAGAGAGGTATAATAATAATAGGAGAAATTATTAGGAAATTATACAAAGAAAGGATAATTTATTTCATGTAGGTATTGGGAATTTTCTTCATATTTGATTTTTTTTTGTTTTCAATTTGATTACTATGCTATGAATACAATGACTAGTAGCACTAATCTATATGGTATTTCCATGTATTATTTAAATATTTCTTCATTTTCCTATCAAATAGATTTAATAGTATCTGTTATTATATGTCATGAGAGAAATAATTATATTTTGGCCCAAGAGTTTTCTGCATGATATTTTTCCAGGTTTGATTATTGAGTAACATAATATTTTTTTCATCATAATCTATTGATCATATTTCAAGTTTTATTGGATTCTGATGAATTGTTGTCTTGAGAGACTACAGTTGTCAAATATCAAGAATTTTTGTGTATTCGAATAGTAACTCTGTTAGATAATTTTTGGTTTTTTGATACATAGTTTTCAAAACAAATTTTGGCATCAATTCCTACTATATGACATTTTAGTGCAGCAACAACTTAACATACGTTAAGTAGCCTACTATTAGTGTAATTGATATGAATATCTTAATTCAGGCTGGAATTTTTATACCCGCCTCAAAGGTCATTGTAGGTGATATAATAATTTGTTTTCCATCTTCTCTTTCCTTATCTAGCATATGATGTAAAAGAAATGAAACGAGTCTCATCGACGTTTATTGTGAGCAGGCGGCCGTCAAACTATAGCATAATATTATCGAAATACCTTTCTGCAAAAAGTTTCAATTTTTCCCAACTATCAGCATAAAACATCAAATCAATGTCATCTGCAAAGCTCAGGATGTCTCCTTCAAACCCAGCCTAGAATATGTAGTTTAGATAAACCATAAAAAGAATAGAATAAAGTACTGTTCTCAGAGGAAAACCATATTTTATTCTTTTAAATTCTTTTATATTATCAGAAATTTTAACACATTGTTGTCTATTGTGCTTATACTGTTCCTGTCAGATCACATAACTTCAAGAAGTTGGCTCTCAGTCAAATACTTTCGTCAGATGTAGAGAATCACATGAAGCTGTTTTTTTTCATTCACATTTTCAGCGATTGTATTTTTAAGTGGTAATAGTGCATCCTGTGTGGCTTTTTCGTATACAAATTCATATTGTTCATTTGACAATCACAATAAACAGCTCCTGTTGATTTACATCGTTGAAGATGAATGATTTAACCAAGTTTGTTTTTCAAAATGATTTTTCTCTTTGGGTTTCCTCATTTCATTTGCAAATTTTTTCTCCTATAGACGTACAAAATTATTGGACTTCCGAGCAATTCCTTTCACTTTTGTAATTGTTCCTCTGTTTGCTAATTTTTTTTGGGTCTATTTTGTGTTTTGTTTGCGAGTCTGTTGATTGATTTTCATAGTTTCGACGAATCACTTTTATTTTTCTAGTTCTTTCTGGTGATATTCTATTTTTGTTTTTGACACAAATTGAGGGGGTTGCTTTTATGTGATTTTATTTAGCTTTTTTTCTGCCGCCGACTTCATGAGACCTTTGGTAATCCAAGGGTTGCTGTGTTGTTTCTTCCATTTTTGACTTTATTCGTATATACTTCTATTTGTTATATTCTTGATTATTTTCATGAATGTGTTTGTTGCTATTTCTAAATTTCAGAAAGTGTATACTCGTTTAATTTTTTGCATAGTTATGTGATTTTTTGTTGCTGTCAAACAGTTTATATTTAGTACCTTCAACACATATTTTTATAACATAATTTGAATAATGTTTGAAAATTGATCAATTATATCAGATTCTAGAATAAATGACTTATATCTGAACGCCTTAGTGAAATTTTTGATAATGCAATGGTCAATACAGGAGTTCATGTCTCCCTTTGTTCTTGTTGAACCATTTATTTATAACATGTTACTATTACTGTACATCGTAGATAGATATTCACTGCTGTTTCGAGAATTTTGATTTATGTCGACATTGATGTCACCAACGATAATATATATAATATTGTCCCTGCTTGTATAACTATTCAAATTATTTTCCATAGCATCACATGGATTTTTTCTCATTTAAGGAAGGAGGTCTATACGAAGCAGATATTTTGAAATATACATTTTCATAATTTCAATAATTTTATATTATGTGAAATTTTCATGTCTCCAGTATAATTGATTGTATTTATCACTTCACTTATCACGTTATTTTGATTTTTTCATACCCACATTATAAATGAGTTTATTGACGTCTATAATATGCAGAGAAGTAATTTGCCAAGTTTCTGTCAAGACTATGACATTGAGTTCATCATTTATTCTTTCTAATGATACTTTCAATAAATGTAAGTTTTATTTAAATTTGAAATCTTTTTAAATTATCTGTTTCACATTTGAGAGAAGAGTTCAATTCATAAGATTCTCTCAAAACAGTGGATGAGATGGTATCATTTCAGAGTTAGTGAAATATTCATCCATGAGTAGAAAATATTTCAATCATAAACTGTATCAACTTGAACTTATAAAAAATGTATTATGGGATGAAGGACGAATTTGAGGGATGTGTACGTAGGAGACGTGAAGTTTTGAAATTATGAATAATATCTAAGTATTCACCAATTCGTTGAGAAATGTTTCTTTCTCGTAGTTGATCTCAAGCTTGTGGAGCTGTACCTATGGGGCTTTTATTGATTTTTTGTGGACTTCATACAACTTCTTATTATTTATAGACTTTTTCTGATAAGTTGACTTTGACATATTGACATTTTTTTTTGACATTTGACATATTTACTTGCTTTTCCGTACTTCTGGTTTAACCGGAAATGACCCAAACTTTCGATTTTTAAATGGGACACCCTATATATTTTTACTTATTTCCTTCGAGAATAACATTCTGAATCCAACAATACTTCACTTGTCAATATTTGACAAATAAAATAAATCAGTTCTATTCCAATTTTTATTTTTTGATCTAGAATGCCAAGGATCATGTAAATCGCTTCATTCTTGATCAAGTAACATGGGAAAACTACAACTTTGAGGCTCATCACTTCACAGTCACTTAGAGAATTATTCCACAATCGCAAATATGAATTTTTCCAGTTAACTTGATTTTTTCAAAAGGGGGTGGCTCGTCGGCTTTTTGTGAAAGATCACGTCTTACGAATAATTTGATGCCACACACTTTCACTTTATTTTCTCTATTTTTATGAATAATTGCAAGAAACGATCAAACCTAATAACAAATAATATGTATTCCGTATACTTATTCTCTGAGTCCTGTTATTCTAGGTATCCGTACAAACAATCGAAGCTGTTGCTAGGACCACCTAAACAAATAGGCTAATGAATATGCTGTCACTTTTAAAAATTCATTTGTTGTTTAGTTTATAATTAGATATGGCAAAGTATACTAGAAACGAGAAAATTGATATGTTGCTAATTTACAAAGAAACAAAAAAGTTATGCTCGGAGTTTATGCTCGGAGGTTCCCTAATCGTCGCCATCCCACTCGGCATTATTTTCCAAAACTGGAAAGAAAAATGCGAAATGAACCAGAAGAAAATGCCAATAACTTCATCGTCAGTGAAGAAAAAGAAGTAGACGTGTTGGCCCCATGTTGAAGTAAATGGTACGGCGTCAATTCGCGTAATTGTTTCTGAGTATGATTAAAGTATTCGTCCGTTTGGAGAATTATTCACAAATATAATTATCGACCATTCAAGTATCAACTACACCAACATCTTAACGATAACAGAGAAGATGTACGTTTTACATTCAAAATTATTTATTCAGATGAAACCCGACTCACCAACTTGGGTATGTTCAATGGGAATAATGAAAGGTACTGGTCTTAAGCAAATTCACATCTGATGCAAGAAGGAAATTTTCAAGAGCGATTTGGTTTCAATTGCTGGATGGGTATTATCGGGTATGGGTATTTTGGGGCCAATAATTTTCAACAGACAACTGACTGCGGAAAGATATCTATAGTTCCTCAGAAATCAAATTGAAGATTTCATTGAAGATTTGCCACTGGCTAACCAAGTTGATATCTATTTTCAACAAGATAGAGTGCCACCTCACAACTCTCAAGTCGTAGGAGAACATCTGAATGACACCTTCCCAGAAAAGTGGCCTGCGAGGTACATTCTTGAGTTGTCATATTTTTACATAAATATATTATTTCTTTTTCATATTCTGGATCACCAGATCTTACTCCGCTAAATTTTTTCTCTGGGGAACAATTAAGAATCAGGTTTACAATCCAACATCAGCTACTCGTGAAGAACTAGAGCATTAAATAAGGGTGGCATTCCAGAACATCTCTGAGGAACAGCTAATCAATGTGATGCGCGTAACAATTGAAAAAGTTGAACTTTGCCGTGAGTCTGAATCTCTGATTGATGTCATTTGCATTAGTAAGGAAGTCAAGGTAAGAAATTCTAATACACTTCATATGAATGGTATAACTGATCATCTGATGGTATTTTGTGATATTGATGGTATTTTGTGATAACTTGATTTTTTATAGACATTTCAAGAATTTCAATCATGAACTTTTTTCTCAAGATGCTGCCAACTTACCATGGGGTGATATTGTGACTATGCAAGATATTAATTCCAAAGTAAATTTTCTCAACGAATGCATCATTATGCTTTTTGACAAACTTGCTCCAATTTGCACTGTGAACAGAAAACATAAAGCATCCCCGTATATAACTTATAATATCAAATTGATGATGAAAACCGGTGGTAGAGCTCATGCCAAATATCTTAAAGAAAATACAGCAGCCGCTAGACAGTACTATGTAACTCTACGCAACTACGTCAATGACGCAGTAAAACGTGGAAAATTGCATATATAAAATTTGTTTTGAACATAAATAAAAACAATTCAAAAATGACATGGAGAAATCTTGCAGATGGGGGTGTTACCACAAAATCGTCCTCGCAAACCAATAGCCTGCCAATTGAACTACGTAGACCTGAAGAAATCAATGACTATTTTTCAAACGTGGCTGGACATTCAATATTAAATAATGAAACTCTTTCGTTCTACAATAATAATAAATTGAACGCTCCTATGAACTTTTGCCTCACCGATATATGTAATGATGATATTTTGACTGCTATCAAAGAAATAAAATCTAATGCTTTATGTATTGACGATATAAATATCAAGATGATTTCTTTAGTGATTCCACACTGTATTGATGGAGTTAAACATATTTTCAACGAGTCCTTCAGACAGGATATTTTTCCAGATGTTTGGAAGATTGCTAATATAATTCCAATTCCGAAAAAGAATGCACCTATCACGTTCAATGACCTACGCCCTATCAGCATTCTGCCCTCATTCTCTAAAATATTCGAGAAAAATGTTTCCCGTCAAATAAGAGCTTTTTTTGAAGAAAATCGAATACTTCCGTACGAGCAGTCTGGGTTTCGCAAAAAACACGGAATACAGACTGCTCTCTTGAAAGTAATCGACGGTATTGCGAGATTCAGAGATCAATCAAAAGTCATCATTTCATTACTGCTTGATCGATTTCGATTTAGTTAATTTCGATTTACTCAGCAGCAAGCTCAAGTTCACAGGTTTCGATGACATTTCTCCCAAATGGATGACCAGCAATCTCACAGGCCGATCACAGAGGGTCAAACTGAATGATTACTCATGGTCATCCCTAAAAAAAACAATCTCAGCTGTACGGCAGGGAAGTATTTTAGGACCCTTGATGTTTTCAGTGTTTATTTTTGATTACCCCACTTTCTTATCACATTGTCAAGTACATCTATACGCAGATGATATACAGTTATATTTGTCTTCTCATAACACTGATACAGAAAGTTGCATGGCCAATATAAACACAGATTTGTACAAAACATTCCTATACTCGGAGAATCATGGACCGGAAATCAATCCAAATAAAACTTTGGCCTTATGCATAGGGTCTCAAAGACAAATAGTAGAAACTCAGTGTAGCTTTAGGCTCACTCTCGATAGTGCTAAAAATCTTGGCGTAACCATAGATAGCTCTTTGTTATTCCATGAACATGTGACAAACATTTTCAAAGTATCATTCTTCAAACTCAAATCGTTATATAAATTCAAGTATCAGTTATCAGAAGAAATGAACCGGAGGTTAGTTAAAACTCTTATTTACCCCCATATCGAGCGTATTACAATTTTTTGCCGCAATATAACAAACAGAAGTTACAACGTATACAAAATGCTTGCATGCGATTCGTATGCAAGCATGAACATGTCACCCCATTTTTGTTAAAAATGAAGGATGAGCTGAATGTGAGGTACAGAGTCCAATATTTGATAAAAATGTTTTTGTTTAAGTTGCTCCACACTAAAACACCTAGTTATTTATATAATTTATTGAGCAGGCATTCTGACATACATATGGTCAATTTGAGAATTAACTCATTCAACATACCTAGGCACCGTACTTCCAAATTTCAAGGATGTTTTTCTTATATAGCCCCTTCTTATCTGAATGGAATTTTACCCCTTTCAAATCATAATATTCATCAATTTAAGAAAGGAATAAAATCACAGATGCTTACTACTCAGTGCTAATTTAAAAAAATATTAAATTCAATAGTAAGTGCAATGAAATTGTTCAATTGACCAAAATAATGTTGAGAATATTGAACGTTATTAGCAACTATTTGATGTATTATTTTTTCTCTTTTCTATTATTGTTATGATAGTAAGTATGTTTATAATTATTTTTTTAAACTCACTGTATGATTTTTGGGAGAGGTGGAAGATAGCCTTTCGCTAACCCTTTTCCTTTTATGTATAAATATATTTTTATGCATAATAAACGATATTATTATTATTATTATAAGGAGGAGGCTATTTTGAAAATGTATAACCTTAGTGGACTAGTTTGCGACTTTCTTGCAATTATTCAGAAAAATAGAGAAAATAAAGTTAAAGTGTGTGGCATCAAATTATTCGTAAGAAAATGATCTTTCACAAAAAGCCGACAAGCCACCCCCTTTCCATTTGAAAAAATCAAGTAAACTGGAAAAATTCATATTTGCGACTATGAAATAATTCTTAAAATGACTGTGCACGATCCATGGCATTCTAGATCAAAAAATAAAAATTGGAATGAAAATTATTTCATTTGTCAAATATTGACAAGTGGAGTATTGTTGAATTTAGAATGTCATTCTCGATCGAAATACATAAAAATATATAGAATGTCCCATTTTAGAATCGAAAATTTGGGTCATTCCTGGTCAAACCGGAAGTGCGGCAAAGGAAATAAATATATCAAACAATGTAAATTGAACTATAATACACAACCCACAAATTTCGTTTTTCTATCTCCAATGATGAAAAAATTATAGGAGTGAGCCACCGTAGAGTGGCTTCACACGTATATGTGAAGTAAACCCACTAAAAATGGAAATTTCTCAACTGAGTAAATATAATTAAATATGTTGCCATCACGCCTAAATGATTAAGTAAATTGTTCCTCGTTAACTTGAAGAAGTTGCCAGCATTCAAAACCAAAGGATAGTCTTTGAGGTATTCCGTAAATAGAACGAGCTCCTCCCTGCATCTTCTGGAGATAATTTTTCCTTTCCGAAGAAAACAAGTTCTCAATAACCTTCTCCCCTCTCTCATGGTTTCGTCGCAACAGATAATCGCGTAGAAAAAACCAAACTGAAACAATGAAACATCTTTACTATATAATTAATGGCATAACGAAAACTAGAATACTGGATGTCAATATCAGTTGTCTCAAATTGAGAGTTGGTTTAGGTGAATGTTATATAAAGGGGGGAGTTTCACATATTTTTCCACGTCACTTCCCAGAATGGCTCCGGTCTTGCAATTGTAAAGATCCGTTCTGAAGATAAGCAATCGTAGTGAGAAAATAAAGAAATTTGTCGAGTGAAGTTTTTTAACCAAAAAACGGGATAGTTTTTTGGAATATCGCCGAAATCAACTACAACATAAAAACTTTAAGCCGATAAGATCACAATACCAACCAGAGAAAATTTTATTTTTGACAAAAGGATATTCAAAGAAAAATTTTTCTGAATCATCTGCGAAAGCTTTCTGGGATATTTCTAGCAGAAAATAAATACAGAAATACTAGTAGTGAGTCAAGAATTCAAGAAACCCACTCCGGGGTCGGACCCCGGAGTCACTAACAGTAGAAAATCTGGAAACTCCGAAACAGAGACCAGGAATAAAACAAAAATTCGGCCGAATACTGCTGAACAGCCAAAAATGGAAACTACTCAACCTGAAAGTGACAATCCGATATCAGAGGCGTCATCAGGAAGCAGTTTCAATATTACTAAAAAATCTCTACGACAAAACCCAAACAAACTATATACAACGCTTAGATACACAACGCATACACAGGACAAATCACAAAATTCAAAAAAGGAAGAAGAGAAAATGGAAGTTAGCCTGGAGAATAGCGGCGACCAGGCTGCTGGGGGTTGATGAAGCCACATAGTGGGGACAAAACGCAGCCCTGCAGTCTGGCCATTGCAGCCACAGGCTACTCAGAAGCACAAGATAACAAAATAAAAATTATCACAATGGCCACTATTCATCCTGAACCAAAAAATAATAAAAAAAATGAAATGGACACACCTAAAACAGTTGAGGTGATTGCGCACAAGAACACAGCAACACAAAAGAATTCAAAATTTTTAGAGTTCTGAGACAATTTTGGATCTAAATATGATATTTCGTGATTTTTTACACCTACATGACAAAAAATATTTCATATCAGCTGACTTTCATTAGTGCTCATATGGGTCTTCATTTTTCGAAAAATAACACTGACACATTTTACACCGTTGTACGAATCATATATTGAGACGATAACCAATTGGGTTGGCGTGACTGATCAGTTCCACTTATTCAATCGACCGTCAGGTGAAACGGTTGTTCAAGCCGCCAGGCCGGATGAACGATTTTTCCTACTTGTCGTCCAACACGTTTTATGAATCATACGTTAAAAGGTAAGCTCTCTTTAATCCTCAGCACTCACAAGTTTAAACTTTTGAGGATTGTCTTCCCTAAGGAAGCAACAGCTGGTTAACGAAAAAACATATTTCAAACAGATTCCTAAACAGGTAAACCAAAACGAACATGATGTATTGTCTAGAGTAAATGTCCATCTTGTGGATATTTGATTATTTCAGTATGACATTGATTTATTATGGTGCATCCTTTACTTTACGAAACAATAATTAATATTATTATAACACAATGAACTTTGAATCAACACCTGTCTGGAATATATTTCCTTATATATATTTTACTTCAGTCAATAGTATTTCTGACGTGAAAACTATCTATTCCTGAGAGTGGAAAAAAATTGAACAATTATATATCATATAAAAATTATATTCAATAATCTCAGTATACTAACATGAAGATGTAATGATGACAAAAATGAAAAAAAATTGCCCCCAATAACCAGAGCGTGTTATATGCACCTCTCCGGAATATTAATCATTGTTCCGACTCCCACCCGCGAGTATGTGTTTGTGGAGTTGTGCCTTGGTTTAATCTGCAGGTGGCGCAGAGAATATCATACTGAATCAACTGCAGAGATATTCCATGACTAGCTGGAATTATATTTGTTTGGTCGTCAGACTCAGACGATTCACACCGTTCTGAAGAGACCATGCCCGGTACTGATGATGGGGCAATCACCTCGAAACTGGTCAATTGGTTGGTCGTATCGACCAAATGAAATTAATTTCTGCTTTTCGTAATGTGAAATAGCTTGCAACGAATCTTCAAAATCTAAGACGTTGCACAGATGCCTGATGGTTTCACTTCAACTTTCTGCGCGGCAGCTGGGTTAATTGTTGTTTTTCCGTCGGGTATCTGCCACACGTACCTACAAACTTGTAGGTCTACATGAGAGCATATCATATGTAGCTCTCCGGAATGATAATAATTATTCCGACCCCCACCCCGGAGTATGTGTTTCTGGAGTTGTTCCCTGGCTTTGTTTCCAGATGACGCAGTTGACACTTCACTGAATCAACTGGAGACAGGTTTCATGACTAGCTGGAATTATATTTGTTTGGTATGTTCTGAATAGACTATGCCCAGTACTGATGATTGGGCAAGTACCTCGAAATCGGTCTAAAGGTTGGTCGTATCGACCATATGAAATTGATTTCTGCTTTTCATAGTGAAAAATAACTTGCAACGAATCTTCCAATTCGAAGATGTTAAACAGGGATAAGCTGGGTTACAAGAGAGGCAAGGGGTAAGGTGTTTTTCACAACAACCTATTTGTACCTGTCCGGAATAATAATTATATATATATAAAACTTTCAAGATGACGACTGGGCGCCATTTGAAGAAAAAATAAATAAATGGAAAGTGGGGTCTTGTGACACATCATTTTGAAGATCCTTACGAATACTTCACAATCCTAGAATATGAAGTCAATATATCCACCTACTAAAAAATGGCGGAACATTTAATAATTTATTCCTGAAAACAAACATCCTGAAGACATATCGATGTTTCTATAAATAATATGGCAATTCCAACAACCCGATAAGGTTTGTTAAGTTATTTTTTGTTTACAAAAACGACAAAAATTGTCAGTACGACAATGAACATCATTGTTCAGTTAAAATATTTTCAATTAGTTTTCGGTTTTACTAGTAGAAAGGTATCACGTCAACAATCTCTAAAATGGTCAATTCTCGTCCATTGGAAGAAAAAATTCAAGCGATTTTTATTTACGGTGCGACGCATAACTTCCACGAGACCGAAAGGATTTTCAATGAACGTTTTTCGAATCGTAGAAAATATTTGAGGGTACTTCACAACTACCGTTAGTGTATATAACAAAAAGCCCCCAGGTCATCCATCTATTTCGGAAGAAGAGCAAGTGCTAATGTTTGTGAGGTGTATCTTTCTTCTGTGTGGAGAGTTGTGAAGAGGAATAAGTATCATTTATACAAATTTAAAATGGTACACCAATTAACTGAAGATGACTCTGATCGAAGAACAGAATTCTGCGAAACCATGACGGAGACCATTGCAAGGTATCCTACCTATCTCCACAATATTTGTTTCAGTGAGGAATGTACATTTTTTTCAAATGGCAATGTTCACTGACAAAATTGGAGTGACACCAATCCTCACCTTTTCCGGGATACACATACCCAAGATCCAGAAAAAATTAACGTTTGGGCAGGATAATTGGGAAAATATATTGTTGGACCTCTATTTATTGATCAAAATTCAACAGGGTAATTGTAAATTCATTAATGTTTAACTTCCTTTCGTTGATTTATAGCTTCCCATCAGAAGCGACAAAGTGAAGTTTTTATTTTTGATTTTTTGACTGAGAGACCCGTTGATTCATTTTACTGTATATATATTTACATATACAGGACTGGTGGAAATGCTCTAAATGCACATATCACATATTAGGGGGCAAAATAGGCTCAAAATTCATTCAGATTCGTGATTTGGGCTACTACGAATACACTTTCCTGAAAATCTTCCACACCTGAAAAACTGAATTTGTCTCACTTCTCATGGAAACACCCTTGTATCTTCCGTAATTGTTGAAGTATTTTTTTGTGTTTGACATCAAAACACGAACTAGTCCTAGAAAATCATAATTTTCACATAAAAACTCAATTATTTAAAAGAATATTGACTTTTGTTCATTCATTGATTTGGAAAGTTATTCCTCCTCGCAAAGTCAATAAGAGAAAAATGTTAATTTTTTTGGTGGAATGGAAACATGATATCAGTGAGGTTTTAGGATGGTTAATGTTCATTCAGATTTTCATCCTTCCATTATTTTCAAGAAACCAAGTATTTTTTTGTGGCGAAAAATTGTATTCAGTTCAAAACTCTTTCGAAGTAGACATTGTATGCATGTATTTGAATGTATTGAGGTTGAAATTGTTTCTTATGTTAACTGGCAAAAGATTGAATAATTTTGGACCGTGATAAAAAATACATCTCTGTGTGTGACTTTTATTAAATGTAGATATGTTTATGGAAGAGCTAGTAACGAATCTATAACAGCACGATTGTCATTTGTTGTATTAGTACAGTCTCTGTCATGTATACCTATGTTAACTGGCAGAAGATTGAATAATTTTGGACCGTGATAGAAAATACATCTCTGTGTGTGACTTTTATTAAATGTAGATATGTTCATGGAAGAGCTAGTAACGAATCTATAACAGCACAATTGCCATTTGTTGTATTAGTACAGTCTTTGTCATGTATACCTATGGATTATGTTATTTCCAGCTTGATCGTTCTGTAATAGGGTGAATGTAATAAATTTAGTTTTTTTCACATTCAGACTAAGAAGGTTGTGATCAATCCATATCTGGATATCTTTCAGTCCCTTTTCTGATTTTTCAAATGCCTCCTTCCAATTACTACCTGTGAATATGAGTGCTGTATCGTCCGCATATGATATGAGATGACCCCCAAAATTGTTGATGGAACAGATACTATTAATGTAAACAAGCAATAGTATGGGACCTAAAACTGTTCCCTGTGGTACTCCTGTTTTATCTTCCATTTCTTCACTCAGGCTATTATCAACTTTGACCTTTTGTGTCCTATGTGATAGATAGTCTTTCAAAATATTGTATGTTGGGCCACGTATACCATACCCATGTATTTTTTTTAATAGCATGTCATGATCAACGGTGTTGAAGCCCTTAGCTAGGTCTACAAATATAGCTTAACATTTTTCTGATCTATCCAATGCTCCAATTATTTTTTGTACAAAATCTAGTACTGCTTTTTCGGCATTGGAGTTGCTAATGAAACCAAACTGTCTGTCTGTTAGTATTTTTTTCCATTGAGGTAATTTACAAGTCTACTTTTTAAGAATTGTTCAAATATTTTAGCAAAATTATTGATAACTGATATTGGTCTATAGTTTCCAATGTCATCACGCTTACCTGTTTTATATATGTGGGTAACCGTTGACTCTTTAAATTGGTATGGTAGTTTACCATTTTCATAGATGAAATTCATCATATGAGTTAATGGAGATATAACAAATAAATGAATATTCTTTATGAGTTTCGAGGAAATGCCATCAGGACCAGAGGAACAGTTGGTTTTTAGCTTGAATATAATTTCAATCAGCTCATTTTGTATTACTGGTTTCAGAAACATGGATTCTTGTTGCATGGTGTTTTTGAGGAAATGATCAGGTAAGTTTTCAGGTTTTTCAATATTTTTTGCCATTTCAGTTGAACGTTATATTACCGACTTTCGTTTTCATCAATATGTTTTTTTTCCAGTTATTTCATTTATAAGTTCCCACGGTTTTTTACAATTTCCATTTATTGTACCGTCAGCTGGGGTGAGATTGGCCCAAATTTATGGTATGTTATGGTTTTATCAGCTCCATATCTTTTGACATTGATTATTATGTTTTATTTATTTTCTATGTATCTTACTGTGTAAGCAACCTTTATATCAATAAATCAAAACCATATTGAGACCTCTCAATCATTTTACAATATTGAACAAAATTTTTCAAATGTTTGGGCCAAAGTTGCCCTGAATTGGGGAAACTCTGTCCCATACTTTTAAACCATATGAAACCTATGTTTAGTGTTGGTTGGTAAAATTACCACCAGACATATTAGTTTGTTGTTTCTCCTGCTTTCACTTCAAAAACATCCATGAAATGATGAGGAATGGGAATGAATGGAACGGAATTCATTTTAGTGAAAAAAAAATGTTATTGTATAAAAAAAGAAATCAGTTTACATCATACATACTAGTTGTCCAGTTCTGGCACATGGAACTGGTTTCTCTTTGAAACTATTTTTGGAGGATTGATCTTCTAACAAACATCCACCCAGTCGTAAGTCAGGCAATGTTGTTTTTCTGGCCAGCGCCAAAACTTGAGTCATTTTTCCATGCATTCAACTGTAGGTCCATCTTCAGAT
Organism: Leptinotarsa decemlineata; assembly: GCF_000500325.1. Lineage (NCBI taxonomy): Eukaryota > Metazoa > Arthropoda > Insecta > Coleoptera > Chrysomelidae > Leptinotarsa > Leptinotarsa decemlineata. The sequence goes on from NW_019289688.1 coordinate 204,581, forward strand.
GAGCTAACAATTTTGCCAGGGTATTTCTGTCCGGTATATGTAACAACTACAAAGTTATCAATAGCAAAGTCTTCGGGCTTCAACTCAACTGGTGTATCTTCATCATTAGAATTGTTAACAGGTATGCCTGCTACTTCCTGTGATATTTTTTCCAGATCGGAAAATGTTTCGCTTTGCCATCAGACTCTAATATCATCTCAACATCATTTTCATCTGAAGAAGAGTTTTTTGTTTTTTTTTGTTTTCTTTCTTGAAAACTTTTTGGGTTTTCTTTGACGCACTGGTAGAAGATTTGTTGGCTGCTTCTGAGATGGCTACTTCAACCTCTTCAAATGCAATACTCTTGCCAGTATCCACTTGCATTTCCTTCTTCCTTATTCTCGGGTCATATTCAGTTAAAAACTCAGCTCTTTTCTTCTCCAACCGTTCCATGAAAGCTTCTCCTATAGACTCGTTATCCACGGGCTTGTTTTCTGGAAGACGGTCTAGCAGTCTTTGCTTGTTTAAGGGATGAATTCCACATTTGGCAAATCCAGCCGTCAAATTGTCTCTTCGCTTTTCTTCCAGACTTGCCATTAGTTCTTTCAGCAATCATGGAAACAAATCTTTAGAGATCGTTGAAAATTTGGATCCTGAATCTGACTCTTTCCACTTGCGGAGGATGTCACGCCACGATCTTTTCATTGGTCCAAAGAAAGCAACGTCTAATGGTTTCGTTAGATGTATTGAATTTGGAGGGAGGCAAACGAACCTTACATTATTCACTTCACAAAGCTCAAGCACGTGTAAACTGATGTGAGAAGATAAGTTATTTTCAATGATAACTTTAGGACCATCTATATTTTTAATACTCGGTAACAATGTTGACTGGAATCAATCTTCGAAGCATACTGCATCAAACCACCCACATTTAGAGCGGTTATATCGAGTGCCTACAGGACCATTCTCAGTCCATGTGGACCACAAGTGCTCAGCTCTATAGACAACATATGGGGGCAAGAGGTCGCCTGCAGCATTTCCAGCAATCATTATTGATGTTGCACTTTTACTGAAATTGCAAATGGGGGCAAGAGGTCGCCTGCAGCATTTCCAGCCATCATTATTGATGTTGCACTTTTACTGAATTTGCAAATGTTCTCCACATATTTTGCACCTCTCTTACAGATAACCTTTTTGTTCTCCGGGTCGTCAGTAAGGTTCGTCTCATCGTAGTTGAACACATTATTTGGGGGAACATCTTTAACCTCTTCTTTGAGGTTGTCAATGTAATTTTCGATGAGTGTAGCATCTACTCAGATTCTCATGTCTTTTTGAGAATGCTTTTATCCATTCATAGCCAGGGAGATTGTTTTTGAACTGACAAATGTGGACACCTTTTTTTTGTCCAAATAGCTTTTGACTGCATAACAAAAATCCATTTCAACTACAGGGAATCCGTAATCTGACATTTTTATTAAATGTTGTTCGAAAACATGCTCCTCTTCATTACTAAAGATTCTTGCACGTCCTACATTTTTTGTATGTACATTTTTTGTACACTTACCTGCTAGTAGCTCTTCAAGAATTAGCGTTCACAAGTAAAAGTTGGGAGACAACAAATTTCGACACTTTCTCACAGTAAAGGTGGAGTAACACTGAAGGGGTGGTGAAATATGGAACTAAACTTCCACTTCATCAACAGGAGGGCCAGTGGTGCTACAAATCCAGTAATGGATAAACTAGGTCGATAACACATCATATGCTTACAATACAGCACAACAAAACTTTTTCTGACTTTGGGCCAATGTTACCCTTGAAGGGCGCCAGACGGTACTTAATCTGTTTTTATAATATTGATTTTTTGTCAGCTTTATAATATTATTTAATCGATTTCTGTATGATTTATATTCATTTTCCCTTTCTGAGGTATATTTAACTAATAATTTCTTTTTCAGGTGATCACTTTGCCGTATTGCGATAATCACGACAATAGTGATCCATGGTTTAATTTTTTATATTTTTCATATTGAATATTATATGAATATGATGCTGTTCTCAAATGAAATTCAAGTATTCTAATAAATTTGTCATAACAAACCTGTATTTCATTAATATTCATCACTTCTTCCAATTTTTCCCTTTTAATGATTTGTGTAATTTATTGAAATTTATATTTTTTGCAAATGTATTTGATTCATTTTCATTTTCAGAAGGTGACTTTATTGTTCCTGATATTTCCAAGTATACTGGGTAGTGGTCGGTGATATCGATTTTGAATAATGCCGGGCTCAATAGTATGTTATGGTTCGCATTATTTTTACGAACGAAAATATGATATATTATGCTTTGTGTATTAGACGTAACCCTGGTCGGCTTATTGATATAGGAGGATGTTGAGGTATTCATTAACACAACCGGAATTGTTATCCATCAAATTAATGTTTATGTCACCTATGAATATTTCAATATTATTTTTTGTCAAATCATAGATGTACACTTTTATGTCGTTCAGATAAATTTGAGTATCAATGGAGGATAATTTATAAGATGCTGTTATTCCAATCTCAATACCATCAATGGTCAATGAAATTTGTATCAATTTGGTTTCAGTAATTGACATTATTTCGACATCAGCAATAATATAATCCTTGGTGTACACCAATAGACCATCATTCTGATTTGCCTTTGAATTGCTGTAATGTGCTGAATAACCTGGTATTTAATAATCTATTATCGACCCGACATTCCATGTTTCCGATATAATTATTATGTCCATATGCCTATTCACCTCTTCTAGATAAACAAGGAGTTCATCAAAAGTTTTGTTAATGCTTCTGATATTGAAATAAATAACGGGCAACGCACTCTTCATATTCTCTTTTCCATCAAAAAACGCCCAAAAATGATGATATTCTTGAGTTTCAATTTCCTTCTGATTATCTAAAATATCTAAAAATTATATAATTCTGTATTGATTACTCAAAATGAAACTGAAATATAGTATTCGAGAAGAGACGTGTATGTATATAGTAATAATCGAATAATCTAATATTATTCGAAATGAAGATGAAAAATAACCTATCAATAATGTACACAAAACAAAATATAGTTTCTTGGTGGGCTAATGAAAATAACATTATTCGAAATCTCCTAAGTTCCTGTTGATAAAGTGTAATCACTTATCTTATTACTTTCTATTAAGTTTGATTATTCTAAAGAAAGCAAAGGAAAATTCAGTTTCATTTATTCTTCTGCATCGAATAATTTATCAAAATCTTCATAAGACTTCAAAATTCATTTTTATTATTGTAATTGACAAAAATTTGTCCTTCGTAGGTCCACACGTTTTGCAATGAAACTTTTTCAATAGCTTTATTGAAAATGTTCAATATTATTTGTTAAATCTTCCCTCACAACGATTCCTGTTCCTTTCAAAAACTTATTCTTTGCTTCATCCCATGGGTTCCAAATCTCATGAAAATTCCTCTCGTTTTTCCTCGGCTTTCTGATTTTTTTTCCAACTTTATAGCATAATTCTATATCCGCACTACTTATCTTAATTGCCATTTTCGTATTGAAAAGTTTGATTATGCCTTCTCTCAAATTTTCTCCATCAGTTTCCTTGTAATTGAAGATTCGTAGGTTGTTTTTCTTCATGCTTTGTTCCATATTGTCAAGTTTTTTATGTATCACAGAATTTTCATTAATTATTTTTCTTGTAGTACCCTCAAGATTGTTTATTTGGTTATCATAGTGTTGTTTTACCCCTTTCATTTCCGTTTTTAGTTCTCTGACTTTTTTTTTTAGCATTGAGAGTTTTTTATCGTGACCGCCTCGGCTGCACTATCAGTAATTGTTTTTATAAATGTCTGGTCTCTCAGGAACTTCGACATGGCATTATTTACTGCCGATTTCATTTCATCAACAACGTCTCGCGTTAGAACCATTTTCTTAGATTGCACTTTTCACCAGGGTGTGATACTACTTCCTTTCTACAAGTACACAACTTTCCAGATTTTTTTATCTTAATTTACACACAATTTGTAAAGATATTGTAGGAGCAATCGAACACACTACTTCAGTCATTTTAGCTTAAATTAGCTTAAATTTGTTGGAAGATCTTGTATTAACCCCAGACCAGATTTCATTGCATTTGTTATTCCTTTTATCACTGTTCTTCCTGTTGGCAACATGGCATGTTGTGAATAGTCGTGTAGTCCAGTCATTATAGTAAGTTCACCTCGGAATTCGAGATACCCAGCTGTAAGTCTGTAAATACTTGTATATTAACGCCCTAAAAGTTGTCTGAAAACCTACATATGGTACCTAGGGTGTACGCAACTATTAAATTTCAAGGTCAGAGGTCACAAAAATCGTTTTTTTTGCGTTTTTTTTTGTAAATATCTCATTTCCTATGGGTTTTTTGCTATTTGTATTCATCATCAATATTGTAGAATACAAAATTCTCTACAAATTTTGTTTAAAAAAATTTTCATACGGTGAACCGTTTTCGAGATAGAGGGCGGAGAGCGCGCGGTCACAGGATCACTTCAGGTCAACCGGTGCCTCCGGTCGAAAACGCGCCATATACAGGGTGTAACTGAATAAGTGTAAAACATTTAAGGAGGTGATTCCTCATCTAAAAAAAGATAGGATCTTTCATTTAAAGAAACTTCATTGGAGCATCCCTGGGCTGTTAAGATACAGCCCCTTAAAGGGGGTACATAAAATTTGTATAACAATTTTTTTCACAAGTACTGAAAAAGTTACAATATTAAAATCAACCTGACGTTTTGTACTACCGAAAAGACACTCAGCCAGTAATTTATTTGGTTCACCCCATGGTTGTAAGGGGTGGAAAACGCAACCCCTAAAATTTATTTCCAATGTAACTTTTTGTCTTATTATTTGTTCACCATTTAAAAATTCATTTCCGATAGCCTGTTTCATTCTAAACAAAAAATGTCTCTTGCGTTTTTTGCCCAAAATGAACCAGTTCGCAGCAAAAAATTATTTTACGAACAACTACAGAGATACATCATCATAAATGCGAACTGGATTTATTGTTATTTTTTAGTTAGTACCTGCATTAAACGATTGAAGGGTAATAAACCAAACTAATTCATTAGTTTCAAAACACACAACATGTGGTAATCATAGTAAATGTTCAATATGTCTACCTTCAGACATTACGCATGCGTCTAGACGTCGGCGCATTGAGCCACGTATTCGCTCAAATAATTCTGGAGTCTCTCTGATTACCCTGCACGCATCGATGATGCGGTTTCTTAAGTCCTCTACATCGCGAACAGGAGTACGATAAACCAAATGCTGTAAATGTCCCCAAATAGAGAAATCGACAGGATTGAGATCCGGGGACCTCTGTGGTCCTCCTCGACCTATCCACTGATTCGCATATGTTTCAGTTGAATGCTGACGTGCTACTTGACTAAAATGGGCGGGATCCCCATCATGCATAAAAAACATATCCCTTCTGACGCCCAAAGGAACTTCCTCCAGCAGTACTGGATGCACTTCTCTTAAAAATTGAACGTATGCCTCACAATTTAATCGAGGAGGTAGAAAGTGAAGCCCAATTAAATCATCTCCAACTCCCAGCCACACGTTAAGAGAAAACTGTTCTTGATGGTTAGTTTCGACAATAGCGTGAGGGTTTTCATCAGCCCATATGTGGTAATTATGAAAATTAATAATCTTGTCCCGAGAAAAACTACATTACTCTGTAAATTCTATCGTCTTCAGAAAGTCACAATTTCTTCCAATCATTTTCAGCATCCAATTGCAAAATTCAAGACGGTTCGGAAAGTCGGTAACAGTGCCTGTACTCGTTGCAGATGGTAAGGGTATAAGAGTTGTTCCTTCAAAATTCGAAATACCGTCATATGATCAACATTTAGCTGAAAAGCAATCTTTCTAGTACAAGTAGTAGGTTGTACTTCAATCAAATTAAGCACTGCTACCTCAAGCTGTGGTGTTCGTACTTCTCGGTGGCGACCACAATCCTGCGTTCTTTTGTCGAATGAACCATATTCTCGTAATCGTTGATGAAGTCGAGCAAATATTCTATGTGAAGGATGCTGCCGTTGAGGATACATTTCAGCATATCTTCTAGAAGCTTCTAACCCATTTCCCTGCGACAGACCGTAAACCTAATGCATATCTGCCATTTCCTCATTTGTGTATGCCATTTTAATAACAAGTTAATTATTAAAGTAACAAATTAAGAACAGAATAACAACACACAATTAGTATTAATTCAATTTCGAAAATTCACAAACTGACAGCGTCATACCAATTCAATTGTCACTAGTGTGAATAGCGACCTACTTGGTAGGTCGCTCTTTTTGATAATGATGGGCAAGAGAAAAACAACAAAATCGTCATTGTATGATAACATGAGCCCAATTGATTTTGTTCTCAATGAAAATAATGTGACGTTCATTATTGATGGCGGATTTCCCCTTCATCATGTTGTATGGAGCAGAGAAGATACTTTTTCTATTATTTTTGATAAATACATGAATTATTTACAAAGGCATTACAGTTCCAAAATAATTGTTATATTTGACGGATATTCAGACTACAGTAAGAAAGTAAAAGCTATGGAACAGCAGAGAAGAACTGCTGCACTTTCAAAAACGTATGAAGTCTGTTTCGATGAAACAATGGTTGTACCGGTTACTCAAGAAAAATTCTTATCAAATCGAAATAACAAAGATATGCTCATTAATATATGTTAATTAATTTAAAAATCACAAGCTGCAAATATTACTACTAAACAAGCCAGAGATGATGCGGATGTTCTTATTGTTGAAACTGCAATTGAAGAATCAAAGCCTGAAAAAAACTGCAGTTATAATAGGACAAGATATTGATTTACTTGTCATTTTAATTGGGCGTACACTGTCTTACGAACAAGAAATTTTCTTTGAAAAAGTTGGGAAAGGAAATGTAAAAACGGAGATATACTCGACTAAAAGTTTTGATAATTATCCTCATTCTAAAAAACATATTTTATTTCTGCACGCATTAAGTGGCTGTGACACAAATTCTGCGCTTTTTAAAAAGGGAAAAAATCATTTTTGAAAGTTTTTGAGAAACTGACAAATTTTGATGAACTAGCTGCAGCATTTGAGGAAGAAAATTGTTCGGCCTAGAGATTATCAGAGAGTGGAACTCAAACCTTATTGGCAGTCTATACCTAATGCTCCGAAATCTGTGAAAAGTCTTGATCATCTTCGTTATATGCATTACGTCAACTCTACAAAACGTAATAAAACTGTGCATCTTTCAAATATTCCACCAACAAGTGCAGTTGCGCATCAACATTTCAAACGTGTATATTATCAAGTTCAAACTTGATTAGGACATGATTTGCCCATGATTTGGGCAATGCGAAACGATTTTCTGGAGCCTATCATGACAATTTTACCACCTGCTCCAGAAGATATGTTAAATACAATTTTCTGCAACTGCAAGAGTGGTTGTGATTCGCGATGCGGAGGCAGGAAAGCGGGCTTGCAATGCTCTTTAGCTTGTGGCCAATGTAATGGGCAAGCTTGTCTCAATGCTCCACCATATCAGAGCGACATTAACGAAGATGGAACCTTTGACCCCGAAATCATGGAAGAACTTGAGACAAATGTCGTTGAAGACGATAATGAAGACCAGTTTGAAGTTTACCAGCAGCTGGAAGACGACGATGAAGAGGAAGAAGATGATTAAAATTATAAATTGTAGTTTTTGTACCCTTCATTCAATTTTTTTACTTTTAATAAAAATAAATTTATTGAATAATATTTTTTGATATAAAGAATAATTCATAATTTATTTGTTTTTTTTTCATCATGTAAGAAGTTATTAATTAGGTTAAAATTCAAATATAATACCTATATTTTCATTAACAATACATGGGCAGGTAAGTGTTGTTAAATAAATTAATACTGAATAAAAAGTGGATAGGTTAGGAAAAAAATTATGAAATATGATATAATAGTTTATAAAAATTGACAAATATTTATAATAATTGATTTATTGATGGTTCATCAAGTATATATGGCGCGTTTTCGACTGGAGGCACCGGTTGATCTGAAGTGATCCTGTGACCGCACGCTCTCCGCCCTCTATCTCAAAAACGGTTCACCGTATGAATTTTTTTTTTCACAAAATTTGTAGAGAATTATGTATTCTACAATATTGATGATGAATACAAATAGCAAAAAACCCATAGGAAATGAGATATTTCCAAAAAAAGCGCAAAAAACCGATTTTTGTGACCTTTGACCTTGAAATTTAATAGTTGCGTACACCCTACCATATGTAGGTTTTCAGACAACTTTTAGGGTGTCAATATACAAGTATTTACACCTTATAGTAAGGTGAACTTACTATAATGACTGGACTACACGACTATTCACAACATGCCATGTTGCCAACAGGAAGAACAGTGATAAAAGGAATAACAAATGCAATGAAATCTGGTCTGGGGTTAATACTAGATCTTCCAACAAATTTGTCAAGTCAAGACAGTAAATATTAATGAGCAACTCTTTTCCATGGTAATCTCAGGGCACCACATGATTGTTATTTAGTAAAACTAATGATTACAGACAACAATTTAGCAAGTAGGTGAAATAATCTAAATTATAGCTGTTCACCTAGTGCAATTTTTTTTAATGAACGGTTGTTTCGGTGTTGCAATATGTTATGTTTTTTCCGCACCTCTACAAACGACAATCTCGGTAGTCAAAACTTGTGCAAGCTAAGGACTAACGTGGTCTTACCTTTTAACGTGTGATTCCTAACACGGGTTAGACGATAGCAAGTGGAAATCGAGCGTTCAGCCTGGGGTTTGAACCATCGACTCACACATCGGACAATTGATTGAGTGAACAAAGCACCCACGTCGAACCGCCCGGCTACCAACCGAGTATGAAGATTGATTTTATTTCGGTTGGCGGAATATTTCTTCAATATTTTAACAAATAACCTTGAATTTCATCAAAATTTTGATATATTGTAGTTTTCGAGCTGTGAACCTTTGAAAATAGATTTCTTTCATTTTTGTGGTATATGCTCATCAATCGAAAAGCTCTCACTTCTAGTTGGGATAGAATTTGGATGTTCGGCACCCAGAATCAGTTTTACGAAGTCTTCCTCAGTTATATCAGATGCCGCCATCGATAATTTTTCGTATACTGCTCCACACTATCTCGATAATCTGAGAATGTGGTGCTGTGACATTTTTTAAGAGAGGCTCAAATTGGATGAAAGCATCTCACAGCCGAACAAATCCGTGCAAGTGTCTGCATCTTCGATATCTGAGAGAACTCTCCAGATAGAATGAAGGGGTTCAGGTATTGGAAGCGAACTATTTTGCCCCCTAGTATGTTTCAGCGTAAAAATGGGTTGTTCCATCGCGAGTGGCGGGCAGTGTATAGCACTTTGGCCAACCCATTCAGGTGGTGAGTGCATTTTGAGCATTTCCATCAGTCCTGAGAGTTTCATTATTCTACTTCGGTTATTACTGAAGATACGAGGTTGTTTCCATGAGAAATGAGACAAATTTGGATTTTTCAGGACTGAAATTTCTTGAGGGAAAATGTGTATTTGTAATGAGTTTGTAGTTTTGATAGCGAATCTGACGAAATTTTGAGCCTATTTTGCCCCTAGTATGGATTGTTCCATCGCGAGTGGCATATCTGGTCATGGGAAGTGACATACACTGTATGTGTATCGTTAACTCTATTTGAGAATTGATTCTGAACAAAGTTTGACCTTCCCATCCATCTGATGCCTAATAGTAATTCAATATTTTATTTGAACTTTGTCTTGTGCCATTTTTCTCCTCTACCCTCTTTACCTACAATCAATATTGAAAGAGACACAAAAAAAAAAATTGAAGAAAAAGATAGCTGATTCAGAGTAAAAAAAAATTATAAAACTCAAATCTTCATAAAGGCCAAAAAATAGGAACCAATCAAGAAAATCTATTGTGATAGACAAAGCCGATCCTGGTCCTAAAAACTACTAGGTACTGAACCCTGTGTATTGGTACTACATACATACAACTGGCATAGTGCGATTGGTATGACTAGAAGTCCAAAAAAAATATTTTAAAATTTTATTCAAATATCACACTTTCACACCAACATTTCTGAGAAGTGAAATTTAATAAAATAAACACAAATTCCCAGTTCTCTACTCAATAAGTTACACATCGATAAGTACCATTTTTTTTCAATTAAATTTTTATTTTCTCAAAATTAGAGTACAGAGTATCGAATCTTAACGTATTGCTCTTCAGAATAAATTTCGAGATCGACAGCATTAACCTAGGCAAAATTGCCTGTCTGCCATGTGCTGGATCAGAGAAATTATAAATTACCCACCCCTTATCATCGTTATTATTGACTACAGAAAAAAAATTAAATGTGTGCTTATGACTGAATTTTGATCAAATGCTGTCAAAAATACAGAGGCGTGCAGATTTCAGGGGATACAAATTTTTTAATATTTTTTTCAAACGGAACACCCAGTATATTATTGAATTTTTAGAATGGTCTTTCTTCCTGATTTCAAAAATATACCATATGTTACCCCTATCTTATACCGTTTTCGAGTTATTAGACGTCGATTAATGGTGAATTCATGCACGACGTAACTTAGTCTTAACATAACTTAATCATAAACTTAAGATGAAACTATAATTTTTCATGGTAATGTTCATGCACGCGACTTAAAGACTTAAGAGTGATTCAAGAAAGTCATAAGTTGGCCAACTTTCAATTCTTCGTGCAAATCAGGTTCTGCGACTTCTGCGTATGTTTCATACGCAGAACTTTCATGTTCTTAACGAAGACGAAAAATAAAATGAATATTAAATTGCCAACTGGAAACGTCGATTTTATTCGAATTATGCTGTGAATATCGCGAACTGGAAATGATTCTAATTATTTAATTAACTCATAGTTCAGTTCAGAATTGAGATACACTACCGAATTGAATGCTCGAATGACGAGTGCCGAGATAATAAATACACGTTCTACACTTGTGTCTATCTTTATGTTGAGATGTGCATGAACACCCAACAAGTATTTTTAAGGCAAGTTAAGATTAAGTTACATCGTGTATGAATTCACCAAAACCCATTTGGATTAGTTGTTACTGTAAATACATATCCTATGAAAGTTAATATTTTTCAAGTAAGCTATGGAAATGACAACTATATTATGTTTGTTAACTGACATTTCTTTAACAGAATAATCAAAATGGTTTACAGTGAGAAAGAAAAAGTTCAAATATATACTTGTTATATACAAAACAAAGAGAGCATATAGGGTATTGTATCCAAATCGTCCAAGACCGTCAGAGAATACATTCAAGAATATTTACCAAAAGGTGAATCATACCTTCAGTTTCAGTAGAAAAAAGCGTGTTATTCAAGAAAACCAGGAAGAACAGCTGGATATATTGCTTCATTTTGAAGGTAAGCCTATGCATATCAATTCGCAAATAGACTTTTTTGAAACATTGCATTATTTTTTAGAAAATTCTGAATGTAGTATAAAGAATATAGCAGTTCACTTAGGTAAAAGTTATTCCAAAATCCAACGTACGTTGAAAAAACACTACTACAAACCATATAAAATTTTACCCGTGCAAGTTTTAACAGAGGATCATAAGAGGAAAAGGCTGGAATTTTGCCAACAGATGATGCAAAACTTGTATGCAGATACCGATTATCAAAGTAAAATATTATGGACTGATGAGTCATCGTTTTCCACGGCAGGAGTTTCCAAAGAAAACGTTAGCGTTTGGTGCGGAATTCATAGAAATAAAATTGTTGGCCCAATATTTTATGATTATATATTGACAGGAGTTACCTAACAAGAAATACTTATCCCAGAAGTAGAAAATATTGTCATACAAAAATTTTCGGAAGCCGAGCTTGCCAAATATGGATTCATTTTTCTGGGGATTTCTAAAAGACATTGTTAATAACGATAATAATAATAATAATAATATTCAATTAATTAAAGACACGATTCGACGTGAAATAATGAATCTGAATGTCAATAATGAAGCAATTTCCGATGCACTTATAAATATAAGAAGACGTTATCAATTATGCATTGACAATAATGATGGGCATATTGAACATCTGTTATGACTTATCATGTTATTTGAATTTCCCAAATAAATTTTCTGTTTTTTATTTTTCAATATTTGAAATTTTTATTCCTCACCTCTAATAACTCAAAAATGTAACATATGTTATATTTTTGAAATCAGGAAAAAAAGATCTTTCCAAAAATTCAATAATATACTGGGTGTCCCATTTGAAAAAAATATTAAAAAATTTGTATCGACTGAAATCTGCACGCCTCTGTATTTTTGACAGCATTTTATCAAAATTTAGTCATAAGCACACAAGTTTTACATTTAACTTTCTTTCTGTAGGCAATAATAACGATGATAAGGGGTGGGTAATTCATAGTAAATAACCCTGTACATTGTTTGACATGGTGAGTAAGCAAAATTAACTATATTTCTGATATCGAATATTTTTTTTCCGGATGTGATCAACACAAGGGAGAGGATGGTATTTTTTTTAGGTTGATTTTGTATTCAGTATATCATAAAATTTCTTTGAATAATTCATAACATTTTTTTGTTTCAATATTGTATTTCTCCATTTTTGAAATCTGTTTCAGGTCAATTGGTAAAGCGTTGAAAAATTTGGGACCGAAAAAAAAAAGTTCTTTGTGTAATTGTTTTTTTAAAGGATTGGACATTAAAATTCATGTTTGTGGTAGACCTGCTTATCCTAATATTTTTCTGGTTGAAGTTCTCTTGGGAAAGAAAGTTTTTGGCTTTCTACTACTCCATCTTGATACAAAAAAACAAGGACGAGGGAATCTTTCAAGGAAAGGAAGGAAGTAATCAATTTCTTCCTTTCCTTGGAAGATTCCCTCGTCCTTGTTTTTTTGTATCAAGATGGAGTAGTAGAAAGCCAAAAACTTTCTTTTCCAAAAAAATTAATCACTCCTAGAAATATAACCCCTTCAATTCAAGTTCTCTTGATTTATGAACATTCTCTTCGAACATTGGTGAGTATATTAATAGTTTAACATTCAATATTTTTGCTTCCTGATATAGCTTTTCAGGATGATTTTCAATAGTATGTTTGGTGTTGTTTGTATAATGTTCAGTGTGTTGTTGAAAGCTCCACTCCATATTGTGATGCATTAAGACAGAATTGATTCATCTAGAGAGTTGTAGAGCATCATGAGATTTTTTTCTGGAGAGGATGTCTCTTAGAGAATCAGAACTGTGTATAAGTGTTCTAAGGTCTTTGTTTACATGCATTATATGATCAGATCATCGTATGTATTGGTCTAGAACTACCCCTAAATATTCAATTGATGTCACTTTTTCAATAGTAGCACACCCACATAGATTTTTGTGACAGTTTATAAAGTGTAGTTTCAGAGACAAATCATGTGGTTGACTAATGACCGTTGGGGTAAAAGCAACAAATTTAGTATTATCAGTATCTAGCTTATTTAAATTCAAACAGCAATTGAGAAAGTGTAATCTTTTAACAATATATTCCAATCATTTCGACAATGTATACTGTCATCCTCAGGGAAAACTACAATAATAGAACATAAGACTAATTGATATTGTACAATTGAAAATTATGTACTAACAATTATGTATTCACAAATGAGGCAATTTTCGCTCAATTTTCAGGTTCACAACAAAGATCTTATAACAAAATTTTTCATAAAGTAAAAAATAGTAATTTGAAAAAATTAGAAAACTTATCACAATCATCTCTTCAAGAACTTAACACTCAACCTAGTTGGTTAAAAAACCTTTTAAACATTGTTATTCCAGACGACATAAAAAAATTTCTCTCTTTAGGACCAAAATTTAGCATTGAACCAAGTATAGGTCGAGACATACCAATAAGTAGTCTCCTTGCAGATATAGAATATATTACTTCCTTTATAGATGATACCATCAATAAAAATATGATTGTTGCCCAAACAACAAATATAATTACCAACTCTATTCAAACTTAGAAACATTCACATACTTATTTCCATAACTTATTAATTAAATCAAAATTTTTTTAAAGAAACAATCCAAATTTGATCGTCGCAAGGTCTGACAAAGGAAATGTCACAGCCATTTTAGAAAAAGAACAGTATACAGAACTGTCCTCTCAACTTCTGGATAATTCAACTTCTTATATAAAGTTAAATAAGGACCCTACTTTCTCTAGTCAAAGAAAATGCAATTTTTTCATAAAACAACTTCATATTGAAAACAACATAGATGAAAATTTAAAAAAGAAATTAACCAAATATAATGGTGTTTGACCAATTTCTACGCTCTCCCAAAAATACATAAAGAACATTTAGCAATTAGACCTCTAGTTTCTCTGTGGCGATCCCACAGAGAAACTAGCCTCTTATTTAACTCATATTTTAACAATATCATATGATGAGAATAATGATTATTATATCAAAGACTCTTTTGAAGTATTTGATTTATTTAATAAAATGAAACTCCCCGAGGGATATGTCATAGCAAGGTTAGGTGTTGTATCTTTGTTTAGTAATGTATATTTAGAGTCATGTTTGAGAGCCGTAGATAAAAGTTGGAACCGTATCAGCCAGAATTGCTCATTCAGTAAGGAAAATTTTCTTGAATCCATAAGTTTTTTATTCAACAATACATTTTTCACATTTGATTATCAATTTTACAAACAAACCTTTGGTACTCCAATGGGTGCAAAAATAAGCCCAATTTTAGCTATGTACGTGATGGACGATTTACTAGACATTGTTTTAAAAGTTTCACCTTTCAAGTTACATTTTATAAAAAAATATGTCGACGACTTAATTATTGCTTTACCACAATCTGGAATCACAGAAATACTGGAAATTTTCAACAGTTATGATCCTTATATCAAATTTACCATTGAATGTGAGGATGGTGAACAAAGTGTTCCTTTCTTGGATACCAAATTTCATCGAATAACTGATAATACCATCCTAATTGATTAGTACAGAAAACCAGTTGATTCGGGTAGATTTATGAATTATCATTCATACCACAAACAATCCATGAAAGTTAATTTGATAAAACAGATGAAACAACGTATAGTCTGTATTTCCGATTGTTCTTTCCATTAAAAAAAAATTTACATATTCTTTTCAAGTTGTTTAAAAATAATTCATATCCAGAACCTTCATTAAATGAAATACTGTTTAGTACTCCGTCTTCATTCAATGAAATATTAATAATTAATGATGACAATAATATTTTGAATAGCAATACTTCTGACATAGTTCCTGTTTCCCCACGTTTTGTTTCACTTCCATATATAAAAAAGGTAACACCTAAACTTGTAAGAATTTTTAACAAATTTAATAATAATAATAACTTCAAAATTGCCTATAAAACCGCTCTATCCAATAATTCTATCTTTACCAAAATAAAAGACAAAACACCCCTACTCATCGATCAAATGTTATATATTCTATTCCTTGTCGAAATTGTGACAGCATATACATTGGTCAAACTTCCAGAAATTTGAAAGACCGTATTACCTCACATAAAAGCGATAGCAGATTAGCCCCACATAGATGTGCCTTAGGCGAACATGTTAATCAAACAGGGCACAATATGAACTATAATAATGTAAAAAATTCATCAAAAGAATCTAACCTTACAAAGAGACTTTTTCTTGAAATGTCTTTCATATCACAATCTAGTCATTGCTTAAATAAAAAAACTGATCTAAATCACCTTAGTGAAATTTACTCTTTCTTACTACAAATTGAAAAAAAATTTCATAATTTCAAAAATACATCTTTATTAGAATATAGTACATAAAATAATTGATCAAATTGGCATTCCTGTATAGGATGAAAGTTTGGCAATACTGAATCCAACAATGTAATTGTTTTCTGAACGGTCATGTCTTTTATTTCTTCTTCTCCATTTTCATTTAAAATTAGTATTATAACCTATTTTGTGATCACATGTACCGGTCTGGTACAAAATCAGAATTTTAGAATTAAAAAAAAGAATTTATTCATTAGATTCACAATAATTTTACCAAAATTGACGTTTATATGTTTAAGTGTTTGATATGTAACTATAATCATCTTGAATCACTATCCAAACTAATTTCAATGTTTTTCCATTACTCAAATCTCAGTTCAACATTAAAATCAAATAATAACAAAAATTATTTTAATAAAGGTTAATGCAGTCAAGCCGCTGGAAAATAATTCCATGAGAATCAAAAAATAAATAGATAGTACTTTTTGATCATTCCCATATTGATTTCGATAGACAGCTGTTTCAACCTATTGGGCATCGTCAGTACTGGGCAGGCGGTCCTCGATTGAAGACAAAATGAGAAAAACCATGAAAGTACTTGATAAAAATAGCTGCGTGAACGCAAGCGAAACATAAGTGGAAACCACGCAGCTGAAACAGCTGTCTACCGGTGGCTTTTAAATTGAAATCAATATGGGAGTGATTAAAGAAGTACTTATCTATTTATTTTTTTATTTTCATGGAATTATTTTTCAGCAGCTTTTCTGCATTAACCTTTCTAGATTTCATATCATTTTCAGAAACATGTGGATTTGTTTTCCGATGGCATTTCAGGTTAGCTTCCCAAATTTCTGCTACCGCAGTTGTCGGTTAATTGGTCAAAACACCAAAACCGACATAAAAACTTGGCAAGTTGACTTGGGTGTCACCCCAATAGGTGGTTCCACTTATATTTCGCTTGCGTTTACGCAGCTATTTTTATCAAGTACTTTCTTGGTTGTTCCCATTTTGTTTTCAATCGAAGACCGCCTGCCCGGTACTGACGATGCCCAATAGGCTGAAACAGCTGTCTACCAGTGGCTCTTAAATTGAAATCAATAACTGTAAATTTGTTTCGGTGGTGTGTTTAACATCCTCCCAATTGGCTATGAAATGTCATTCTATTGAATATGAATAGGTTATCAGACTTTCAAAATGAATATACTTTGTTTCCTGAAGACGTCAAACTTGTTTAGTAAATTACACTTAGAGAAAATTAATACACTTCTATTATGCAGATATATCGGGATGAGCACAATTTGCATCACAATGGTATCAATTATGATTCAAAAGGCATAATAGATTTTTTGACTGCATAGATTGTTGTAGTATTCGAATATAAATCAATGTTGATCGAACTGATTCAAATAATAATTTCAGAAACATAATATCAATAATCTAAATATTTATATCAATGATAATCATCATACTCACATTTTGAATGACAAGAATCTGTAACAAATAGATTAGTCCTGATATATCAAATTCAGTATTTAAAACATGGATTATATAGTTCACTAGAGTCAAAGTAAACAGCAACTGATGGCCCATTGCAACCAGCAAAAAGTTTCCGAAAACGCTGTTGAAACTATTCACTTTTTTCTGAATAGCTTGATACAAAATCACCATTTCCTTCAAATCATCTATGAATTTTTGTTCATTCGAGTGCAGTTCTTCAGTAGTTACCATATTCATCAACATGTCATTTGTAGATTTGAGGCTACATGCTATACTGGAAGAAACCACAACAGACATCATATAGTCATGATTATACATCAGTCGTGGTATCAAAATCAGAAGAATAGGAAAGTATTCGATGCTGAGGTACACCTTAGAGCTCTGACACACTACGAAACCAAACGATAAGATATAAAACATCCAGAAAACCCAATTCGAAGGGCTATCTCCATAATATTGTAAGGAAATATTCAAATATCGCCTTGTAACATATAAACACTTCCAATCTTCTATCTTTGCCGTGGAATAGTAAACAAATATTGCAACCAAAAGAAAATTGCAGAATATGTCCAAACCAATCACTATAAAGAAAAATATAGTAAATGGGTAAAAGAAAATAAAAATTTCACAAGTAATTAGGACCAGAAACAACATTAACAGCATTCCGAAACTGTAGTATTTATAAACGGTTGGTTTAATAAACACTCTCATCTGAAAATTGCACCAGGGAGCAACCGCAAAGAAATTGCATATTTTCAGAAATATCACTTTCATTGCTCCCATGTTCGTATTCATTCCGAGTCTTGGCTGATAGTAACTGAATATAGTAAATTTCCATGACAACACTATATACATACACAAAAACTTCAAAATAAATGATCTTTCTCGTCAAGCCTAATAATGTTGTTTTTATCAGATCGGTTTCGTTTGAACAACTCATCATGAGTGATCTATAGAACAGTTCAATGCCAAGTGATTATAGAAAATTAATTTCTTCGGCCTTCAGTTCTCCCAACAAATTGAGAGTGGAAAATTGTGTCGTAATAATAACGTTAATAAGTATGTACGATTGATGACCTATTCATTTTGTATCAATTCATATCGAATATAGAATAAAGAAAATACTTCCCTCTGATTTCTACTCAGTTTATTATTTGTTACGACCGGTTTCGGTTTCCTACACCATTCTCAAGTAACTGATACATTATATCACGAAAAGTTTTTGAATATACAATGTTACAGTCATGTACCTGCAATAGGTACCTGAAATAACAAATGTTACCCGAATTAGCAATACCAATACTACAACAATAACTAATTATCTTCTATAATATATCACAATTACTATTGATCTCCAAAAACCTACTTGTGGATTTTTCCAGCTACCAATGGATCCTAAACTGGTTGTCAAAATTCACAAATTCAAAAGAGGAGAGCTGCATAGTTCTAGTTGATCATTGAGAGTTTTGAGTGTTTCTATACAATTTATTTATTTCAGATGCTTCCAAGAAATTCATCTACTTTTCTTCATTGCACATATAAAGAATTTTCTTTATTTATTGTGTGATTTGTTTCTTGTAGATGAAGAATTTTCTTTATTTATTGTGTGATTTGTTTCTTGTAGATGTCCATATATAGCTGATTTTTCATACGATAATACATACTCCCGGTATCTTATGTTGAAATTTCGGCCTGTCTGACCTGTATAAGCTGCTGAACGGTCACCAAATTTTAGTCTATATATGCCCGATTTTTTCCACTTATCCTTTCTGGGTTTTGCGTTAAAAAACATGACCTATAAATTATTCTTATCAGTAGATGAGGTTTTAATGTTTACTTTTGAAAAATAGTTTTTCATGTTTTCGGAAAGCTTTCCCGAATAACTTATGCTCTAGGATTTTTCTTAGCTCCTTCATGATTAGGTATAGTTCGTTGCTGATCAATTTTTGGTTCGTATTAGAGATCAGTTTCTCAATTGAGTTGGCGAGAATATATTTGTTATATGATATCTACTTTATTATCTTCATTTATTCTTGAAAATCCTCCTCTGTTGACGAAATCATAAATGCTCTATGTATCATTGATTTGAATAGCGATAATTTATTTGATAATGGACTGAAAGAATACATAGGGATTGTATAATTCGTGGAAGTGTTTTTCCTATAGATGCTAAACTGTAATTTATCATTGATTTATGTAATAGTGAGATATAGGAAGTTAATGCTGTTGTTTCGTTCCATTTCGACCAGGATATTCATCTTGTCGTGGAGAGTGTTGAGGAAATTCAAAAATTGGTTTATCTGTCTCGAGCCATCGAAACATATCAGAATCAGAATAAAATGTGTTTCTGTAATAATGCATTCTTCAGGATACGCGTGTTTTTTAAGTTGGCCATAAATATGTCTGCTAACAAGAAACTTAGCGGTGATCCTATTGGGAGACGTGAATTTTTTGAGTAAAAGTTTTTATTCTATTTGAAATAATTCTGTCTGAGACAGATATCGAAGAGGTTGTATAGTTCCTCAGTACTGGGCTGATATTCTGTTTATTCAGTATGTCTTTCAGCAGAAGAAGGCATTCGTTTGTTGGAATACCTAAAAACATGTTTTTCACATCACATCATTGTTGTTGATATTAGTAAGCTTATTGGCTAGGTCTATGGAATTTATAACGTTGTTTGCTGGTGTGAATCTTATTAGCTCTCTGGACTTAGAATTCAAGAATTTTGACAACTCACTGGTTGATACGACTGGTCTGGTGGGATTGCCTTTTTTAAGAAGTTTATTCAAACCGTACATCACTGGAGGTTGGGGATGATTAGGTTAGGTTAGGTTAGGCCTGAAGTGAGTGGGTCTATTCGACCCTCCACCGCAACCCGCAAGCGTTTATTGTGGCTCGCACCTATTCACACTCGACCAAATAACCCCAGCTTCTCAACGAAGCTGATTAGTTTATATGGTGCGTGGTCTTTCAGGTCAGATGGTAAGAGTATGGCTCTGCTGAACTCTGATTCGGTCTCCAGCGGGGCAGACACAACGTATATGTTCTGCTGTTCCATCATTTTCCAAACAAAGGCGACACGTACTGTCTTCTGACAGTCCGAGTCTCTGCATATGATGATTCAAATGACAGTGACCTGTAAGAAGGCCTGTTAGACATCGTAGTTCATCCCTAATGTAGTCCAAAAACTGTTTGGTATCAAGCTTCGAAGGGTGAATAAACGCCTTTGAGTGAGCCAATCCTAGAAGATTCTGCCAGAAGTCCATAAATCTTCTTGTCATCCAGGTGTTCAATGTTTGTTTGGCAAAGCCTAAAGCGATGCCAATGACAGGTTGTGGTCAGATGAAGCTGCTTGCAGCACCCTCCTTTGCAAGGGAGTCGGCAGCTTCATTTCCTTCCAGGCCAGTATGGCCAGAAATCCAGACCAGAGACATTCTGTTGAGTCTTCCTATCGAGGAGAGTTATTTTTTTGGCAATTTGCTAACAATTTAGACGTTGCTCGGTAGGAACCAAGAGGTTCCAACGCCGCTTGACTGTCCGTGAATATTTTTATTGACTTGTGTTTGAGGTTGGATTTATCCAATCTCTCCGCACACAATTCAATAGCGTGAATTTCCGCTTGAAATACAGTCGCATAAGTTCCTAGGCAGGTAGATATTTCTGTCCTGGGTCTGCGACTGAAAACACCTACACCAGAACCGGAAAGTATTTTTGATCCATCTGTAAACCAACAACTATCTCCTTTTCCCGGAGGATCCAGTCCGCTCTACTCGGAAACAGTTCCCATTGAATTGAGGAACAAAATTTGAATATTCGGGTTTGGAAGCATTTGCAATTTCTTAGGAGTTTGAAATAAACAATTCTGAATTTTGGTAATGATTGTCATGGGTGTCACACCAATAGGTGGTTCCACTTATGTCTCGCTTGCTTTTACGCAGTTATTTCTTTTAAGTACTTTTCTTGGTTTTTCACATTTTGTGTTAGTTAGGGAAGCTATAGACTATGCTGTAGACGACCCCTCCTGATATAGAAGGCCCCGACACTCTATCGAATGAGGCCCTTATGTCCCCCGTTAACGGACGAATAGCTTTTTCATCCATCCCACTCCAGCCAGGTAGAAGTATACCGTGAAAGGCGGTACTGATGTCTGTCCCCTCAGTCATGAACCCATTTGTCCTTCTCCGACAAAAATCAGCCGAAAGGGTAAGGGAGCTGGGCTCCATCCCGATTGAACTCAAGACGACTTTCCACTCACATTTTGTCTTCAATCGAGGACCGCCTGCCCGGTACTGACGGTGCCCAATAGGTTGAAACAGCTGTCTACCGGTGGCTCTTAAATTTAAATATGGGAATGATCAGGTTGGTACTTATTTATATAGTGGATGATGAAATCGTTACAGATAGGCAATTAGGCATGTTCGTTGAATATGTCAATTCAATCCACCCGTCAATAAAATTTATCACTGAGAGGGAGGTAAATAATTCAATAAATTACCTTGACTCAACCATTATAAAAAATAACAATGAACATGAATTTGCAACTCTCCACAAACCATCTTACATATTTCCTCTACACACCCTTAGCAGTATAAAGCTGCTGCATTCAATAGTATTTATCAAACAAAAACTACAAAATCAAGCCATGGAGCAGGTCTACCCAAATTCAAGATGAGATAACGTCAGTTATAAGACATTGTCATTTATGGCTGAACCAACTAATAATATTGACCGTTTTTTTTTTAAGAAAGAATGCGTAAACGTAGCTCACAGAACGAATAATAGTCCGAATAATAGTCTGAGTGCATTTAATGAAAACAATAAATACAAAACTTCGGTATCGGATAGATCAGGAGTATATGAGCTGACTTGTGGCTCTTGCCCAAAACTGTTTATTGGCCAAACAGGGAGAATATTGTCCAAAGAATTAAAGAGCACATATGCAGTTTTGAGAACAGAAAGACCAATTCCACATTTGCAAACCACCTTTCGGCAGAAGGACATAACTTCAGTCATGAATACGACATGTTACATTTAGAAAAGAACAGTTTGAAATTCAATCTTCTAGAATATTAAGAAATCAATAGATTCAAGAATTCGGGTAATTTACTAAATGATCAATTAGAATTGAATAACTTCCCGTTACCAAATATTTTTCGAATGTGGAAACTGGGACATAAGCTCAGGTAATTCAATTCATTACAAACTTAGGTACTTATGTAGGTAGTTTAAATTTAAAAATAAGGTATATTGAGCATTGAATATGTAGAACATAGTGAGTAAAGATACGCCCGAAGAAGGCATTGTATGGCAAAACACGTGTTGCGTTTTTGTAAAACTGTTTAGTGAAACATTTTTCGCTGGGAGTTTTAGAAAGTATTTTGAAGTGTTTCGTGTGAGAAACTCTGCCAAAAATCCAACAGATATAATTCAACGGTCATACGGGACAAAAGTTGTTTTCTATTAGAAACTTGACAATGGAAATAACTGTTGTATATGTATTTTGTGAGAGATTGTATCAATTAATCTGAAAGGTCGTTCACTTATACTTCAAGGTCCTTCTTCACAGTAAATTAGAAACCATCCCTGAAAAATCATTGTTGAATTCCTGATGGAATCATCTATTCAGTAGGTGGCACATATGGGGTTATTTTGTTTGATATTTTGAAGGGGGGTGTGTAGAGGAAGTGTGTACGCATCTCAGACCTTATAATATTTCATAAAACATTATGTGTTTCGACAAATTTATATTACTGTCTTATTTATGGAGATATTAAATTTCCCTATATAAAAAATTTTGCAATTAATTATTTATAATATGAGCTGTTTTGGAATCATCCGTATCTCTGATTATAGGCTGGAAATGAGTCAAATCACTTTTCAATATGGTCTTTTCATTTTTTCAAACTATTTCAATAATGAAAATGTTGAGAAAGCTCAAGTTCCAAATATGTGTTGAATATGCAACAATATTATTCAAGGGAGCCAAAAACCGATATTTCATAACACAAATTCCATTTCAATTCGTTTGAGAATGATAAATACTAAAAGAGGCTAAAGTTGGTATCTTTTTCAAACCGTTTGTTATCTTGATAGAGTTTTTCACTGATCTCATGTCAGATTATCAGACACGCACAGTTTCAGAAACAATGAAACCTTCTCAAAGACAAACTTGGTCTAAGGAACAAAACGAAATAGTCAAAAAGTTTTTCACAAAACACATTGAAGAAAAAAATGCTCCGAAAAAAAAAAGAAGTGGTAGAATTGAATTGAGTTATTGTTTGTATCTAAAATATAAGGAAAAGAAATATTCATCATTATTTGAAAATAGAAACTGGGCTGCAATCAAAAAATACGTTTACAATTGTTCTAGAAAGATGAAATAATATTAATATTTTTCATTTGATATTTTTCAACCCACGTTGTAGTTTAATTTCATTGAAAATTATGTTATTATTTTATAATACATATGTATTAGTTTATTGAACAATTATGGTCAGCAGTTCTCAAATTGAAGAATACTTCATTCAAAAAAATGTTGATTCAACCTGATCAAATTTTTTCTGTGCTGAAATATTAGAAGCCTTTTTTACTTTGGTTGAAATGTCTGCTGCAGGTTATAATCGATGATGATATGACGTATGTATCGTCATGAACAGTCAACATAATAAAAAAAAATTGGAGAATCCTGTAAAATCCTCATACCTCCAAAAACTGAAAGCGAGTTTTCGAAAAAACTATTGCCAAGAAAAAGAAAATTGAAACTTATAACTAATATATGTTTCACAAATTATATTTTACCTTATGTTGGTCATTCAGAATTTCGTTACTGACATGTCATAGAAAATGTACTTTGTTGATTTTTACCTGAACTAAGTTATAAAATCCGTAGTGGTGCTGCGGATTTTTCTATAGAATTCATTGAAAGAAGTAGACATTCTAAATATCCACTATTCATTTTTCAATAAATTCATTACCAAATCATTCATTATATTTTAGATTTTTCGTTTGTGATAAAAATGTCATTTCTCATTAATTCGTTTCTACTCAGTCACACTTCGATTATTTTTGTGCCGGCAGTTTTTCAAATCTGCACTATTTCGGTTAAAGCGTCCATACCAAATCATTTGAATTTGAAAATCTACCATTTGAAAATATAACTAGCGACCAACAGCAAAACTATATTGATACTTTCAACTCATAACATACCCAAATTCTTGCATCTAAGATAGCGCAAAAATAAAAGATGCTTCGACAAGCTAAATGGAATAACGCACTATTAGTTTGTTTGAAGGTGATTGACAATGTTTCGTGTTGAATTTCATCAGTTCGGACTTCCATTGTTTGATATATAAAATGATTTGAAATCCCTGAAAGCAGTAAAACCTGAAATGAAATGATAGTGAATTAAAATATAGGTAAAAACTGAGCAAAAAATGTATTACACTTAGCTACGCTTTCCTTTTTCCGCTTCACCGGTTTAGTGGGAGATGACCGTTTGGCGGGAGTTTTTTTTTTGTTCAAGTGTTCTATTTTTACTTGTATTTTCATTTCACTATCATTCCATTTCAGGTTTTTTTGCTTAGTATAATTGTTATTTTCAGGTATTGATTTTTAATTTATTTTGTTAGTTCTTTCAGGGATTTCGAATCATTTTATATAATATCAGACAATGGAAGTCCGAACTAATGGAAATGCACTATTATTATCCTAACTAGTACGGAAACAGTACATTTCTGCACGCGACACAGTTATCCGAAAAAGCTGATTCCGGGTAAGTAGTGGATAGTGGGAAAGTATGAGTTCAGATCAATCATTTTTCTTCAAGTGAAAATGTTATGAAGCGCTGAAAAAACTTCTTTTTGCAGAACAATTTCTGATCTAAATTGCTGGTAAATAAAGGGTGATCCACGCTCACACACGCTTGTTCAAAAAAACATACAAAACACGTACTTTTTCAAACAAAATCCATTCGCAGAAATCCGATAATAGGATTTCTGCATCCCGAGAAACTAGTTAGAATATTATTCATCATTACTGACAGACTCAGCACTGCGCCCAAACCAAACACTATCTGTTACTTGGGGAACCTGGAGGAATTAGCTCCAATTTCAAGATATAATTATAAATATTGCTGAGATTGTTGAACTCAATTTTTTTGTTCATGTTATTGGTATTCCTTTTGATAAAGAACATTTCTTTAAACAATCGTTTTTGTAAGTTGCTTTCAGTACACAAAACTTTTACTTCGGTGTAGTTCATTGTGTGTTTAGTGCTGATGACATGCTTTGCAAGTGCACAGGTGGTTTTGTTCGTGTTACAATCACTTTTATGTGACGTTAAGCGTCCAGATAAAATTCTAGATGTTTGTCCAATATACGTCTTGTCACATGTATGACAAGGAATTTCATATACTACATTTGACTTTTCTGAAATTTTCAGCGGAGTTTTAATTTTGGAAAAAAGACTATTAGCAGTGCTAACGATGCATTAGGCAAATTCAATATGTTCACTCTTGAAAACGTTCAAGAGTTTAATTGTTAAAGACTGAAAATATGGTAATGCTTTAAAAAATAATGTATTCGGAGGTATCTCTCCACTATTTGAAATATTCAAATTATTATTTTGATTGTAATTATTTATGAATTATTTAAATTGTTTGAAAAAGTATTCGTGACTGTGGAAGGGGAGCTAAAAAGTAGTTTGTTCAAAAGTTTGCAAGGATATGAATATTCAAGAATAATACCTTTCAATTCTTTAATACATTCGTCTTTAAAAAATGGATGTGTTAGATTGATCACCCTGTTCTTCATGGTTAGGACTAAGTTTATTTTCATCTTCGTTGGATGGTAAGGATGGTAGTTCAGTAACCTGTTACTGGCACATAGTTTCCTATACCATTTTGTACGTAGAACATTATCTGGATCTCTGCATACACGCATATCTAGGAATGGTAAACTGTTATTACCTTCTTCATCAGCTGTGAATTGTAAATGTTCGTTGAAACCGTTAAAAGTTGTTAACGCTTTCTCAGTTCTCCCGCAAGAAACAGATAGGATCAAATCGTCCACATATCGTTTGATGAAAGGATTATTGAAAGGGATTCTTTCTTTTACATTCATAATTAAGTCTTCTAAAACAAAATTTACTAAAATGGGGGAAATGGTTGAACCCATTGGGGTACCAAAAATTTGTTCATAAAAAGTGTCCTGAAAAACTAGGACCTTGGAGTCAAAAATGTAATCTGAAATAGATTTAAAATTTGAAAAATCAAGCATACAATGTTGAGAGATGACATCCTAGTGGTTTTGATACACTTTGATTCACTTTTTCATAAAATTTCATAAAACAGAAACAAATTTGATAGTCTTCAAAATACAAGAAAAATGGATAAAGAAGCCCACATACGTTGAAATACCTTCGGATATTAAACGTTTTCTGACTCTTTGTCCAAAATTTGGAATTTGTCCCTTAACTAAAGAAATGAAACTTTTTAATTTTCTTGCTGATTTAGAAAATATACTTTTCAATATTGATAAAAATGTTCAGGATATCTATCATGCTCAATGTACAAATATTATTACAAATTTTCTTCATAAAACAAAATCCTGAGATCTATGTAGTAAGAATTGATAAAGGCAATGTGACAGTTATAATGTTCAAAGAGGAGTGAGTACTCTACTAGAAGCGTTGAATCACTTAGTGATACTAAATATTACAAAAAGGTGAATCATAATCCAGTTAGCATCTTACAACAAAAAGCAAACAAAATAGTTTCTGAAATTGAGAAGGATAAAATGGTGAATGAAAATACAGCTAAAAAGCTGACCATTTATAATGCAGTAACTCCTAGATTTTACTCTTTGCCTAAAGTACACAAACCTGAACTATCGATGAGACTCATTGTGTCATCAATAAATTCTCCTAATAGCTTGTACCAAACTTTCACTCAAAAGGGAAATTTTCAAAAATTTATCTAAATGGTACAATGCAGACGGCAGCTCTTCGTCGGTAGGCACTATGGGTTCGTTGGCACAATGGGTTCGAGCAAAATTTCAGTAATTTAAAGGTCAAAGGAAAATGAGAGGGGCGCCACTACAACTTTTTATAATATCTAGTCAAAGAGTACTTACTTGGAAAGTTGAGCAACCAAATAATGACTACTTAGGTGGTATACCCAGAACTATTAGAGACTTGACCATAAGATGTTCGTAAGTTGATGAGTGTAAATCGACAAATAAATGAAACATAAACACATACAATTTTATTAAAATTTGGCTCTTCACTGGTTCAGCAACAGTTTTTCAAAAGAAATTAAAAATTATGTTTCTGTTAGTGGATACTCAAATTATACTCAATTATCAGGTGGATTGTGTGCCATTTTTAGCCACACAGTACTGTGGTGGTTTTACATATGGTTGAGATACATAATTATACCTGAGTATCAAAATCAGATTTTACAAATTAAATGGTTCCTAATATTAATAAAACCTGTTCACTGGAGCCGTGGTAGGAGTCAACGGTGGAATTCTCCTGGATGAATTTTCAGCGGGGTCCAAAACTTCCACAATTCAAAAGGGTTTCATCAAAAATCATACGAAGCGTATCCCGATGATGGTTTGTCTTTCATCCCAAAATAATCCGTTCCAAAAACGGTTCCTCAAAAAATTGTCTCTCCTTCAATTTACATTCCTCCGAAATAACGAAGAAAAACTATTTTTCCAAGAACGATCCTTCCATATAATCTATTCTTCCAA
This sequence comes from Leptinotarsa decemlineata, assembly GCF_000500325.1. Lineage (NCBI taxonomy): Eukaryota > Metazoa > Arthropoda > Insecta > Coleoptera > Chrysomelidae > Leptinotarsa > Leptinotarsa decemlineata. The sequence continues at coordinate 232,699 of NW_019289688.1, forward strand.
CAAAAAAATATGTCCACTCTAAAAACTTTCTCTTGGCGAAGGTTATTTTTTATTTACCAAAAGTCGTGGGGAGGCTATGGACTTTATCTCAACGGCGTAACCCTGTTCGGGAAAGGCGTCAGGGTGATCGTCCGATGGAGTCGTGTGGGTCTAAATAAAACTTTGGAAGAAGGAAGCCAAAACCAGACAAATTCTGCCCTTCTTCCGTAACGATCGCTGCTCTCCACCATCAATCAACTCACCTCCTCACCGACTGACTGACTCGGAGTGACTAACTTCCAGTCAGAGAATTCTTCCCCTTCCCATCTCCCTACTCGTGAAGATGGTGCAAACTGCCATTGTTGACACGTTCCACGCCACTCACCCAGACTGAATGGGTAAAAATCCCAACGCGTTCAGCTACATTCGGTCAGGAACCGAGGTGTCTACACTGCCTCTTGGCATCGTTAGCCATCTAGGACCACGCCAACACGAAAACAAACGAACGAACTCGGATCGCCCCGAAAGTTGGACATCTGATCTAAAAGAATTGTCCGAAGTGATGGTACGCAAGCAACTATACCACCATAGGTCTCTACAGAAAAACTTCTAAAATTAACAAAGTAAAGTAGCGAAAATTTAATTGCTACAAGCTAACTGGCTAAATGGTTGGCCAATTTTTTGTCTATGTCATATAATACTGACAACGAGTTGTGAAAGAATCTACTTTCTTTAGCAATTTCATTATTGATTACAATCTTCCAGAAGACTATGTTTTAGTGAGTTTTGATGTAGTTTCCTTTTTTACAAACTTACCTTTGAATGTAATAAATAATAGCTCACAAAACCACTGGGGTGTCTTCTCTCAACATTATATGTTTGATTTTCCAAATTTTAAATCTATTTTAAAGTACATTTTCGACTCCAACGTCCTAGTTTTCCAGGACACTTTTTGTAAACAAATTTTTGGTACCCCAATGGGTTCAACCATTTTCCCCATTTTAGTAAATTTTGTTTCAGAAAACTTGATTATGAATGTAAAAGATAGAAATCCCTTTTAATATTCCTTTCATCAAACGATACGTGGACGATTTGATCCTGTTTCTCGTGGGAGAACTGAGGAAGCGTTAACAACTTTCAACGGTTTCAACGAACATTTACAATTCACAACTGAGGAAGAAGGTAACAACAGTTTACCATTCCTAGATATGCGTGTATACAGAGATCCAGATAATGTCCTACGTACAAAATGGTATAGGAAGCTATGTGCCAGTAACAGGTTACTGAACTACCATCCAACGAAGATGAAAATAAACTTAGTCCTAACCTTGAAGAACAGGGTGATCAATCTAACACATTAATTTTTTGAAGACGAATATATCAAAGAATTAAAAGGTATTCTTCTTGAAAATTCATATCCGTGCAAACTTTTGAACAAACTACTTGTTAGCTCCCCTCCCACAGTCACGAATACTTTTCCAAACAATTCAAATAATCCCATAAATATTAACAATCAAAATAATAATTTAAATATTCCAAATAGTGGAAAAATACCTCCGAATACATTATTTTTTCGAACATTACCATATTTTCAGTCTTCAACACCTAAAATATTGAACGTTTTCAAGAGTGAACATATTAAATTTGCCCAATGCATCATTAGCACGTACTAATAGTCTATTTTCCAAAATTAAAACTCCGTTGAAAACTTCCGAAAAGTCAAATGTAGTTTATGAAATTTCTTGTCATACATGTGACAAGGTACTTGTCTCCAAGAACATTTTAGAGGGAGTGACTTCGTCGAAAACAAACGAGAAGATCGAAGCTTGGGAGCAAATTACGCTCTGAAAACTTCCCGTTATCCTTATTTTGCATCTGAAGTTTTTCAAATACAACAACTACCGTTGCACGAAGATTATCAAGGCTTTTAATTTTGAATTCGACTTGAAGTTTGATTCGACTTTGATATCGTCGGAAACACAGTATCCAACAGAGAGACAATACAAGCTATTCGCCGTCGTTTACCAAGAAGGCAAAAATGCCAACATTGGACACTATATGACCGATGCCTTCCATGTCGGCTACAATAGCTGGATTAGGTACGACTATTCTTCGGTCAAGACCGTGCAAAATGAAGACGTATTGAAACCCCAGGGAACGCGAGTTCCTTATTTGCTGTTCTACAGGAAAAGCGATATGACCCTATCTAAATAAGGTTGCTACTTTTACGTAGAGTTCAGCGTCTGGAATCTTACGGGATTTCTCTCTTTAGTTTTTATTGAATTTGATATTTTTTTTAGTTTCAATGAATTATTTTATTCTTTCATTAGTGATAGGTATTGTTCAATTTTTAATGTTATATGTATTTCATTTATAAATATATGATTACCTCAAGTTAGTAAATAGATTTTTTACCAATTTGCTTTACAATTTTATTGCAATGTTTTAAATTTCTTGTAGATGTCTTGATAAAGGGAATAAACATTCTCGAAAGCTCGACCAATTAACAAAGAATGTTCTGTAAACAACAGCCCAGTAATTTTGACTGCATCCCCAACAATATTCCGAAGCAACCCTTTGGTTGCTACCTCTACAGCGAGTAAGTGCCAAGCACTCACTCGCTAGAGCTGGAGCACTGGCCCAAGCATGGACCAGTGAAATAATTCATATGTACACATGTGATACACATGTGATATGTGCACATACATTGTCAAATATATAGATACGAACGTTTACATACTGCGCAAATACTTTTTCAAAACAGATGCGAATACTTGCGGCTGGCGTCAATGTTTTGGTTGGTTTTCGGGTTTCGCCGTGTTTTGCCGGGTTTTGCCGTTTCAGTTGAAACGTCAAGAAGAGTACTTCGACTACGCCACTGAAGATGACTGGCGCAGTTGTAGTTGAAAGTTTTGGAGATTATAACCTAAGACCACAGCAACACCTGAAAACCAACCGAAACAAGTAGGGTGCTAATGCCGACTGAACGCCTCCCCCCACCCCTTTTAACCTTGAGACGTCACACGACCTTGAATGACGTCACCTAACCTTGAACGTCGTACACGTAGTATGAGCTTGAATGCGGTGTTTGACCTTGAGTGTGGGGTTTGACCTTGACGTTCGATGGTTCCACTTATGTTTCGTTTGCGTTTACGCAGCTATTTTCATCAAGTACTTTCTTGGTTTTTCTCATTTTGTTTTCAATCGACGACCGCCTTCCCGTACTCACGATGCCCAATAGGCTGAAACAACTGTCTACCGGTGGCTCTTGAATTGAAATCGATATGGGAATTATCAGAATGGTACTTTATTCATTTATCTTTTGATTTTCATGGAATTATTTTCCAGCAGCTTGACTGCATTAACCTTTCTTGATAATATATAACATATACAAATATATACCTCGAAGTTCTCTGTTAAATTGTAAGTAACCAGCTGAAAATGCACCAACACTCTCTCCTGCAACAGTAATTCTCTTGGAGTCTCCACCAAACAAGTGAATATTGCGATGAACCCATTTAAATGCCAGAATCGTATCTTTTAGTCCCAAGTTTGCAGGAATAACTCCATCGGCCGTTGTAAGAAACCCTGAAAATTGTAATTGAGGGAGCGGCATATTGACACAATACTGGAATATGTTGTAATCTGGTTTACATTTTACTATCCCAGAAAAACATATTGAGATGCATAATTATTGTTCTCAAAAAGTAAGCAGCAGTACTGTTCTGTCGTTGTTCTATCTTCAGTTTTCGTTTATTCTGGTTGAAATAATTTAGTTCTGAATATTGAACACAATAAAATCTGAATATATTGAAAAAAGTCTCTCAGTTGCAGATTCTTTGAATATTTATGGGTTATCTATCTTTCAATCCGTAATGATACAGATATTCGGAACATATTTATGTTTCTTTTTTGTTTTTATCGACTTCTTTCCAGTTTTTCCGCCTTCCACAATCTGAACAATTTGAAAATTGAAATTTTTAATATTATACATATGTAGAAATTGCAAACTTCTCAGTTTACATTGTGGAAGGTGAAAAAAAGGTCTATGAAAACTCTATTTTTCCCTCAGTTTTATCCAATATTCTTGTAAGTCTTTCAATGCTGAGAAAATATTTTCAATGATATTGGAATGAAGTTATAAACTGAGGTACAGTCATAATTGTCAACCAGACCTCCAAACCGTGAAGTCAATAACTATCATTCCAATAAGTTCCATTTCAACGAAATTCTTCCTTAAGAAAAGGGAAGAAAGAGATATACAACAATAATTCCAACTCTTCAAAATAATCCATTGATAAAATAACTAGAGATTTACCACGTGGATTCACTTTTCGTCCGTTTTTGTTCTTATTCTGCATGAAATAGCTCTTGAATGTAAGTAATGATATTCTGTAAAGAAGTATTTATTCAAAATATGAAAACTCAATGAACAACGTAGAAATGAAGAGGTAAGATATTTGGAAATCTATTCTGATACGCAGCTCACCATCAAAGTTTACATAAAGCATACGGTGAATGTAACATATCATGCATACGGTTTAAAATTAAGAAAGATTGACTATTGTGACTATATTCAATATGGCTACGAAGTATCATTTAACCTTTTGTGTAATATAGATTTTTATGAACTTTTATTGCAGGATCGTATAGAGTATACAGGGTGTAACTAAATAAGTGTAAAACATGTGAAATAGGTGATTCGTCATCGAAAAAAAGATGGGATCTTTCATATAAGGAAACTTCATTGGAGCATCCCTTGTTAAAATACAGCCCCTTAAAGGGGGTACATGAAATTTGTATAACAATTTTTTTCACAAGCACTGAAAAAGTTACAATATTGAAATTAACCTGAGGTTTTGTACTATCAAAAAGACACTTAGCCAGTAATTTATTTGGTTTACCCCATGGTTGTAAGGGGTGGAAAACGCAACCCCTAAAATGTATTTCCAATGTAACTTTTTGTCTTATCATTTGTTTACCATTTTCGATAGCCTGTTTTATTCTAAACAAAAAATGTCACTTGGGTTTTTTGCCCAAAATAAGCCAGTTCGCAGCAAAAAATTCATTTTACGAACAACTACAGAGATACATCGCCATAAATGCGAACTGGATTTATTGTTATTCTGTAGTTAGTACCTACATTAAACGATTAAAAGGTAATAAACAAAACTAATTCAGTAATAACAAAACACACAACATGTAGAAATTATAGTAAATGTTCAATATGTCTACCTACAGACATTACGCATGCGTGTAGACGGTGGCGCATTGAGTCACGTATTCGCTCAAATATTCCTGGAGTCTCTCTGATTACCCTGCACGCAACGATGATGCGGTTTCTTAAGTCCTCTACATCGCGAACAGGAGTACGATGAACCAAATGCTGTAAATGGCCCCAATTAGAGAAATCGAGAGGATTGAGATCCGGGGAACGAGCGGGCCAGTTCTGTGGTCCTCCACGACCTATCCACTGATTTGCATGTGTTTCAGTTGAATGCTGACGTGCTACTTGACTAAAATGGGCGAGAGCCCCATCATGCATGAAAAACATATCCCTTCTGACGCCCAAAGGAACTTCCTCCAGCAGTACTGGATGCACTTCTCTTAAAAATTGAACGTATGCCTCACCATTTAATCGAGGAGGTAGAAAATGAGGCCCAATTAAATCATCCCCATAACTCCGATCCACACGTTAAGAGAAAACTGTTCTTGATGATTAGTTTCGACAATAGCGTGAGCATTTTCATCAGCCCATATGTAGTAATTATGAAAATTAATAATCTTGTCCCGAGAAAAACTACATTCGTCTGTGAATTCTATCGTCTTCAGAAAGTGACAATTTCTTCTAATCATTTCCAGCATCCAATTACAAAATTCAAGACGGTTCGGAAAGTCTCGCGGTAACAGTGCCTGAACTCGTTGCAGACGGTAAGGGTATAAAAGTTGTTCCTTTAAAATTCGAAATATCGTCATATGATCAACATTTAGCTGGAAAGCAATCTTTCTAGTACTGGTAGTAGGTTTTTCTTCAATCAAATTAAGTACTGCTTCCTAAAGCTGTGGTGTTCGTACTTCTCGATGGTGACCACAATCCTGCGTTCTTTTGTCGAATGAACCATATTCTCGTAATCGTTGATGAAGTCGAGCAAATATTCTATGCTGCCGTTGAGGATACATTTCAGCATATTTTCTAGAAGCTGCTAACCCATTCCCCTGCGACAGACCGTAAACGTAATGCATATCAGCGATTTCCCCATTTGTGTATGCCATTTTAATAACAAGTGAATTATTGAAGTAACAAATTGAGAACAGAACAACAACACACAATTAGTATTAATTCAATTTCGAAAATTCACAAACTGACAGCGTCATACCAATTTAATTGTCACTATCTACTAGATAGATTAGTTTCGTATTTTCGCATTTATGACGTAGTTGTTCGTAAAATAAGTTTTAGCTGCGAACAGGTTTTTAGGTAATTCCAGAGATTAGCGCGTTCAAATGAATAAACATCAGAAAAAACTCTTCAGCTTCAATTTATGTATTACTATAGATAATGAATTGAAAAACATATTTCTGACTGTGAAAGGCAAATTTTCAGAAGGAATCTAACTTAGTATACACAGTAAAATATATGACGAATTCAAAAAACTTTACTGTGAGATTTTCACTAAACGATTTCACAAATTCCAATTTCATCATATATAAAATACATGAATTGTGATAGGACAGATTGTTCTGCTTTTAGATGCTAGAATGAATCAACACAAATATAATTTTTGGGATTTTTGAAAATAAGGTAGGAAGACCTTGTCCAAACATCATTTTGATCAAGGTCATAACTTTAATTTTGATAATGGTCAATTATTAAATTCCTCATCAAAATATCAAATACATCAATGACTTGAAATTCTTCAGAAATGTTATGTAGAAAAAAATGTGGCATTTTGATTATGACCTTTTGTGAGGTGTGCGTATATAGAGAAGTAAAAGATAGAATTATAGGTATACCGGGTGATTATCTACGGTGGCTCACCCCTATAACTGTTTTGTTATTGGAGATAGAAAAACGAAATTTCAGGGTGTGTATTATAGTTCCATTTACATTTTTTGACATATTTACTTGCTTTGCCTTACTTCCGGTTTGACCTGAAATGAGTTTTGAATGGGACATCCTATATATTGTTACTTATTTCGATCGTGAATGACATTCTAAATCAAAAAATACTTCATTTGTTAATATTTGACAAATGATATCATTATTTATTCCAATTTTTAATTTTTGATCTAGAATGCCATGGATCGTGTAAATCGCTTCATTCTTGATTAAGTAACATAGGAAAACTACGACTTTGAGGCTTATGACTTCACAGTCGTTTTAAGAATTATTTCACAGTTGCAAATATGGATTTCTACAGTTAACTTGATTTTTTTATTCGGAAAAAGGGTGGCTCGTCGGCTTTTTTGAAAGATCATGTTCTTACGAATAATTTGATGCCACACACTCTCACTTTATTTTCTCTATTTTTCTGAATAATTGCAAGAACTTCGCAAATTTGTCCATTAAGGTTATACATTTTCAAAATGGCTTCCTCCTTGATCACGGCAAAGTTCAACTTTTTCAATTGTTGCGCGCATCACATTGATTAGCTCTTCCTCAGTGATGTTCTAAAATGCCAACTTCACTTTATGCTCTAGTTATTCACGAGTAGCTGATATTGTATTGTAAACCTGATTTTTAATTTTTCCCCAGAGATCTGGTGATCTAGAATATGAAAAAGAAAAAATAAATTTATGTAAAAATATGACAACTCAAGAATGTACCTCGCAGGCCACTGAATAGGTCCATAAGTGCCAATCCATTTTTCTGGGAAGGTGTCATTCAGATTTTCTTGAGAATTGTGAGGTGGCGCTCCATCTTGTTGAAAATATATATTAACTTGGTTAGCCAGTAGCAAATCTTGAATGAAATCATCAATTTGATTTCTAAGGAACTGTAAATATCTTTCCGCAGTCAGTTATCCGTCGAAAATTATTGGCTCCAAAAGTTTTCCTCCGATAATACCCATCCAGCAGTTAAAACCCAATCGCTCTTGAAAATTTCCTTCTTGCATCAGATGTGTTTGTGACCAGTGCCTTTCATTATTCCTATTCAACATATCCGAATTGATGAATCGGGTTTCATCTGGATAAATAATTTTAAATGGAAAACGTACATCTTCTCTGTATTTAGTAAAAAACCAGTTGCAACAAGTCAATCTTCGGTTGTGATCGTTATCGTAAAGATTTTGGTGTAGTTGGTACTTGAATGATGGATAATTATATTTGTGAAGAATTCTCCAAACGGACGAATAACTTATATCACACTCTGAAACAGGCCAACACGTCTACTTATTTTTCTTCACTGACGATGAAGTTATTGGCATTTTCTTCTGGTTTATTTCGCATTTTTCTTTCCAGTTTTGGAAAATAATGCCGAGTGGGATTTCGACGATTAGAGAACCTCTGAGCATGAATTCGAGCTTCATCAGTTGGATTCTTTTTTGTTTCTTCATAAATTACCAACATGTCAGTTTTCTCTTTTCTAGTATAATTTGCCATATCTAATTATAAACTACACAACAAATAAATTTTTAAAAGTGACAGCTCATTCATTAGCCTATTTGGTTAGGTAGTAACAACTTCAATTGTTTGTCACGGATAACTACAATAACAGGACTAGTGTATGAATATACCAAATACGTATTATTAGTTATTAGGTATGATCGTATCTTGCAATTATTCAGAAAAATTCAGAAAATAAAGTGAAGGTGTGTGGCATCATATTATTCGTAAGAAAATTATCTTTCACAAAAAGCCGACAAGCCACCCCCTTTCCATTTGAAAAATCAATGGAATTGATGGAAATAAGTGAAAATATATAGAATGTCCCATTTAATAATCGAAAGTTGGGATCATTTCCGGTCAAACCGGAACTACGTCAAAGCAAGTAAATATATCAAAAATGTAAATGGAACTATAATACACAACAATAATAAAAAAGGTATAGGGGTGAGCCACTTTAGAGAATCACACGGTATAATGTTTGAAACAGTGTACTGATTTTTCATTGCTTTCTACAAACTCTAGATTATCAAAGTCAATGTCGTTCTACCAGTCCGACTTTGTGATACGTGGTTCATTTTTATTTTATTATACATTTTGTTCACTTGTCATTTGTGCATTTCAATTATTACGAGCCAACCTGAATAAGTTATTCAACTACACTTTTGAGGGAGATATATTTCTACATAAAAATGAACCTCTTGTTAGCCTCCCCCTCCCCACGACAGCCCAAATTTTGAATATTTCAAATGGAAATAATTGTTTAGCCAAACCTAATTTGAAATATCTTTCAATTCTGTTCACAACCCTATAACATTAAAACGATAAGCAATGTCAAAAAAATAAAATACTTTACAATTTTTATATAATTTCTAACAAGAGAGTGTAATTTAACAAAAAAAAACTTTATCAAACGTTCAACGTGAGCACCATCAACTTTTATACAATGGTATAAAGCTTGTTTCTTATCTTATTCTAAAGAATAAATAAAGTGGTTTAGTAATCCAATAATGTTTTGAACAATGGTTATTTGGGTAACAGGATCAGTTTTTCTTCAAAAAACAATTTTATTATTCCCGACGTTTCGAACTTAACTCGAAATGTTGGCAAGAAAACAATAATTTTTTGAGAAAAAATGATCCTGTTCCCCATATTATCCTTTTATGAAAAAATTCTGAAAAATATCAGATATTAGTGGCCTACAGCAATTGGTAATTTCGTCTCGTAAATTATCTAGTAGATGGCTGTCTTACATTTATGTCCTGATGATTCTTGTTTAGCCCTCGCAGAATTTTCATGTTAGTACAAACCCACTATTTGTAGGTATGTGAAAGAACTATTTTTATGAAACAAGAGATAATAACTCAAGTTCAAACAGGGCAATAATAAAAATTTCCAATAAATGAAACTGAGCTGATAGTCACTATTGTGACATAAACATCAACACCTTAAGCAATAACTGGGTTATGAAATTTTGGATAATATTGAATACAGAATTAAGAGATCTTCAAAATGAGTTGTCACTCATTATTTCCATTTGTTAGACAAACGTCAAAACAGAAAGAATTAATGAAGAGAAGAGAATTGAAAATTTATATGTTTTTTACCACTTCCATTTGTAACTAACATTACAGCAGTTTCATCCTATAAGGACATTTTCAAACTTATGCATTGAACTAAGAATGGTTTATTACATTAGCCCTTATATACTACCCCTGTAGGTACTAACAGAGGTACTTGGCTTGATTGAGTACCTGAATTTACAGTTTATGATGCGGATGTGCCAATTCAAAAACCAGTGAATAAACAGCATCCATTTGATCATTTAACAGGTTGCACCCGCAATGTTTATGCTTGTAAATTTTCAATGATTCTAAATAATTGAGTTTGTAACCCTTCCTTGCATAGTGCAAAGTTTCCGTATCGTTTAGATTCGGAAACCTGTGGTTGCATGCCAAGGAATGGTTTGAAAACGTCGAATCACTTTTTCCTAGTCTGAAGGACCTTTCATGTTCTGCATACCGTTTTTGGAAATTTCGACCACATTGTCCCACATGAACACTATTACACTCCGGACACTTAAACTCCATATTTCTCCAATCAGATAACCTGGCATGTGGTCTGAATGCCACTTCCACATTGTTTTTTCTGAAGGAACCCGCAATTATCTGTGTTATTTTTCCAAAATATGTTACCCATTTCTTGATTTCTGGTTGTTTGACCTGAGGGTATATTAATCTGTAAGTGAATTCACGGCTTTGTTTTCTGACTAACTTCTGGATAGTATCTGCGTTGAAACCATTATTATGACCTATCTGTGTAATTATATCAATTTCCCTAGCTAGATTATTAGCAGACAAAGGCAGTGAGAATGCTCTGTGTAACATTGAATCGCTTGGGATGGTAATGTATGTATAGCTAGGTTTTCTGAAAACATTGAACTCAAATTTATTCTGATTGTGTATAATGGTCAGGTTTAAGGTCTGTTTCTCTATCTCTGTTTCGAGTGTGAACTGAATGTTGCTATTAAGATTATTCACGAATGTCATAAATTGGTTCAGCTGTCGTGTAGTACCTCTGAAACAGGCGAGAATATCGTCTACATATCTGTACCAAAAATGAATATGTTTTTTACCCAGGTCGGAATTTACTATAGTGGTCTCCAAGCTGTTCATAAATATGTTTGCTGAAAGTGGACTGAGGAGTGAGCCCATTGGCAAACCTGAATCCTGTTTATAAAATTTCTTGTTGAACTGTAGGTAGCTCTGGTTTAGGCACACATCGAAAGCTGTTGAAACTTCAAAGGAAGTGACTACTTTGGCTTGATCTAATATGTCTAAAATGAGGGGCTCACACTCGTTGTACGGTATGTTGTAGAACATACTTTTTACTTCGAATGAAACTGAAATTGAATTATGTGGCGTAGTTTGGTTCTTTATGTATTCTACTAAAGTCAGTGAGGTGGGACGAAATTGATAATATTTTTGAACAACTTGTTAAGACGTATTCCTAATTCTCTTACAGAAAGAATTTGCTTCAAATGACAAATGTACTCACCATCGGAGTATATACATTTAAAAAAAGACAATCTTCAGATATTTCCATGGAATTGGGTATCTTAGTATAAGCTGTCGCATTGTTCTGCATACAGACCCTTTCATTCACAGTAGTGTTCAATATTCCTTCCCAATCATCAGGTTCTTTAGGCTCCTAAATAACAGAGTAAAGCATGAGTTCCAACATATTCTCAAATGAGACCATTGTTAGTTGTAGCTTGTATTCTGATAAAGTATTGGATGAATAAATTAAATGTGTATATATCTGCAAGTGTGTTCCAATAATGGAAAATATATTGCGGCAGTTTTATCGCAGGAATGACACCTGTCGTTTCATCACTCTGCAGTATATTTTGTGCTCCGAGGGTGAGAACAGCAAAATAATTCTAGGAAAGCACTCCTAGGGTCCTATCGTTCTAGTCTCAGAATAAGGTCTGACTCAAAGGTATCTTTTTGTAGAAGTCACTTAAAAAAACTATTTGCGACAGTCATCAGGGTTCTTTTTCCATAAATTCACAAATCTGTTTAGAACAAAATATAGAACCCTTAACGAATAAACAGATTTGTGTAGAAATACCCAAAGAAGGCCGATAATACAATAACATAAACATAGTTTTGGTTGATATTTTTTGTGATTTTGGTGACTTATTTATTTTGTGGAAATTCATCTTCAATTAAATAATTGATATTATTACGACCAAGGTTTCGGTTTTTACACCATTCTCAAGTATTCTAACACTACTGACCTAAGAGAAATATCGGAGTATATATATACGAGAGTGGGTAATAAGATATATACCTACATTCATTAGTACCAACTACAAAAACTTCAAACTGTGATTAATTGCGTTGTCATCTTTATAAATTCAAAAGTGGAGACCTACACAAATCTGTTTAGAACAAAATATAGAACCCTTAACGAATAAACAGATTTGTGTAGGTCTCCACTTTTGAATTTATAAAGATGACAACGCAATTAATCACAGTTTGAAGTTTATGTAATTGGTACTAATGAATGTAGGTATATATCTTATTACCTACTCTCAGATATATATACTCCGATATTTCTCTTAGGTCAGTAGTGTTACAATACTTGAGAATGGTGTAAAAACCGAAACCTTGGTTGTATTAATATCTCAATTTGGTTAATATCATACCTTGAATCTATTTTGACCAGTGGGTGGTGCAGCATACGGAATGTTTTGAAAAGCATAGTAGTCCAATCCTTTTCCACTTTTCAGAACGTGACCACGAATTCTTCCCTTCTTCTCCCAGAGTTGAATGACTATATCATCCTAGAAATATAATAATTACTGGGGAAGAATATATGAAAGTTCAATGAAAGTGGTTTCTATTGAAAACACTTTAGACTGGATGTGGACAACTGTGTGGTATTACACCTGAAAAAGAACAATCCGTGTCCAAATAACCTACTCGAAAACGTACAATGCCGAGGCAGCCCGCATGTCTTTTGAATTCTGCCAAATACGTCCATCTCACGAGAAAAGACTCAACGCAGCTTATTTACCTTTGTTTTTGGGACGCAGACTTCGGTGTGATTTAATTATAACTTCTCGCTCCCCGTAAGAGAACTTTCTACCAAACACATGTTCTCTGTAAGTCATATGATTTAAATGATCTATTTTAGGCATGATGGAGCACCAGCACATAATTTCAGTGGCGTACAAAGAATGTTGCGAGACTGTTTTGGAAACAGATGGATTGCTACAAATCGTCCTGTTAAGTGGCTTTCTCGATCACCAGACATGACACCTCTAGATTTTTATTTTTTGGGATTTTTGAGAATGAAGGTAAACAAAATAAAACATAATGATGTAGATGAACTGAAAAATTATATTGAAACTATGATTAGTAGGAATTAATTTAAGGTAATGTTCATAATAAGTCCTAATACGAGTACGGTGGTATAATAATTTGTTATCCTCAAGCTTGTTTTGTTTCATATAAATATTTAATGAAAAATGATATAATATCAAAACAAATTTCATCAGGAAACTACCTGAAAACAACTGGTACTTGTTAATTTGTTGATATGAACGAAAGTATTGAGAGTGTAATTTCTATGAATTTGCAAAAGGCAGATGATTCGAAGATTATTTTCGTTTCTTCTGAACCAATATACCACCAAACCAAAAAGTGGTATGATCGTATCTTTTCAACTCGAGAACCAATGAGATGTCAGAAACTGATAATTTTGGGTGTTACGAAACTAGTTGTGAGAGTTTTTGGACGGTATCTTGACACAACTTTGGTCTTGTAGTACAGACAAGACTGATGTTGAAAGTTTTTATTTCTGAACTGACACTGGACCTCGTTTTAGGAAGCCTGTAATTGAAAAAATATTGAAAAATATCAATACCGTCAAACCTTCTATGTCAAACCGCCCACTTGTCACTCTTTGTGCTTGCTTTTTTCTAAGTTGGCGCATAAATCAAGCTGAATTTGACCGATGGCATGGGTTATGTTGGCTTTGAGGACCGCTGTGATTTGTGACTTATTCGCATACACCTGAGACTTGAGAAAATCTCACACGAGATCGCACGATCACGATGGCCACTTCACATCACCTCCACGTGAGATGACCATGGCCTCAAATCGCTCGTGTAGATATTCAATGGGGCATGAGCTGTGTGGTACGTAGCGCCGTCCTATTGAAACCACATGTCGTTGGTGTCCAGTTAATCCAATTAAGGCCGAAAGAAGTTGGTAGTCATCGACCTATAGTGCTCGCTGTTAACAGTAATGGTCTAGCCAACGTCGTTCTCAAAGAAATATGATCCGATGACGCCGGCAGTCCAAAATCCACACCAGACAGTGACTTTTCCGAAATGCATTGGACGCTCTTGGATCTCATGTGGATTGGTATCGTTCCAATTTTGTTTTTTACCTACTTATTCATTTAGAAATGGGCATCATCGCTGAAGAGGATTTTTCGATGGAAATTAGGGTCAGTTGCTAACTACTTCAGTGTATGGGTTTTGGCCCAAGTTCCGACCCAAAATTGGCCAAGTTGTGGTCTGCGAAAGGCCGAGTTCTTGCCAGCTACGCAAATTCGACTGCACACTTTCACTGGCAGCGGCGATTTTTTGCGACAGATCTTGCGTTTCGTGAATGTAATGGTGTCGGTCGATCGTTTATTGAACCAGTAGACTCAAATTCATCCACCACATTGCGAATAGTCCTCTCGATAGGACGATTATGACGACCGTAAAATGGGCGAAGCGCGTGATATGTTGCCCAAACAGAACACCCATTTTGATGAAACAATTTTATCATTTGCACGTGTTGTTAAATGCTATATCGATTCATGGTGATTTGGCAAAACAGACTGAATAAATGATAACTAATTTTACCTTAACTAGATGGCCGTTATCAATTGTCAAAGCTCGGAAGGCCCTTTTGGAAGACCAGTTATATAGTTCATCAAATGATGGGTAGTTGAAGTTTGCCTCATACTTCCGCTTGAATCTTCTTAGTGGAATCAAGCGGGAAAGTCAGTCGAATAGTTCTCGTCAAAATATCAAGTTTTCAAAATATCTTCTATATTGAAAACTGCAATTCGAATAAATTCGATATTTCCAAAACCAAAGGTCGTTTTACAAAAATCTAAAACATGTCGATTTTTAATTTTGATATTCTACATTTAACAACAAAATTTCATTACACAGGGGGATCCATATTAATGTAATGACGTTATCGGTATTTTTTTTAAATTACACCCTATATTCCGTAACGAGCTGATTCCGAAAAGGTATGATACTTGGGATCTAACAGACAGAATTTGGAAGATGTGCCCTTAGAAAATAAATTTTATTGATATCTAATAAAAGTTGAAATTAATTGATTATTTGATATTTTTTTCTAATGATTATTTCAACAATGGGAAAGTAATCCAGTAATTGCTTTACTGCATTATTGCTTGATCTTTTTGCGGGCAGAAGGCTCTGTACGTAACCTCGTTCATATAATTCGAAGTCACTTCACATCTATTTTTTCATTTGAAAAAAGATTTTTTTTATTAACACGCGTGCCTGCTGCCTTATTTGTATCCCTCTTTGCGCGCTGCCTTCATTGGGCTTGGTAGCTGATTTTTAGACTCCCTCTCCGGAATCGGAAAATATCGATGGTCATTTTTCTGAACAAAATAAGACTGATTGATCCCAAAGTTCAGATAAAATAAATATAGTTTGAAAAGTCTAAAAAACACGCTTTTACAGCATACGAAACTAAAAAATGAAAAAACATACAGTGTAAAAAAAACTAAAAAACACGCTTTTGAAGAACATCGAAAGAAAAGTTTAAAATAGTTTTTTTCAAAATGAGCTCAAAACAATAACGAACGAAAAATACTAGTACTATTGTGGAAAAGCGTGGGCGCTTTGTGCCATATTTTTTGTATATCAAGCGCCCGTCGCTTTTTTCACAATTATACTGGTATTTTTCGTTCGTTATTGTCTTAAACTCTTTTCAAAAAAAATATTTTCAACTTTTCAGTTCAATGTTGTTTAAAAGCGTGTTTTTTAGTTTTTTTTTTTAACTATATTTATTTTGAGCAGACCTTCGATTCAATGTCTTCAGCCGTTCTGAAAATTACGCGTTAGATGATAGAAAGTAGAAAATTATATGAGGTACAATTTTCTACTTTTGATATTATCTTGATTTTCAAGTCACCTTCATATCGGAGTCTGACAAATTTACTGATCACTTAAACTATGTAACATCAGATTTTACTTACTTGGTTATTATTGGAGCTAAAATTGTAGCCATGTTTTTGAGATGTATACTGAATGTACCGGCGACATGTCTAATTCACCCAGATAGCACCCAAAAACAAATGTAATAAAGAAAGATATTGAAAGTTTCCATGCTCGTGGTATCTATTCATTGTTAAGATGCAAACTAACTTCAGAAGAAGACTGACATTAGATTATTCGTTTATTTTTATTGGCATTCAAAGCAGACCACTCATTTTTTTTCAAACAAACTGATAGTAGTGTTTTCTGACTTTTTTTCATATAGTTTACAGTGCGGACCTAGCCCCCCACCTAACTTTCGAACGGGTCAAGATATCACAGTTGCACTTTTTGATAAAAACGCCAATGGTATGACGTCACTTGTCACTGAGAGTGCGCTATAAACTTTTTTTGAATGTGGGGGCCTTGTGACATTTCTTATGAAAGGTATTTCAATCCTCTATTCACTATTTCAATTTTAAAATGTTTCTGAAGTAATGAAGTAATGGTAGCAATCACTTATGTCTTTGAGTTCACGGATTGTTCCAGTTTATGTAACATAAACTTTCGATCTGATGTAGTCCAGAAAGGAAAAATCTAAGGAAATCAAATCCGGTGAACAAGTAGGTTATTTTAAGAGATCGCGCCTACCAATCCGTAGCCTAGGTATGTCTGATCCAACCAATCCCTTACAGATCGAAAAACCACAGAAATGAGTTGAATACAGGAATTTTGATAGGTAAATTTGAATATTATTAAAATCGAATTGAAAAATTTAACGGCAACACTGAAAATCTATGGAAAATAGTTCAACAAGTACCTACGAAACCAAAAAAACACGGCATCACAAATATTGTATATAAAACAACGCTGGCTAAATCCTGAATGAAAATAGCAAGAAAGATTAGAAAAGATCCTGATTTTGGCATGAGGAGAGCTTTCGCCCCCAATTACTTCGTTTTTTCCCAGTGATCTCAGCATCAATTGAATAATATTTTATATTTACGAAAAAAAAAAAAACATCCGCCCAAGAGGCAATGATAAAAAAGGACCTCAATATGGCGAAAGTGTTAGTACATTTCGATTGATTTATCGACGGCATTTGATACCGTCAGCCACTAACTTCTATTACAGTCACTGGACTTCATTGTTATCAGAGGAAACAGTTTATAATCATTTTCAGTTATCTTTTCGAAAGAAGACAGATGATAAGAATTTATTGTATATAGACATTTTTTTATAAAGCTGATGGCTTTACAAAATAATCGAATCCGATTTCTGCCTAGTGAAAAAATTTGGGGTGGAGCATTGAAATTTATGTACGTGTGAGATGGTAGATGCTTGTCCCACCCGGCATCGCCCGGTGAGATACAATCGCAATGGCTTAGGCAGCATGAAGTTGCTTTCGGGCTAATGTTTCGTTGCTGTGCCACTGTTTTTAGTTTCAAGGATGGGAATATAAGGAAAAATGCATGATGACGCTCCTAGGGTCAAAATACTCCGGAGGTAAAATAGTTCCCCAATCCGATCTCCGGGTGGGGGCTGACTCAAGGGCATCATCCTGCAGACGTCCAAAGAGAAATAGCATGGTAACTGCAGTTGCTAAGAGACCCACTAGCAACTGCCAAATCGATTTCTGCAACATTAGAGGACTCAACTCAAATATAGACTCAGTGCACTAACATCTGCAGTCCTCATATTCTTGTACTCACAGAAACCAAAGTCAGTGCTTCAACAAACCCTGGTAATTTTTTCTATTACGGCTATGATATCCACTCCCGATTCAGATGTAACTTTGGAATATCTTTTTTTATCAGGAGCAATCTCTCGTGTCAACGGGAAGAAATGCTGGAACCCCGAAACTTTGATATTACGTGGTTCAAAATAATATCACAGAAGATCACCAAATTCATATGCTGCGTTTATCGACCACCTAGCGATACACAGTATACGGCACTATTCTTTTCACTTACAAACACCACTGACTTTCTGCAAATCAATCATCCCAGTGCCGAAATTTCCATATCGGGTGACTTCAATGTCCACAATATCGAATGACTCAAATTTTCAAATATCAACGAAGACCAAGTACGCGAAGCTGAGGCCTTTGCAATAAGAAGCGGACCTACCCAGATTACAAATGAGCCAACCAGGATTCCTGACCGTGATGGAGAATATGCTAGTCTTCTGGATCTTTACCTAACAACCAATCCAGTAATTGACACAGTAACCGTGAGGTCTCCAATGGGATCTTCTGACTGCAAACTCATTTCAGTGTTGAATGAATTATCGATGAATGTTGGGGAACAATCTAAGCTGCCCAAAGTTTGGCATTACAGATCAGCTGAATGGGAGGATCTTCGGAACCATTTCGGAAATTTCCCCTGGCTAGATGTTTCTTTCAGTTATGAAGATCCATCAACTTGTGCTTCTGAAGTCACGGAAGTTATTCTATCATCCATAGATGTATATATTCCTTTTTCAATGAAACGACATTCTAACGGCAAACCTTGATTCAACAAAAATTTCGAGCAAACTGTTGCTCCCAAAAATCTCGCCTAACGGCATTGGTGCAAAAATCTCAGTGCCAAAAACCGAACTGGGTTTGTTAATGCTCGCAACAGCTGCAAACTCAGGATAAATGAAAGCAAATAAATTCATAATCAGAGAATTAGGGATAAACTGCTGGCCAATCCCAACGGGCCTAGATCCTTCTGGTCGGTAGCTGAAGCTGTCAGTTGAAACTTTACAAAGTCCACAATTCCACCACTAGCACAAGCGGATGGTTCAATTGGACAACAGCTATAGAAAAAGCAAATCTACTAGCTGACCAATTTGCGTCCCACTCCACTGTCAATTTTCTGGGAGAGGCACCACTCACTATTCCCACACTAGAGTTTACAAAGCAGGAATTTGATTTTTGACAATGTCTATTCAGGCGAATTTTGAAACAGTTCAATATCAACAAGGCGTCTGACCCTGATGAAGTGCCCGTCATCGTACTTAAAAATTGCACAAATGAACTTGCACCAGTATTTTGCACTTTCAAAAGTATCTTACAAGAAAGGGGTTTTTCCTTCTTGTTGGAAAATTGCTCGCGTTCAGCCTATTCTCAAAAAGGGCAAAAAAATCTTCCAAATAACTTTAGACCAGTCGCTTTGCTACCAGTCAAAATCAAAATTCATCAAGAAAGTCGTAAATCACCATAACCCCAAATATTTGGAAGGCTTCAACATCTTCAACAATCATCAATATGGCTTTCGGAAACAAACATCAACAGGCGACCTTCTAACGTATGTCACCCATATTTGGAATAACACAATCAAGAAACATGGAAAATCCAGAGCTGTTGCGCTTGATAATTCTAAGGCCTTTGACCGTGTGTCACATGAGGGTTTGCAGGCCAAACTTCGATGCTATGACTTGTCGAATCATGTTTTTTATGGCTCTTCAGGTTCCTGGAAGAACGTTCCCTGCAAGTGACCGTCGTAGAATATATCTCGAATACTTTCACTATCAACGCTGGTGTTCCCCAGAGATCCATATTGTTTCTGTAATATACTTCACTGTTTTTCAACAATAAGACACGGTTTTCATACATTCCATTCAATTTCCCAAACTGAACTAAACTGCTATCTCCTTAGGTCACGGCCCAGCGCATACAAAAAATATACAGTTTTTATCTCAAACAATTCGGGTACACTACAGTCTCCAACCTTTTTTTTATTATATATCAACGACTTATTGGAAAAAACCAAGAATCCAATATATTGCTTTGCTGACGACAGCACTCTTGCCTCGTCATTGGATTTCTCGTCATTTGGATTCCAGGACATCAGCTACGGGGCACACCTTCACCAGCAGCAGGAGGTTGCATATCTTAATGAGGATCTGGAAGTGATTTCGAATTGGGGTGAAAGTAACCAGGTTCAATTCAATGCCACAAAAACCCAGGCATCGTTTTTCTCCAAGAAGATAAATGTCACCGAACCGAATATAATAATGTCAGGTCATACAATTCCGTTTTCTGCTTCGATAGGTTTGTTGGGTGTTGAAATGGACACCAATATGTCTTGGCACACTCATTTCGCTGGTATTGCAAAGGCTTCTTTTCAGAAGCTTGAAACCCTGTTCCGAACCAGAAAACTGTACACACCTCAGCAACTTTTGAAGCTCTATAAAACTCAGATCAGACCTTCTTTGTAGTATTGTTCTCATGTATGGAGCTCTGCCCCAAACTTACCATGAAGTTGCTGTTTATGTGGAATAAACTTCCTGAGAACGTTTCTCTAAATGCATTCAATCTCCAGTGTTTCAAATCCAATATGAATCGCTACTTCCGCACAGGTACCTCTCTGAGAGCGCCTTAAGGATTTTCCTGTAGTGCTTGTGTTTTGTTCTTAACAAAAAGCCATTGAAAATAAACTTTAATTGATTTATCCAAAAAATTAACTGTATTTAGACACGAAAATCTTCGACATGAAAGAAGTTTACTCCGTCCTTATTTGTACAAACGAAAAACACCAGGCAAATACCAACACATAGTTATGACAATCGGGGTAGAACTCTTTAATGTTAGAAACTTCATCGCACAGAACTATTCTTTGCAAAGACCAAAAATTTCATGAAATTCCTGGATATCTGAAATATATAATCACTGTCATTTTAAAAATTATCAAGGAAATTCATCTTGGAAAATTCGAGGCATATGGAAGGTTCTTTACTGGATACATGATAGATGTTTGCAGATACTAATTCAGTGTTGATCTATTTCTGACGTAAAACTACACAGTTATTCTCTTATATTAATACTATCAAACAGCCCCGGCTCCGCACAGGTGCAATGTTGATACTAAATATAAATTCACCCACCGGAAATCTAAGGGCATGGAGAAACAGTCATGAAAAGATAATTTTATTTCATGGGTGCGGCTGACGCCCCAATTGAAATATTTAAAACAAACCTATATATAAAATTTCAGCCTCCGGAAATAAAGCGCTAGAGAGAAATAGTGATGAAAAGGTAATTTTCATATGTAAACGCTTCCCTTCCACCCACACAGGGGCACCTCAATTGGAATATTTGGAAATCCTTAATTATCGCCCTCTGAAACCTAAGAAGCACCTATATACTATATTTTAGCTTCCTAGGACTTACCAGTACGAAGAAACAGAGATGAATGATGATTAAGCATTCATAAGTATAGATTCAATATTGATTCTACGTAACATGTTATATACAAAGTAATTTGTTGTACCTAACTGTAACTGTCAAATATAAACAACAAAAAGCAAGAATTTGATTCACTGATTCAAAACATTTTCTAAAATATACATCATTCAAAAAAGGTTCACAACTAAAAACATGTGAATTATTGGTATTGGCATCCACAACGAATGATAGAGTTGATGTTGTTGAAATCAATGTATACAAATGCTAGACGGATACAAAGAACTGCTCCAACTAATATAGAGAAAAATGAAACATTTCAATTGGGAAATTGCAGTTCTTCAAGCAGAAATGGCATTTTTTTGAAAAGAATTGGTAGATTGCCAATACCAGAAATTAATTTAACTACTTGTTTATACTTCCAGAAATTGATAATATCATTGCATATGATTCGTTTTTCAAAATATGAAGTTAATGTTCCTACACACTTCATTCCATAGAGAATATTTTTATATTATGAATAATCCATGGGACCTATAATTTTATAGGTAGAAAATTTTACCAATTTTACTTTTGGCTTTCAGTAGTGAATTATATTTCTTGTCAGATCATAATGATGTATCCATTGTTATACAGCATATATCAGCTATTCAAAATATATAAAAAATACACGAGCAACTTACCTCAGCTAAAGAAAACCCTAAGCATACCAAGAGAAATATGGTCATTCGCAGATTCATTCTGAAAATATCAAATGATGCTTATTCATGAAAATACAAACAAAATGAATTGTTGGGTTGTTCCAGTAAGAAAAAATTACAGTCTGAAAGTATCATTCCTGAGAACCAATAATTGTTTATGCAGCAGCAATGCAGTGAGTTTTAATGAAAAGTTTCCATACTGAATATTTCTTATCTTTCTATCTATTTTTCAAGAATTTCTTTTCTGTAGGTTAGAGTCGTTAATTCTTCAGTTTTCTCAATATGGAAAAAAAAATAAACAAAACGAGAAGATGGATATATTACCTACAAAATATACAAAAAAAAAATTAATTTATAATTATTGAAAGAACATCAATTATGTGGCTGTTTTCTGTTCAGTTAGTAGCCAAAATGGCCTATAACTCACAACTTTGAACCAATCTCACTACCTTGAGGCCAATCACGAATGAGCAAATTCATAACTCTGCAGTTGTTTCAGTTCTTTTCATTCGCAAAGAATTTACTTCACCCAAAATTGTTCTCAAACGTCAAACTTAATCATTGAACTGACGATTCTCGTTTTGAAAAATATAGGTTTTATATATTCGGAACGTGAATACGGCTGTACCCCTCCAGAAATTAGTACCTAATGTGGTGAAAATAACGACTATACATCTGTTATCAAATAAATAAAAAAAATATAAATCTTCATATCCAATTTTCATGAAATGGCGAATATGAATTCAATTTGGAAAAATGTATTTCCAGCATATATTTCCGAACATTTGCTTTGGACACAATAGCCAATACACTTTTTTGTCAACCCAGTCACTTTGCTGTCGGGTTGGATCTTTCCTGCACTGATGAGAGGTAATATCTCGAAACCAGTCTGTAATCTGCTCGATTTTCAGCATGGTCCTGCTGCTGAATTAATGAGAAACATTAGCGAGGCCTCTAATACCTCTGTGAAGTATCTTGCATAAATGTCTGTCGAATATCAATATCCAGCAGGGCATTGGCCAGGGAAGTAGTTGTTTTCTGGCAGGCATTTACCAGAACTTACTGTGTAGGTGATTAGGAGAAATTAATGTTAAAAAATTTCATTTAAAAATATTAATTTTTTTGTACTAATCTATCTCTACTTGATACCGTTTTCAGACACATTCAGATACCTGTTAGAGTATTGGTACATGGGATATTTCTTTCCCACTTGTTCACGAAACAGAGCTGTTACTAGTTAACAATATTTCTCTTTAACGGGGATTTCATCAATCGAGTTCCAGGCACTTTGCTATCTGGGCCGGATCTTTCTTGTAGGAATGAGAGGCAATACCTCGAAACCGGTCGGTAGGTGATTTACTCGAATAATTACAGCATGGACCCACTGCTGGATAAACGAGAAACAATCTGCGAGACTAACCTCTATGAGGTATCTTGTATAAATGTCTGTCAGATATAATTCAATATCTGGCGTGGTATTATATGGGGAAGTAGCTGTACCAGAATCTACTGTGCAGGTGGTTGGGAGAGATGCATGTTTCTAAATTTCATTTCGAAATATCCATTTTATTGTACATTGTTAAGAATTACAGTTCTCATCAATAATGACGTTAATATAGAACGTTACTCAAAATTAATACCATTTTTGAAACACAAATCCGAAAGTTATACACCAAAAAAGGCGAAAACTCTCATCCCAGGTGAAATAAAATAATTTAGCAATGAAAAACCTGACGAAATGGATCTTGCGACAAAGGTAAGAAATTGATAATTTTCAAAAGTTTATTAATAGACAGTAAAGTGAGAGTCTTCAGAGACTCAAATAAATTGGTGTCGACGTGGAGTCAGACTATAGACTATTTATTGTTTAACCACAATCAGGAAATTCAAATCAATTCCGTGTTGGGAATCACACGTTAAAAGGTAAGACCTCATTAGTCCTTAGCTCGCAGAAGTTTCGACTTCTGAGGGTTGTTGTTCGTAGGGGTGCGACCGCTGGTTAACGAAAAAACAGATTTTTTTCAAGTCAGAGAATTAGGTTTATAAAAGAAAGAAAGAAGAGAAACAAAATCACCTCAAAAGTGCTGCTTTCTTCCCTCCTGTTCATAAAAGAGGCCATATGCCTTATCACTGGGGACATGTGTAAATCGTTGTATTCACGACACGGGCCACTATATGGGTATCTGTAATATGCTGTGTAATGCCCGTTATAAGTATTTTCACTGTGATTCGAAAGTGCATATAGATTATAACGACATCGAGCCATATTATCTGCTGCATAATTGTTCATATCTGATCGTTCTGAAGAAAAGTAAATGGCAACATTCAGTTTGTCTCCTAATCTTTCCGCTGGAGATAATATATTCAAATGAATTACTGGAATACGGTGAATCTTTTAGATTGATAGGGACTTTTTACATTTTCTTTTTTCCTTTCACCTCGAACTCGTTGATTTTTCATCTCCATCCAGAGTTTCTTCTCTTGTGAAAGAATCCAAGCAATGTGACAAAGTCAATTGGCCAGTTCCTTGTAGTATGGAGAGATAGCCTTGAATATAGAAATTACAAAAGTTCAAAATCCGAATTTTGTACTGAAATTCCGTATGTGGTATCAAAATTGATTTCTATGCAACTTTTCCGAATAACTTTTTTCGATATCTTCAACGCGAAACAAAATACCCCAGGAAAGTTATGTAACAATAATCAAATACTGCTCTGCACTAACCTAATACTCTCCTAAAAGAAGAGACAAAATCAAATTCGACGAAACAAATGTTTTATTTTCAGAAAGTTAATAGTGGATAATCCCATTTATTTTTATGAAAAATTTAATGAAATTATGAAATTTGTCGAAACCAACCTGAGGGTGTTTTATTATAGATTCATATAATGAAACATTTTGAGATAATATTGAAAATAAAATTATTTGAAAATATCTGATCGAAAAACAAGAGGAACTCGTAATATTCCTTTGAAAGGCGGATTTTTTTTTAATTCAGTTTATCTATCACCCTCGCGCTGATTTAAATTTAAATTTCACTAATATACCTCAAACGGGATGGCACACCCCTTCAAATATCCACTTATTCATCAATACAATATTCTTGATAATAATTGTGCGTTTCCTGGAGTTTGATAAACAGACACTACTTCACAACATAAGGAGTTCACTCGAATTGAATCCAAATTACATATTATATTTTAACATTCAGCCATACATACATACATGCTTATCCTATTCAGCGATAAACAAAAAACCAGCATAACTGATAGTGTGCAATTATTATACATACACGTCGAAAGGATAAAAAAATATGTGACTTCATTGTAGTAATATTTCTTACCAACTGAAGAGAGGAAATGAAGATATATTTGAGAAAAATGAAATTGGGTGAAATGAATCACAATATTCTTCATCACTGATAAGAGCTCATGATGACGAATTGAAATTATATTCTCAAAAATTCAAAAACATGGACGTGCAATAATGGCTTCACTCACAATTCAGTACAACGACAGCACTGACCTTTATCACTGATATTTTCAAGTCATGCGATGAAAAAAAAGCACTTGTCTTATTTTGCTTGACTACAGCAAGGCTCTTGACATAGTAGATTTGTATATCTTGTGTGAAAAACTTCAATTTTTCAGTTTTTCTCGAAGAGCGGTATCTCTTTTAGACAGTTATTTATCGGAACGGACTCGAAAAGTGTCATTCTGGATGGTGAACAATCTACTTAACTGGTCGAAGTTCCACAGAATTTTGAATTGGGACCACTTTTTTCGCCCTCTACAGTGATTTCCATTAATAAATACAGACGTGCAAAATTCATCACTACGCCGATTATACCCAACTACACAACTCCAAAATGTAGGCTTTCACGGCTGACGTCAATATTTTGGTTAGTTTCTGGGTTTTGCCGTGGTCTTCTTTGGTCACAATCTCCAAACGTTCCATCTGCTACTGCGGCAGTCATCTTCAGTGGCGTGGTCGACGTACTCTTCTTGACGTACAGAAGTTTCAGCAGACTTTTATTGCCTAAAAACTTGGAACACAGCCTTTGCAAGTCTCTGGCACTTTCAAGTCTGGCCCACTGTGATTGCATTTATTGACCAGCTTTACAACAGATGTTCGGCGTCTTCGAAAAATACAAAGTAGTTTTATTCGATTTTCATACGATCATATAAGCTCTGCGTAGGGTTTTCATCAATACCAATTTTTTTATTATGCATATGAAAGAAATCTTCCTCATTGTCACTGACAAATCCCGACAAATTTTATGTTTTGAGTTTTATGACACGTTTGAGCTAAATGACACTTTTTTTCGCATTTGTTGCACACATAATCACGAAAATTGCATATTTGCCTACCACAAACATTGCAAAAGCGTCTTTTATTGGTCCATGTACTGCTTTTCCCTTGGCTTGGTTTTGTTGGGTTCTAATTTTACTTGAGTCACAAGTGAAAGCTCCGATTCGTTCTGGCTTTGCTCTTTACATAATGCAATTTCTAGGGCTCTCTCGAACGTAAGATTATCTTTTTCTTCTTTGAGTCTATCTTGAATGAGACCTTTTCCAACTCCTACCAGAAAAATGTCCCTCAATACTGTTTGAAACTCGATACGAATTTGGGCATTTCCAGCCAAACACTTCAATTTAGTCGCAAAATCAATAACGGATTCATTTTCTTCTCGCCTGGTACAATAGAATTTTATTCGTTCCGTATGAAAAGAGGTAATGGGGCTGAAATGCTTATCCAATAATGTAGTAAGTAGTAGTTAAGATGTATTAGTAGTTGTTGTAAATGAGATGGATTCTTATTATTTGATCGTTTCAAAAATAAGTTTTGACTTTTCTCGTAATGACTTTTTATTTATATTTTAACAACTGAACAACTGGATACAATAGTTACCAAGCAGATCATAAAACAAAATTATTCATACAGGGAGAAAAAATATTAACATCAAAATAATATCATGAACAATTCCAACATTCTCCCCCCATTTAGTAGTTGAAATTTCGTTGAGGGCGGACGTGTTTGAAACCTCTCCCGAGAAAAAAAACTTTCACAAAAAATCCGTAATGGAGTTCTATGGACACGAAATAATATACAACTAGAGAATGGATAACAAGGAACTCCTAGCCCATATTTTGGAAAAAATTGAATTGAGTAAGATAGAAGTGAAGAACCAAATCGAAACATCTGAAGCTCGAATTCTATTAAATATAGAAACAATAAAAAAACGAGTGAGTGAAGTTGAAAGAGAGAATGAAATCCTGAAGGATAGAATCGGAACCCTGGAAATAAACAATAGGAAAAAAAATAATCCTATATGGCCTAAATAACCACCCAGCGAGAGAAGTATTTCCTTTCTTTGTGAGCTAATCAAGAATTTGCTTGGTGTCACATTAACAGAAAACGATATAAGTGATACATACTCTCTAGGCAAACATAACGAAGCACCTTTGAATATTGAACTATTGTCACTGACAAAAAAGATAAATATACTACAAAACTCTTCAAAGCTGAAGAATACCGGAATCGCAATAGCAAACGATCTCACTGAGCAAGAAAGAGAAGAAAATAAGGTATTGGAAAAAGAATTGCATCACTGTAGAGAAACGACAACTGAAAAAAGTTACATAAAAGGGAGCAAATTGTACGTGCAGAAGAATTATTAGATATCGATTTCAGTGAAGACGAAAAGCCGAGAAGTGCTCCTCCAACACTAGTTATCAGAGAACATACTAGACAAGAGACGACACTGAAACCTGAACACTGAACACCCCGTGTATATTAAAACATTTTTTGAATCGCTCTAATATTTTCATACTTTTTTGTCAATAATGTCCTATCTGTTTTCGAGATGAAAAATAAATTGTGCTAAATATGGTCCAAAACATAGCCTTAATTGAAATTAAGTACATCAGTACTCTCAATTCATGGAAAGTTGATATTTTGAAGATAGTTTGGACAAACTCGGAATATTCAAATAACATCAAGAAATCGGCTCCATATCATACAGGGTGTGCTAAAATCAGTATTATTTCCATTGTGCATAAAAGTAGTCGAAAGTTCATTTTTTCAAATGAAACCCCCTGTATATTACTCGATANCGAATTACTGAGAAAACATGCAACTGGCTCATTGGTTGTCATATATGGCCCATATACTAAGGCACCTGTTTTCTTTGCCAGTCCTTTTCTTATTGAGTTTTTTTTGACCGTTGTTTTTTTTAAGATAATCTAAATTCTGTTCTGATATGGATTAATATTTACGTGACTTCAAAGTAAATAGCGTAAATACTTTCAACCTAAATTAATGTCATGAATGTAGGGAAGTCCTAGATGTAAATAAAAATCAAAATTTCATCATATTACACAATAATATACGGAGCCTCAGTAAAAATTTCGATGAGTTCAAAATAATACTGGATAACATTACCTTTCATTTTGATTGTCTAGTACTGACTGAAACTTGGCTCCTTGCAAATCCAGAGCAATACAATATATTAGGCTATAACCTAATCTACAATCAAGGCCAATTCAATCAAAATGACGGCACAGTAATAAACTTGAAAAACAATATTTCATTGAAACACTCAATTATAACAAAACGTGGTATAAAGTTTCTTAGGGCCGATATTACGCACAGCTTGCTACCGTTCGCCTGCCTCTAATATCAATGACTTTCTTCATAGCATTCAGGAGTATTTCGAAGAAGATCAAACACAAACATATGAATATACTTAGTATACGAATATACTTAGTGAATTCGGATACACTTCGATGATTAACAATCCTACAAGAGATAAAACATGTTTACTTAAATCTGCAATCACTGATCATGATACTGTCATTCTACAAATTATATTGGAAAAATTGAAAAATCAACATCAAAATAATTTTAAAGAGTACACGAACTATAAAAAATGTAACAAAAGTATGCAAGAAATCTCATGGGACCTCATCTATTCACAAGAAGATCCAAATGCCGCAACGAATGCCTTCATTGATGAAATAAAATTAGCAATGAAATATTGCACTGAAAAGAAGATAGTTAAGCGTAAAAACATGCCTTTTGCACCGTGGCTCACAAATAGTATGCTGAGGATGATAAATAACAACGAATAGAAATTATACAAAAATCAACTCACAAACAAACTGAAAAAATTTTAACAAAACTATTATAAGCAGCAACTAAAAAAAATATGCACACAAAGTACTTGTGGGACATGGTACGGAAACTCTGTGGAAGGAAACAACAACACAAAATCATTGAAACTATCTCAAATGATAATGGGGAACTCTTAACAAACGATGAGGAAAAAGCAGACGAATTCAATAGTAAGTTTGTTAGTTTTGGGATAATTCTTGCTGACAAAATTGAAAGAGATTCTCACATTGTGAGCACATCAAAGATCCTGCCAAATAATATGCTGCTAGGTCCTACGAACGCTAAGGAAATATATAATCTAATACATGAACTGAAAGAACAATAAATCTCCTGGAATTGACAACATAAGAGCAGAACTTTTGAAGGAAATATCATACCACATCTCAACCCCACTATCATATATAATCAATAAGAGTATTGAAAAGGGAATATGGCCTGATGCCCTAAAAAGATTTGTTGTAGTGACAGTTTTTAAAAATGGTGATACAACATCCGTCGGTAATTATATACCAATTTCTCTCATTAGCCACTTGGCAAAAATATTCGAAAAACTTCTCAAAAACAGAATAACTTCATTCATAAATGAATTCAAATTATTTTCCACTATAGATGCCATAATCAAATTAAAAAACAAAATTCATACATCTCTAGACAGAGGAAGACCTTGTCTGTGCCTTTTTATTGATTTGAGTAAGGCTTTTGATACTGTGAGCCACCCGTTACTAATACAAACGTTAGAAGACATAGGTATAAGAGGAATGGTTTTGAACTTATTCAGAAGCTATTTGAATTCAAGAAAGCAAATTGTTAAAGTGGGCAATAAAACAAGTCGAAAATTAGACATTGAATATGGATTACCACAAGAAACAGTCTTAGGACCGACACTGTTCAATCTATACCTCAATGACTTATTCAACTTGAAAATAACTGGAGGGATAAAAGGTTTTACAGACGACACTGCTGTTTTTTATGAAGCTGATACTTGGCATAATCTAAGGAATAAAGTAGAAAAAGACATCAAGGTGATAAAAGACTGGTTCGATCACAAACTCCTTACCATGAACCTCGAAAAAACCAAATTTCTACCCTTCAGTTGTAACTCTGCTAGTAGGAAAAATATGCAGGAAATTGACATAAACATAAATGGTAAGATACATGGTATCCAGTCAGTGGAAGAAATGAAATATTTAGGCGTTTACTTAGATCGGCATCTAAGATGGGATAGACATATTTACTACGTGATAAAAAAATTACAAAGTATAATTTATACCTTCAAACATATGAAAGAGTACCTACCTTCAAAAAATTTGAAAACCTTGTACCTTGCACTTGTAGAGAGTCATCTCAGATATGGAATACAAGTATGGGGTGCCG
>NW_019289689.1:0-85103 GCF_000500325.1 Leptinotarsa decemlineata
TGAATTGAGTATTATTGCAGCAGAAAAATCACAAGAGTAATATAAAAATGTGACACCATGGGTATTATATCAATAAACCGGGAAAACTTCATTGCCAGAATCGAAATCCCCGTTCACCTGGAAGTTCATACTTACACTTTGCACGAATACTTAAAACGTCCCAGATGTTCAGAGAAGCTGATATATATGTTGGCGTTGATATATTTCCGCGACCTGATTTCGAAGGGATGAACTCTATCCTAGCGAGAGACTCTGAAACGTGTGACTTTGTCTGGTTTCCGACATTGATAATGTTTGTGGATACCACACTCTATTTGCTGAACCTTAGCTACGGAAAGATGGCAATGGAGAGCAATAAGGATGGAAAATTGATATTTCAGAATCGTAACTCTTGGAATACTGTTGGATCATATTTCTATAAAGAGGAGAACTAATCGATGAAAAAAAAACAGGAACTGAAGGAGAAAATGCTAAAGATTTCTGAAGTGACACAATATTTTAAAAAAATATTTAATTTTCAGTAACAACTTGTGATGGTCACAAAACTACCAACTGTTCAGCATGAACTGAGAAATAGCCATAATGTTCTAGTTGACATTGTGAATTGACTTGAAAATATTTTTTTCAATATTTTTCCCCGATACTAGAAACAATAAGTTTTTGCCGGATCATTTCTGTGTAAGAGTCTCCAGCTTTCAGAAAGAACTTTTATTGTAAGTGGTCGTCGATGGATATCTCTCGAATACTCTCATCATACATACACTTTCACATACAGTACACTTGTCTAGTCATTCCACTTGGATTCAAGGAAATCGTCTACGTAGGCATATGTTCACCGGCAGCACGAGGTTGCATATCTTCATGACTAGAAGTGACTTAGAATTGGAGTGAAAGTAATCAGGTTCAATTCAATGCCTCAAAAAGGAAGACATCGGTTTTCTCCAAGAAGGTAAATGTCTCCGAACCGGATATAATAATGTCAGGACACAAAATTCCGCTTTCTGCTTCGATAAGTTTGTTGGGGCTTGAAATGGACACCAATATGTCTTGGTACAATCATATCGCGTGAATTGCAAAGGCAGCTCCTCAGAACCTTGGAACACTGTTCCGAAATAGAAGACTATACACATCTCAGCAACTTTTGATGCTTTAGAAAGCTCAGATATGTATCGTTTATTTAGCACAAGCTAATGCAGTTAGTATTCGTTTGAAATGTCCTTATAGGACGTCAGTTACAAATACAAATAGTAAAAAAAACATAGAAAGTTCAATTTCTTATTTTTCTTGATGATCTTCTACCAAGTAAGAACGGCTACATTCATCAATTTATTGGAATTTTATACGTTGAAAATCTCAATGAATATCCAATGTTTCTCTTGACGAAACTAAAAAATACAGAAATTTGATTCTTCTACAGAAAAGTGAAAACTAAACCAAAACAATGAACAGAAATAATAAATATTCAAACAATAAAGTATATTCGAATTGTCAAAGCTATCAACTTTCGTTTTATCTTCGACTTCCACAAACAAAATTATCGATTTTGAGGAATTCCATACATTCCATTATAATTCACCCGTTTCACGTCACCACAAGGTTGTTTGCCAAGACTTCGTTATTCACAATATCATTAAGAAAACCATTTTCTACTTGTTTCCATTTTGTCTAGATAATAATTCTCAATCATCACTAAATCACTAATTCTATTTATTTTGTAATGAACAATATTCATGTCACGTTAGTCAAAGCTACGATTTTCAGTCGTAGAGAAGGAAGATGAATAATGAAGTTTTGAATGTTTTCAAGTGAATAATTGTCATAGCCTACTGGAATATTATGAAAAAACGAGAAGAGGTACCTGAATTTTGTCCATTCAAGTAATCATCTAGTTTTGGTGAACTCATTATTATTCTATGTTAATATAAGTGTAGTGGTGTCGAAAGTATTTTCATTTCGTGTAATTCAATATTTATATAAAAGTAGTTATTTCGAGTTTGTGTCTCGAAATTACTTCTTTGCATGGTCAACACATTTTTGTAAGAATTTCATTCTCAAAGCAATTGCTATCTTTCTTCTTTTGGAAGATTCCCACATTTTTTTGTACAAAGAAAACAAACTCTCTCAAAAATATGCCTCTCTCAATAACAATTTTTTCTATCATCTGTGATAAAACAAAAACCTACATACGTTAGTCATTAAATAATTGCGGTTGCTGTATTTCTTGATATTCAAGGAGCATTTGACAATGCACTACCTAAATCTATAGGATTGTCTCTGGCTAGGAAGGGTATAGAATCGACCATAACTGGCTAGATCTATGCCATGCTAGTGAAGAAAACTGCAACAAAGACTCTTCAAGGCGAGGCTATCAGGTTCAGAATCACCAGGGGCTGCCTTCAAGGTGGGGTACTATCTCCCCTTCTGTGGTCGCTCCTGGTGGATAGTATGCTTGATGCCCTCGACGTAAGAAAAGTTGATCTGCAAGCTTATGCAGATGACCTTTTCATCCTGGCAAGGTCCACGTCGGGATGGGTAGCTTGTAATATCCTCCAAAGCGCATTGGACGTTGATCACAGTTGGTGCCTGATGGAGCAGATGTCTGTCAAACCCAGCAAAACTGTGTTGATCCACTCCACCAAGAGAAAAAAAATGGACGATTTAACGCCAATTTCTCTCAGTGGTATGGTCATTCCATTTGGAACGGAGGTGAAATATCTTGTCATTGTCCTTGATGAAAGACTCACCTGTAACGCTCACCCGGGAGTTTTACACAAAGCCAGGCTGTCTCTATGGGCATGTCCATGAGAGAGGCTAGATGGACTGCATACCGACTTGTGCACATTGCTAATTGCACAAATCAATTCAATACAGAATGACTGTTGGTTAACATTGGATGTCACAGCATTCTGGAAATGACCTCTGACTCCATGCCTCCAACTGTCAACTACGAACTTCCTTATAAAGTACTGTTCCCGACTAGAGAGGACTGGATCCTCCGGGAGAAGAAAATATTAAGAGCAGATAGTTATTGGTTCACAGATGAATAAAAAACACTTTCCGGTTCTGGTGCTGGTGTTTTCAGTTGCAGACCTAGGACAGGGTTATCTACCTGCCTAGGAACTTATGCGACTGCATTTCAAGCGGAAATTTACGCTATTGAATTGTGTGCGGAGAGATTGGATGAATCCAACCTCACACACAAGTCAATCAAAATATTCTCGAACAGTCAAGCGGCGTTGGAAGCTCTTGGCTCCTACCGAGCAATGTCTAAATTGGTAGCGAACTGCCAAAAACGACTCCAATCGATAGGAAGACTCATCGGCTTGTCTCTGGTCTGGATTCCTGGCCATACTGGCCTGGAAGGCAATGAAGCTGCTGACTCTCTTGCTGCAAGCGGCTTCATTGGACCAAAACCAAAACCTGTTATTGGCATCGCTTTGGGCTTTGCCAAACAAACACTGAACACCTGGATGGCAAGAAGATTTATGGACTTCTGGCAGACTCTTCCAGGATTGGCTCACTACAAGGCGTTTATTCATCCTTCGAAGATTGATTCCAAACAGTTGTTGGACTACAGAAGGGATAAACTACGATGTTAACAGGCCTTCTTACAGGTCACTGTCATTTGAATCATCACATGCAAAGACTTGGACTGTCGAAAGACAGTGTATGTCGCCTCTGTCTGGAAAATGATGAAACAGCAGAGCATATACTTTGTGCCTGCCCCGCTGGGGACCGAATCAGGTTCTTTGAGTTCGGGAGATCCGTACTCTCACCATCTGACCTGAGAGACCACTCACCGTACAAACTAATCGGCATATTGAGAAGCTGGGTTTATTTGGCCGAGTGTGAATAGGTGTGAGCCACAATAAACCCTTGTGGGTTGCGGTGGAGGGTCGAATAGACATTAAATAACTGACCTACTCAGATGTAAGTATTTCACACATTGTCTCAATGGTAATAATATTCTATCGTCTACTCGTAAAATCAATTCCGAATCCAGTATATCTACATGATTAGAAATTAAAAAACAAGGAAACACATATTTTCCGTGCTTCCAAAATATTCATTCTCTACTGACGACTTACAAAATCTTTTCAAAAAATACAGGTCTGTATTTGAAAGTTACTTTCATAGCTTTCGAGATATAATGTAATCAAGTTCCAGTGAAAAACTCTATAACTTCAATTTCACAAAAATCAACTCTACTCCAAAAAAAATGGAAAATTCGTAATTTTTTAATACTAGGTATGTACTTTCGATATCCATATCTATGAGTAAGAATGTAATTTGCTGGCAAATACTCAGTTTTTCCTGAGGTTGAATGTAAAACTTGCGAACCGATAGAGATAAAGGATAAATATGGAGGGATTATCAAGTAGTTACGAATGTTGATAATGTTCAGGTTAGAACGGGATTTATCGTATTGGATAAGACTTTGGGCATAATTTCCAATAATCGTGAATTTTACTCGAGAAGCTGCTAGCCTAAAGATAAGATAAAATTGACACGGATACCCCATTGTGGGAAGGAGTTACATAGCGAATGCAATTATTTGGGTTGATAAAAGATCATAATTGAAGATTTAACAAAGAACTCCAATTAAAAGAAAAAGTAATATCTCATGGATAAGAGTAGTAATGAAGACGAGATGGTTAGGGTCATTATTTTTTCCAGATTGGAGGGACAAGTAGATGTTACGTGTGTTTGCTGTTAACTCGGGAGTGACCCAATTCATCGTTTCCGTTCAAAAAAAGTTATTTCAAATAACCTTATCGATCACGCAGAACAATTTTATGTCTGTTAAAATCTATTTTTCCGTTAAACAGCTGTCGCCCTCCTACGACCGACAACTCTCAAAAGTCGAAACTTGTGCGAACTATGGACTAACGATGTCTTACATTATAACGTGTGATTTCTGACACGGGTTGAACGATAGGAAGTGAAAATCTATTGTTCGGCTTTGCGGTTTGAACTACCGGTTCACACAGCGGTTGATTGAGTGAGTGGACGAAACTACCCACGAAAACTCACCAGGCTACCGTCCCTCTATGTCAGTAATAATTACTCTTCTATGGAATATATCATAAAACGATTCGTTACTTGGATATGAACAAAAAACTGTGATGTTGAGGTTCCATTTTATGTTATTTTTCTTGTGAGAAACATAACATTCTAGGTGTGAATCATTTGAAGGGATACGTGTGATTGATGAATTGATTATTTTGTGGAAATTCATAATAACTTCAATGAAATGGATAAAAACACTTTTGTGTAAATTCCAGTAGTTATTTTATTTTAACGACCGGTTTCGGGTTTTACCCCATTATCAAGTACGAAACTAAGATGTGAAAACTAGATTATATATGGAGTTTTTATGAAAGCTAGAAGGCATGGTAGTTTAATGAACAAGAGTGCCAACTATGTAATTCAATAGGTACTGAAGATTATAAGGGTTGTCAAACTTGCTCTAGCCAATGTCCCGTTTTTTTCACCTTCTGAAAATGTTCATTTTTGGTACTTACCATCATCATCAACTTCAATCGCAAAATATATTATAACCAGTCCTTGTTTTTATTGTCTAACGTCTAACGATCTAAGAGAAGAATAATCTGGATTATAGTCTGAACTTTCAACGATTAACACACGTAATAACTTGCCTTCAGTGATCTCCATCTTCCTCAAGCTATTTCTCATATTATTCAAAGCCCACCCAGATCGAAAAAGTGACACTCTCGAATTTGTATGTAAATTTAAAACACTTCGTTCAGGAGAACCAAAGAAAACCGTTTAGGGTGTTTGAGGTATCGAGCATAACACTTTCTGCGTTACTACGCCCCTATATAATCTGCTGCAACCCTATTGAGATAGCCTCATTGAATATCAAACAAGCAATCAATACTAACGGCTATAAGTTCGGTTTATGGGAAGAAAATTATCTCGAATCACATCAGATATTGGTTGCTGGATTATCACTAATGCGCTTCAAAGTAGAAATGCGGTGATATAATGTTTCCCTTATTGAATACAGTTTTATTGTCGAATGGAATGTGTTCGGGCAAGTGGAATTAGCGATCAGTATCTCTCACCAGTTTCTTTGAATATATTTCACATGATTTCTCGTTCTATTTCATTATTGTAATATGATTGTCATAGGTTATATGAAATCAGATGAGTTTTATGGTTTTTCTTCTGGCAAATATTTCACAATCGAGTATAAATAAAAAAATCTAAAGGATGAATAATAATGGGGACAATGATAATCACAGATTTATTTATAAACAAAAAAGCAGGTTTTCAATAGACTTTTGTTTAATTATCAAGACGTTTCTCATCGCCAACACCATAATCACTTCGGAAAATTCATGTGTTTTCATTTTTTTTTCAAT
This sequence comes from Leptinotarsa decemlineata, assembly GCF_000500325.1. NCBI lineage: Eukaryota > Metazoa > Arthropoda > Insecta > Coleoptera > Chrysomelidae > Leptinotarsa > Leptinotarsa decemlineata. Next base: position 6,390 of record NW_019289689.1, read on the forward strand.
CGAGATGTTTTATTGTTATGTTTATTGTTGAATGGTATTTTTCTCTTCTATTTTTTATATATTGCTTTTTGATTTCAAAGCTTTTTGACTTGCCATAAATAGACTTATAACAGGGTGTAACATAAATACGTTAAAATAATATTCAAGTGACGTATTCCTGAGACAGTTTTAAGGAAAAAAGTCTATATGAACTTGTGTCCGAAAATGCTTCGTTTCGGAGATACGGGGTGTTGAAATTGAATTTTTTTGTTCGCTTTTTGAAAATATTTCTTGCAAAAAATAAGTTATTTGCACGAAATTCGGCACCCGGGGTTTTTTTGGCGTGGGACATGCAGGCTGCGTACGCTGTTATTATTTATTTCAAATTGCCCTAACTTTTTTGACAGTGAACTTTTGGTACTTTTCATGGAAAAAACTAATCCCCACACCTTTTCCAAGTAAAAAAGGTACACTTCCTCAACAACGCTGTAGGTGATCGTTTTCGAGATATTTACAATTTTCTATATCGATGATTACTTAGCTCCTAGGGCGCTAAATGAAGTTGCTGAGAACATTACAAAAACTAAGTATGTGGTGGACCTCGTCAAAATAAACAACTTTTTTCTATAAACCGTTTAACGGAGAATGATGCGTTTTCGAAATGTAGATTGCTGAAATTTTTCAAAACATGGTAGGTTTTTGTCATAAGTTCTTTGCAATTTCAGTTACTTTCATCAAACTTACGCAATATACCCGTACAAACTTCTCCTAAATTGAGCATTATCGAACTGCTTATTCAATCCAAATTAAAAAAATTTGTTAGGTTTAATTTTTCAATTAGAAAGTGCTACATCCGGAGAAGTATAAAAAAAAAAACAATTCGGAGAAGTACTATGTTATTTATTAGGAAAATAAACATATAAAAATTGAACGAAACAACTATTACAACAATTGTTCAAAGTGACGACCCCCCAACAGTAACACAAGCTTCTGCTCTCTTCATCAAAGATTTCCGCACCTGTTGAAAAAATGCCCGGAGTGTTTCTTATCGTTTCGCAGCAAGCTATGATGCGATCCCTCAACATTTCCTCGTTTTCAATGGGGCTAACATAAATTAGTGATATTAGGTGTCCCCAAAAGAATAAATCGACGGGATCGTGGTCTGGTGACCTCGGGGGCCAATGCTCAGTGCCTCCTCTTCCTATCAATGGGGACATGCTACGTCTGAAAAAATGTCTTGCCATCACACTAAAATGGGCAGGAGCTACATAGTGCATGAACCAAGAATGATTTCGGAGACCAATGGGAACATCTTCCATTGGGAAAGCTCGTGTTCCAAAAAATGTAGGCAAGCATCTCCATTGAAACGTAAGGGGAGAAAATAGGGCCCAATTAAATAATCACCAATTATGCCTTCCCAAACATTAAAAGAGAATCTGTCTTGGAAATGAGTTTGCGTTATCGCATGTAGGTTATCTTCCGCCCAGATGAGGTTGTTATGGAAGTTCATGATACCATTTCTTGAAAAATTAGCCTCATCTGTGAAGAGCATTCTCGATAAAATTTGCGGATGTTGTTCGACTTTTCTTTGAAGCCATTGATACGTGGTTGGAAATCCCGTAGCGTAAGTGCCTGGACACGCTGAATATGATAAGGATATAATTGCTGTTTCTTTAAAATTCTGTATACTGTCATGTGACTCATATTTAAAGTTTGACTAATTTTTCTTGTACTTGTCTGTGGATACTCACTAATTACTTCGAGAACCGCCTCCTCCAATTCTACAGTTCTTATAGTTCGTGGCCGTCCTACTGCAGAGTTTGTTTCAAAGCTTCCAGATTCGGAAAGTCGCTGGAAAATATTCGCAAATGTCGCTTCACAAGGAGTCACGCGTTGGGGATACCTTTCCTGATAGAGGCGTCTGGCCTCGCTTGTATTTCCGTCAGCCAAGCCGTATGCAAAAACCATATCAGCTATTTCAGCATTCGTAAAATTGGGCATGGTACCAAAAAATCAATTCATAAACTCTGAATTCTGAATTTGTCAATGGATAGTTGAAAATGTGACAACGAACTTCTATTTTTATTAAAAAACTTTCATAGCCTACTCGATTTAATCAACTTAATTTGCAAGCGGATAGCGATAAAAATTACTGAAATCAAATTTGGCTATGAAGTAATATGCATCGATATAGAAATTTGTAGATATCTCGAAAACGATCACCTCCAGCGTTGTTGAAGAGATGTACCTTTTTTACTTGGAAAAGTTCACTGTCAAAAAAGTTAGGCAATTTGAAATAAATAATGACAGCGTACGCACCGCCCTCTAGATGTTACATGAAAATTAATACGAAATTATGATTTTCCTCTTCAAAAAAACTCGGGTACCGAATTTCACCAATAACACCAAACCGTTATTTTTAACACCTCGACACGTATTTCAATCACCAAGTGATCATCTTCAAGAGGAGGATCAAAAAGTTTAATTTTCCTCTTGAAGATGATCACTTGGTGATTGAAACAAAACACGTGTTGAGGTGTTAAAAATAACGGTTAAGTGTTGGAATAACATTCCAGTAATATTCATTTAATAAAAATGTTGTCAAATATTGGTGACTACATGAAGAAACAGCTTGTCGATCCAGATTTATCTGTGCAGGTCATCACTGATTGATACAGGTTAACCCTGCATGAAGAAACAGGTTAATCTCCCTTATTGGCAAGTTCGTGGAATGACGATTTTCCACTCCTTGAAAGTGTTTGATTCAACTGTACGACACTAGTTGTTCTCTTGAACAGACAGAAAATGAAAATAGATTAGGCTAATATCGCCATATATCACATAGAACTGATGAACTCAAGTTAATGGTTTATCAGTTACCATAGAAACCAAAAATATGTTATCTACTACCATTTTAGCTTTTCTGTGAATTTACCCTTAACAGGCAAATGTCTAGATCTATATGGTATGGTCTATTTGGTGAATAGAAACACTTTTGACTAATTACCACTAGTTAGTTTTATTAATGAATATGTATTTATAAATAACATTTTATATTTATAAATAAAATAAACTAGTGGTAATTAGACAGAAGTGTTTTTATTCATTTCATTAAAGTACTGGTTTATCATTTATCATAGAAAACAATAGTTCGTTAACCACATACAGTTCATTTTTTCGTAAACAAAACTTGATTTGGCGATTGCTTAGACCCGTATGACTCAGTATATTCAGTGGGTACCGACAAGTTTAAAACGTGTTCTCTTATAAGTGAGGGTAGCATGAGACTATTTCACCTTGACCGACCCGTATCTATCCGTAAATACCCGAACCAATATGAAAAAATGAAATTTATCCATTTATTTATTTATTCAATACATCCAGCAGACCCAAAAGCCCATTTACAGATGTATACAATTAGAAGTATAATAAATTATACATGTAGTAAAATCAGTTTCGAATTAAACGAAGAATCTCTTTTTTGAATTGTTTGAACGTTAGAAAAAATATATCTGCACTAGGAACATTATTTACACTTCAAGATATAGTAGTTATGGGAGAATGAAAATGATGCAGTGTATTGGAAACCGGGATATGAAATTTGCTTCAGAATCTAGATGGAATACGCGACATACTGAATAGCATTTGAGACAATAGAGGCGAGCAATCTATCTGTGCATGTAATATGTTATATGCAAAACACATATCTCTGCTTTGCCTGAATTTTTTAAAGATATAATTTGGAACTGGTCCAACAATGAGTCATAGATATAACCCCTCTCGGGATAAGCACCATGTTTTTGAAATATACATATTTAAAAAAAAACTTTTTGAACATTTTCTAAACTAGATATATGTTTCATATGGGGCGGATTACAAACGACACTGCAGTACTCAAATTTACTCCCGATCAGTGTTAAGTAAACTGTTTTCAAAGAATGAAAGGTCTTAAATTCCTTGCAGTCGCGTATCAAGAAACCCAGAGTCATCATTGAAGTTGATTTTTACATTCCACAAATGATTGGAAAACGCGAGTTCTTGATCAAACAAAACCCCCAGATCGTTTTATTCCGCGATTCGCATTAAACTTTCACCATCTAGCACATAGACAGTAATATAGAATTCTAACAGATCTATTCACCAGAATTATCGAAAAAGTAGGTATTACATCGCATTCCAAATCTAAAGCAAATTCAAATCCAAGATAGAGTGGATGTAAACATTGACATGCCCTACGCACGTGATATTGAAAATCCCAAGAATTGGCCAGGGTGGTATTCAGAACCAACATCTTGTGGATCGCAAATGCTACTTTTTTTTAATAACGAGTGAAATGCACAAGTTTTGCAGTTCAACAGGAAAAATGCAGATAATATGTGTAATATTAAAAGATTTTCAATGGATTTTTCACAGCGGACTCAAACATTATATGAAAAGAGACGTAATTATTCCTTTATTGATAATTTTTATTTTATGTAAAATCAAAAGGAATATTAATCAAAATTATTCAACTGGATGAATTTGTCTCTTCATCACTAATGTCACCCTCATCAATCTGAGTTATCAGTGGCTCGATTTGTGCATCTATTATGTTATCAAGCTTCCACATCTTTGTCTCGACTTATGTGAGTACTTTTTCTATCAAGGGTATTTCATTTCTGAAAAAGTGCTCATGCACTTTCCTCCTGATTGCATGTTTATCAGCATCATCTTCTGATTTTATAATGGTTTGACGATTCTGATTTGTATTCGGTTTGGAAAATGTATGATTTTGTTTATATTCCCGTAAAACATTGAAAATCGAAGCGCAACACAGTCCAGTTTTATCGAAAACTTTCGATACGACTTCGTCGACAGTCGATGTCTCAATTTCTTTCATCTCTTTCTTGAACACATTTGAAGTCACTTCTTTCATCTCAACACTCAAATGTCTTTTTTTGGATCGTTTCCTGGCTGGACTCAGAGGATAGCTCACAGTGTCACCAGCAGTGTACTGCACATCTTTGAAAACAATTTTAAACAATATACTATAACGCACGCCACACAAACACGCAAACGACTCATTACAACCCTGTGCTGGTACTGAACTCGTACCAAGAAGGCGAATTCACCAATGAACGCTGCCCTTTCTATCTGACACTGGGCGATCACGTGAACATCACGCTTCGGTTTTGTTTTGTTTTACTCTATCTTGGATTTGAATAGACTTTACCTTTCTTCGATTATAATTTTTCTATTACCAGAAATGCCGTGAACATTTCAGTTTCTATAGCTGATGACTGTCAGTTTCTTGTTCTGTTTTCTGCATACAGAAGAAGAAGTAAAGAAAAAAACAATAATTTCAAAATCAATAACTATAAACTTATGGAAAAGAACATATAATAAAATTCATGAACCTAACACAATTTTATTCCTTCTTTCTATTGGTTGTTTTCTTGTCAGCAATATTTTTGAGATTTATGAATTGTCACGAATGAATTCATAATGCTTTGAAGATTATAACGATGATGTTTCTTTCACTCATATATTATTAATCAACGAGCCAATCAGTTTTTGGCTTCATTGTTAGCTCTAGCGAGACATTAATATTCGTGATATATGTCATGACGAAAAATAATGTCAAATGAATCATTACGTTTGTATCCGAACAACATATTTGCGGTTTCAGTTTCAATTTCCAATAAATTATTTTTCGCATATTTATGAACCGAATATTCATATTCGCAATCAAAACCGACCACGGACGTTGGATATCGTTGATTGCAGTTTCTTTATCAGACAGAATTTGCGTCAGTGGAATGGAAATTAATGAAACTGCCAATTAATGTTAGTTTCAATAGTTGATATATGCGGAAAGTCGGAATTGAAACCAGATTTTCAATCTGATGAATTCAATATGTTGCCTACTTTCTGCTAGCTACCGATACATTTTTCCGATAAATTTTAATGAATATAGAATTCGATCCTGAATAGGTAGAAAAAATACTACTTTCTAGCCCGGGAAGTGGAACTCACGGTCGATTACAGAAGAAATTGATTTTCCTATATACAGGGTGTTATAACTAAGATACAAATCTTTACAGGATCATTCGTTTGGTCGTTTTAAGAAAAAAATGCTGATGAACATATGTCCGGAGTTGCTTCATTTCTGAGATACAGAGCGTTGAAGTTAAAAAAAAGGTTTTTATAAAATATCATAAATATCCTTGCATTGATCTGCTTGCAATCTACTATAGTTATTTGAAGTAATAAGGCGCATATTTAGCCCACACTATGTTAAATTATTAGGTCCAGTGGCGTCAGTGGGTACCATAGCCAACAATTGAGAAAAAGAATGCCACTGACTTTTTTAGTAGTGAAAACACAACTTTTTTGTTGCTTGCCTTTTCTTTATATCGAGCTTCGTTGTTTTTAAGAAAAAAAAATCATTTGATAATTCTTGAACAACATAAAACGAAAATCAAAAGTGAATAATGAAAAATGAGTAAATGAGCAAAATTTCCATCGTCAAACGATCCACAACTGAAAAACAATCTGTTATTGATTGTCTGATACGTAAAAAATATCTGCAATTTTTCTTATGATATTTTAATTGTCAATAATTCAATTCCTCAAGCTATTCACATCTATTACGGAATAACAAGAGGTTTCAGATGTCCCCATGAATAATCAAATTGAAACCAGTCTGTTTCGTCGTCGACTAATGCGTAATAATGGCAGATCCTGCGCCAGGACCACAGTGAAGAATAGGTGCCTGAAGATTATAATAGTGGTCTACTAGATTTAAGCGTTCATCTACTTTCAACCTTCGTGAGAGTTTTGTGCTTCCGTCAGAGGTTGAGTCATGTTTGAAGATCATCAGTGTTATTATTAGATCGACTGGTGCCTCAGCTATACTTGTTTTCCTATGATAGTCAGTCAGTTTGGAACATTTAATCATCACCCGTTAAAATTTCCATTTTCAGATGATTCAACAATAAGCTTTGCACAGACTTGTTATCAGTTATATTAGGAAATGCTAGTTGGTGTTCTAGAAAATCACATTCGTTTTTGCTACCTTTCAAAAATTCACTACAAAGTGAACTAGTGTCAGTTTTTCCAGCAAAAGATCTACAAACACAAGACGAGAAATCATTCAATTCCGAGTGATCAGGGGTATTGATTTTTCTATTTTCTATTTTTCTACATTCTTACGAAACAGCAACTGCATTAACAATTGTTTGAGTTTGGTGAATAAGTTGGAAACATTATCGTTCTCGTGCATGGTTAAAACCTCGTTATTGAAATCCTTCGTCGTAAACAACACTTGTAAAATGCTATTCATGTAGCAAGTATTTCTTACAATATCAAATCTAATTTTCTATTCAAGATTTCCAGAACAACTGTCTACTGATTTGTAATGAAGAACATGTTTCACAGAATTTGTATCAGAACCATTTTTCAAGCTGCAATCGATCCTTCCAAGTGATGAAGGGTTTCGCAGAGGGATCAATTCTGCTCTTGCTTCAGGAAGCTCTTCCAAATAAAGGTAACCAGAACCACGAGGACTGCAGCTCCAATTTGGGGGGCAAGAATGACCTAAGTCCATTGACCGCACTGAAAAAGAAGAAGGTGGAAAAATCACTTGCGAATTAACCTTGATAGGAGACTGATGAATATACACATGTCTCGGCTTGTTTTGAAGAAATTTTAGTTCCGAAATAAAATGAGGGCAATGCATGATCTCATCAAAATTATGTGTGAGAGGAATAGTTCCAGGGACCGAAGCAGCAATCTCAGCTAAAAAATTATTAATGTGTGCCATCGTATGAAAAACATTAATCTTGGATTCCCGAGGCAGTACCCGCTGTATGTGATATAAGTATATAGGATTTATTTTTGGAAGTGTCTATACGGTTTTTGGGCTGACTTTCAGCTGCTGTACAATGTATCTGAAGGTTTTTTTTCTATCGCATCAAGTATAGCTTCTTCTAGTTCAGGCATTGTTACAGATTCTGGTATTTCACCACTTATATTTTTGTTGAAACTCCCAGATCCACATAATCTTGAATATAGCGTTCCAAACGTTTTAGAACATGGAGTTACCCTGTTAAATTATATCTAGTGAATTATCCGTGCTTCTTGCGCATTTTCATTTGCTAATCCATAAATAAAATGAATGTCAGTCATTTTAACGTTAGTGAAATCATTCATGATGGGATCACTGCTAATTGACAACTTTCATTACCTACTAATTGACTTTTACTGATATGACGCTATCACTGACAGCTGGTCTCCAAAGAAGGTGTTCAATGCAAAATAGTTTTTTTTTTCTCTAAAGCGAAGCTATATATGAAGCAAACATAGGCGAAGGAAAAGTTGCATTTTCACTTGATCCATCTAAAAAAATTGAAAACTACAAAAACAAGTCAGAGGCGTACGTATTTTTTCCCCAATATTGTTGGCTGCGGGCCCACTGCGACTCCACTGGACATAATAGTTTCAATCTAGTTAGAGCTGAGTAAGCGCTTCATTACTTCAAATAAGTGAAGGAAATTCCAAACAAATTGGTGTAAGGATATTTGATAAATACAGTTTTTTTCAAACTTCAACGCCCTGTATCTCAGAAACGAAGCAACTGCGGACATATGTTCACGAAAACTTTTTTTGAAACGACCTAACTAATCACCCTCCAAAATTTCGTGCCATAGTTAGGAAACACCCTGTGAAAGAACAGTTCAGTTGTTGAATTTATTCAGGAACTGAACTGAATGTCGCCCTTTAATCACCAAAGTCGCTTGTGAGTGGAGAAGCATACGTCCTCTTTTATGTAAAGGATGGAACAAAATCGCGCCTTTAAGATAACCGAGGGAAAGTTTAACTTTCAGTTTCTTCAATTTTGTAATTTTTTTCAACTTCAACTTCAACTTCAACTTCAACTCATTTTTGTAAATGAAATTTATATCAGGTTAAAAAAAATCAGTACTTGTTACTTATGAATTGAGAGAGGCAATTTCATTTCTGGTCTATTTCAATATTCATACTCCATCCATTGAACTTTCAGTCAAAAGGGATGCAATACACAATTTTCAGCAAGTAATATCAATCTATTATCTTTCACTTCCAGAGATGCTTTACTGCTAATCATTTTTGAAATCAGTTTTCCGCTTGAACTAATTGTGGTATTCGAGTGCAATAGCTTTCATATCATTAAAATGTAAATTGGAATTCAAATATCGCTTCATTTCTCGATTTAAGGCGTCTTGATTTGACTGGAGTGATGGATGGTTTTCACAGAATTCCAATCAGAAAATATTTTTTGTTCGACTGTAAGATTAATTTCTTTCAACGCAAAAAACAATGAAGGAGTTGATATAGCGCTGTACAGCGGTTGAATGCAAAGCATTTTTCAATTAGCTGAAATACAACAAAAAGCGTTGTTAGCATCAATAATTTCAGGTTTGACTGGTAATAATCGAAATGTATATTTTCCCTTCAACAAGATCAATTTTTTAGCTCCCAACGCCGCTTGACTGTCCAAAGATATTTTTATTAACTTGTCTTTGAGGTTGGATTCTTCCAATCTCTCCGCACACAATTCAATAGCGTAAATTTTCGCTTGGAATACAGTGGCATAGGTTTCTAGGCAGGTTGATATCTCTGTCCTGGGTCTGCAACTGAAAACCTATCTGAACCTAACTGAATACTGTTTTCCGAGGTAAGTGGATAGGAAGAAGAGGATTGATTGAATGGCCACCAAGGTCCCCGGATTTGACTTCGTTAGACTGTTTTATGGGAAAATTTCAAGAACAAAGTTCACCATAATCGACCAAATAATTCAGAAGAGTTGAACAAACGCATCAGAAGAGAGATTGCGCAAATAACCCCCGAAGTTCTCGAAAACGTTAGAAAGGAATTCACTGCCCGGCTTCCACATTGCATTATTGCTGAAGGTCATCAATTGAAACATTTATCAAAGATTTTATTGTATTTAATTGAATGAAAACTTTTGGTTCACCCTGTATAGATGAATATTGGAATAATCATACCGTTGAATAGACAACTAGTAGACCTTCTGGATGAGGTGCCACATGACCCCCGTTTGCATTTAAAAAAATGTCGATTACGTCATTACGCTAACATCGGTGACGAAACGTCTGTCATATGTATAACACGAGACTGGCTGTCAAAAATTAAAGTTAACGTGGATCTCTTTCAAAAGATGCCGGCTTTTTAATATCGATTTCATTCCATACACTTGCATCGTATTGTATAAGAATTAACATTGTTAATTATTTCAGTTCATTTTATTTGTTTGTTAATGTCTTTATAGGACGAAACTTCAGTAACGTTAGTTACAACTACAAGTGGTATAAAACATAGAACTGACATTTGTTATTGGAATAATTCTCGAAATATCAATTCGAAAAGAAAAAGTATATCGTTGAACTGATTTTATTTGAACTCGAAACATATTTTTTAGTTCACAATCTCATTGCAAGCCCACCTTTTTCTTATCATGCAATTGTGAAAATTCACCAACGGAAGTAATCGATACTTCCTAGTTTGCTAGATGCGATAGCGTGCCGATACAATGACATTACATATTTCATTGCGTGCCACTGTGTGTTATAACAAATAACAAATGTCATTTCAATTAAACGACCAGACTGCACACAATGTTTGATCTAATTTTATTGGTAGCGGGTGCTTGCACACACACCGGATTTTTATCGGTCAAACAATCAGTTGCTTTGTTGTCGTAATTAGCACGCACTACCAAAACGTAGTAACTACAATTTCACCGAGCATTCGAGACTGGAATGGTCGGTAAAAAACCGGTGAGTATGCAAGAGTGTATTTAGTCATGTACGCTACTACTTCCCGGTACTGCCGGCGGCGGCGATATAGTGGCAGAGGCAGGCTGCTCACCGGTATTTTACCGGCGACGATCACCGGTCGGCGTGTGTGCTAGGTCCCGTTCCCACATGTGGTTCACTATTTTTGGACGACCGGTACAAAGTCGGCCGTCCAAAATCGGTTTGTGTGCAACTAGCGTTACGCTAGTTGGTCGGTTTTTTACCGACCATTCCAGTCTCGAATGCTCGGTGAAATTGTAGTTACTACATATTAACTTCGTTTTGGTAGTGCGTGCTAATTACGATAATAAAGCAACTGATTGTTCGACCGATAAAAATCCGGTGAGTGTGCAAGCACCCGCTACCAATAAAATATCGGCAGATTTTATACTGGCCGTTCAAAATCGGTGTGTGCAACTAGCGTTACAGATTCAGATATGTTGCCGGGCAAAATAATAAGAGCACAAAATTATTGAAAGCGAACAAGCATGAAAATAATACAATCACAAAAATATCAAAGTGAAATAACCACTAATATGAAAATAAACATATTGGACACAACGGGAAATTATTTTGAACGTGTCTGAGGTTGTAACTGCGGGAGATTTCCGAAATTCCGGATCTCAAGAATCAGTGGAATCTATTTGAAGGAGTGTAAAACAGAAGCCTTGAGTTTCCTTGATGGTTTCTGGAAATAGGATTTCGATCAGATGTTGTAAGGTTTAGTTATTTTTTTAGGAAAAAGATACATATCTTTATGGCATTCTGAGATCGGTGCCTGTGCTAAAGTAGCGATTCAGATTAGATTTCAATCGCTGGATTGAATCCATTTAGAAAAACGTTATCAGGAAGCAGTCACGGTCCGTCGCGTATTTTTGATATGTACCTCTTTTGGTGGAATAAAATGTGCCAAGTCACTTATACACTTTCCATGAAAGTATCTATACCAGAAAGACAAATCTCCAAATTCCTCAGATGTTCCAGACTATCAAGGTTGAAAGCGATGTTCGCATCTCCAATCGGATGGATGGCTCTTCACTGGATGGAATCCAACAGCTTCAGGATATGCTTAGGGGCGGAGCTCCATACATGAGAACAATAATTCTTCTTTGGATTATTGTTCTCATGCCCTGAGTTTTATAAAGTTTCAGAAGTTGCTAAGGTGTGTACAGTTTCCTCGTTCGAAACAGTGTTCCAAGGTTCTGAGAAATAACCTGCAATTCCAGTAAATGATTGTGCCAAGACATACGGTTCGGAGACATTTATTTTCTTGATGGAAACCGATGCTTGGCTTTTTGTGGTATTGAATTGAACGTGGTTACTTTCACCTCAATTCGAAATCACTTCTAGATCCTTATTAAGATATGCAACCTCCTGCCGCCGTTGAAGAAATGTATCCTCAGCCGATGTACTGGAATGCGAATGGAATGACGGTCCAAGTGTGCTGTCCTCAGCAAAGCAATATATTGTATTCTTTTTTTTTTTCAATAAGTCGTTGATATACGATGACGACAATATGAACCCTTGGGGAACACCAGCGTTGCTAGAAACATTCTTTCAGGAAGCTGCATTGAAGCCTAGGGTAAGACACTGTACCTTGTTATATTTCCAGTTGAAGCAATAATTGGACAGAGTGAGAAATTTCAGAACTTCGACACTTTGTACTTTCACTCATTCATTTCAAGCATAGGGATGCAAAAGCCTATCAAAATTTTCGAGTTCATCATATTCTTTGGTTTAATGGTAAAAACATAGAAAGTTTCATTTTTCTTTTCTTCATTAATTGATCAATTGATTATAAAAATTTTAATTTTTTTGAGCATTTTTTAAAAATTGTTCTCTTATAAATACATATGTTCTACTTAAAAAACACACACTCATTCATTTGCATGCTATTTCCTGAGCTTTTCAAATAATTGAGTTCAATGAAGTGTAAACAATTCAAAAAAAATATTGTTTTTGTCAGATTAAGCGAATCCCTCTAGATAATCGTCAGATTACGAGACAGCACGTCTAAAACATAAAGATGAGCCATATGTATCTCAATCTGATGCGCTTGAGTATTTCAAAATGGCGATTATTTTTTGCACATTATAATAATGGCCGCGAGTTTGCGTCAGATCGAAATCGTCAGATTATTGAATGAGAGCTTTTGTTTTGTTGCACTTAACATCCCCTTAGAAAATCTGAAGCGCTCAATTATTTTTTTTTCTTTTCACTTTCAACCCTTACCTACGTACAACCACCCACATCATGCAAACGATCAGATTAACATACCAACATTATTAAAAATACGCAGGACATTGATGCTATCAATATCTGACGCGCTCGAGTATGTCCATGCAACAGTATTTTTCTACATATTCAAAAATCTATAGCTGCTTCCCCCACCGATGAAAAGGTTTATATTATATAACATTTTTTTCTTCTTATCATCTGAGCTTTGCAACCTAATATGTCTCAATGACCCTCGAGTAAATCCCCGTTTTGCATCGTGGGCTCTCCTGCTAACACTCAGTAATTTGAACGAATCATTTAAAAGTTATCGATAGGATTAATTCGACGCAACGCAGTAAGCCATCACGCTTCGCGTCTACTGTAGGACGACAGGGAAAGTGCGGGGGTACAGGTTCAGTCTAAGCGATGAAGCCGAGAACGCGACAAGAACGCGGGCAGACTCGTGAGGACAGACGTTGTTGACGGTTGTGTTAGTTTTGCCAATTTATTCATGGTAACATAGTTCGATTCTCTAAGTCATTCATCACTTAGTGCAGTTGTCATATATGACAAAAATGTAAAAATATGATTTACTAGCGGTTTCCCGCTCTTAAATTAACATACTGCACCTAGAATCTTGAAATATGCAGGTAGGTTTTTTGTATAGCGTGAATGAGCATCCTGAGAAGGAATCAGAAATTTCCCCCCCCCCCAAGAGGGAAAATAGGAGTTCAAAAATTATACTGAATTCCGTCAGTTTTGAAGTTGGAAACTGAAATTTTGGGTTGATGAAAAATACTGTAACTATTTGTTTAAAATGATCTGTCACAGAAATTCATGTGACAATCCAAACTAGTCTTGAATATTTCACAAATTGTCTTTACCTTGGGTTCCCTATATAACATTACATTAACATCTCACTTTTGGAACACTGATACTAAAAACAATATCGCCTCATTTCACTCAGTACCCTATAATATATTCAAGTAGCGAGCAACAGAACGATTCTATTGATTGATTACCAAACATAATTTGCCGAAAATTATCACAACAAAAAATAAACTGATTTGTTTTTTGCGATAATGTCAATTGGATTACTGAACCTAGAATCTTGAAATATGCAGGTGGGTTCTTTGTATAGCGTGAATGAGCATCAAGAAAGAGAATCAGAAAATTGCCCCCCGAGGGGGAAAATAGGACTTCAAAAATTATACTGAATTTCGTCAGTTTCAAAGTTGGAAACTGTTTTGGGTTGATGAAAAAGATTGCAACTATTTGTTTAAAATTTGCAGAAAATTATCACAACAAAAAATGAACTGATTCGCTTTTTTGCGATAATGTCAGTTGGATGGAGAAAAATAATAAAGGTAACTAACATCATTTATCAAGGATCAACTGTTGGCTAAATGAATAAAAAAATTGACTATTGGCACCATAATATTGCGGCAATACCAGAACTACTCCACGCATCTCTTACTCCAACACAAACATATCTACTGTTGTAGAAAAGTGAAAGTTGCCTATAAAACAAGTGGGACTCATTGGATTCAGATTCCCAACGACCGCGTTCAGTTACATACCCCGATTAAAACCAACCCAGTATATTCCTGCGAAAATTCAACTACCCCTTGATCCAATATAAGCTTCCTGTTGCCCTTTTATGAACGTTACTTATGACCGGCAGCGGGCTTGCGTGTCCCCATTCGGAGAAGCCGTTACAGGAATTAGAACGTCCAGAACCCAAGTGAAGCAACATTACAATTACTGCCTAATTTTCTTGGCAATTTGTGGGTCGATGAAATTTGTTCCATTCATCAGTTTAAATTAATTATGGCGCTGGGATGGTTCGACGACCCCTGCCTCATGAAAAGGAATTTAATTTAATAACAGTCTGAGAAACCAGTTAATTGTTTGTTCAATTAAGGCGCAAATGAAAGTTATTATGAGAAGGGCTTTTTCGTTCGATATAATTAGTTGTATAACAAAGGGTACAGAAAGAAGAAAAACAAGGCTTCGTTATTTTCCTATTATTTTTAGATTTCAAACCAAGTTGTGTCACGACGTGTTTCGAAACGGAAAAATCTTTGAGGCGCTCTGACAGCGCCTTGTAGTTCTAGGTGTACTGAGTTGAACTACGCGGAATTCCTAACACGGAACACCAACGTTGATGGTGAAAGTATTGATAGATATCCGTCGACGGTCTTAGAAATATCAAGCTATACAGCACTTGACTCTCCATGTTTCTTGATTGCGTTATTCCAAATATGGGTAAGATACCCCGTGTGGTTACCTGGATCTATACTGCAATAATAAGACCTATGGTAACGTACGGAGCCATTGCATGGGGACCAAAAGTTCTACAATCAACGGCCATCCAAAAATTATATCAAATACAGCGACTGGCTTGTTTAAACATCACAGGAGCCATGAGAATAACACCAACTGCGGCAATGGAATTAATTATGGGTATGACCCCTCTGGACCTGTACGTCAAGGAGGTTGCCTTAATGGCCATGGTATGATTGCGCACGGCTGGTGTAAACCTCGAAGTAGAAATGGATCAATTGAGACTGTGCCTATGGCGGAAAGCGTTTACTGCGCAACGTCTATTGCAGGCAACCATTGATACAATTGAACCCAGGTTTGTGTTTAATAAACCCGACAAAATACAAATTGAACAGAACACAGAGTCAGATGCTACGCATATATACAGACGGCTCAAAAACTAAAGAAGGCTCAGGATGTGGAGTGAACTCCAGATCACTAAGCCTAAAGATCAAGTGGGGAATGGGAAGAAATACCAGCGTGGTCCAAACAGAATTGGCTGGTATCTCAATCGCCACAAAAAGAATAACCAGGAAAGGAATTTCTGGCAAAAACATAACAAACTACACTGACAGCAGATAAGCCCTATTAGCCTTGAACAGACAACGTATAACCTCAGGGTTAGTACTAGAGTGTGACCAAGATTTAGCCAAAGCCTCGGTAGATAAGAACATTATCCTGAGGTGGATTCAAGGGGCTCGACAGGAGTAAAGATAATCGTATTGCCGACTCTTTAGCCAAGGAAGCTGCTGGGCTAAGAATTTCAGGATCCAGTGGCACCTACGGTCTGATGACTTCAACAATTGCGGAAGTAGACAAATGTCACACCTACGCTCAATCCTCAGAGAGATGGGAAGCTGGCGCCAAAAGAATATCTGGCAATGTCCAGGAAAAATCTACGCTTAACAGTAGGATTTCTGACTGATCACTGTCAACTGAAGAAACACTTCCATAATATGGGAGAAGTGGACACACCCTTATGCAGAATGCGTGAACAGGAAGATGAGACTATCAGACACGTCCTATGCGAGTGCTTGGAGTTATCGTCAATAAGAGAGTGTGTGTTCGGCGAGTCTTGACCTACACCTGCCGATATAAAGGAGATGTCTCCCAGTGACCTATCCACCTTCCTGGAAAGGACAGGATGGACGATGACCTTGGAGAACAACTCCTCGGGAGGATGTACAATGGGTCACATGTGGCCTAAGTACGTGGGCTTACACTTACCCTCCCTACTCTACAGATACAGATGGGTGACATATGAAAGAAGTTCCCCAGTTGATATTTGTTATCGAAAGCCATACTGATGATCGCTCAAGATATTGAAGCCTTTCAAATATTCGAGAATATGGTGGTTCACGGATTTTTCAATGAGCTGAACACGAGCAATCTCCCAACAAGAATGAAAAACCCCAGGTTGAAAAGTCAGCAAAAAACTGGTGCGAATTCATTTGCGCACTTTTTAAGTACGATGACGGACACTTCATCAGCACCAGACGCCTTGTTGATATTGAGCTGTTTCAGAATTGGCTTGCCTATAAGTTTTCAGAGAGTAATTTCTGGCATTGTGGATTCCAGTGTGGGAATAGTGGCTGATGCCTTTCCCAAAAAATCTAATGTGGAGTGGGACAAAAATTGTTCAGCTAGTAGATTTGCTTTCCATGGCTGCTGTTGCAATTGAACTATACGCTTGTTTCAGTGGTACAGCAGATCTGTGATGTCAAACTTTGCGCGGCTCAGATTGTTCCTCAACATTTATCAGCAATTCACTCAACACTGAAATCAATTTGTGATCAGAAGAGTCCTAACGGTGACTGTGTGAATTTCTGGATTAGTTGCTAGATATAGATCCAGAAGACTAGCACATTCTCCATCACGGTCAGGAATCCTGGTTGGCTCATGTTTAATCCGATAAAATCGGCTGCTTATTGCAAAAGCCTCAGCTTCATGACCTTGTTCGTCGTTGAAATTTCCTTGAAGGAAGTTTGTTATGAAATTACAATTTTTAAAAAAATCCTCATTATCTATATTATTATGTATATACCAACATTTTCAAAGTATTGAATTCGTCACTGAAATCCCTCAATTTCCATTTGTTTCCAATCCATACTTTTTCTGGCAACTTTTCTCGAATAAGTTTGTCTTTTAAGGAACGTTGAGCCCAGCAGTCCGTACGTGTATAGTCCCCACATTTTTCTAACGGGTAAGATATCTGACTCGGACAAAATATTTGTGAAAGTTATTTAATTTACAGTACTTTTATGAAAAGAAGCTAATAGTGTGACATCACTTTCCGCTGAGAGGGCACTATAAATTTTTTTCAAATGAAAATGGTGGTTAGTAACATTTTTTGCAATAAATAAGTGTTAATTTCAAGGGAATAGAACGAGATTATTTCATTTTAACTGATAAAGATTGCTTTTCACACATTTTTTTCCGACCCTGACCATGCTGACTTTGCTGTATATTCGTCAGCCACTGAATATGAAACATATATGAAACTGAGCTTTGTAGAAGTGCTAAGAGCAACAAAGGTGTTTCACCAATTAAATTTGCAGAGATGAATGATGCTGATCTAGAATTAAATACAGTTCCCATTGGTTATGCTGAAACCAATCAATTACACAAGAATTTTATAAGAGAAACAGACAAAGTCATTTCTGTTAACGATTTGTTTGAAAAGGAACACAGAAAATTGAACTATATGCAGAGAGAAATTACCAGTTAGAGATGATTCAGTTCCCATTGAACACTTCTTCTAGTAATATAAAACCGAGAAAAAAAGAGTCATTTTTTTTTCGGAGCTGAATTTGAAACTGAAACTCGTTCAGCAGCAGTAAGAATTAGATGAGCAAGAAACACTAGAAAAATTGAAAGCTATCGAAAAAAGAAAAAATGATGTACATTTTTGTCTGAACTGATTTTATAATAAAACTCAACGTTTCGTTGAAAATTACGACCTTTGACCCCTAGTAATTTTTTTCCAGGTATTTATGAGGGTGTTTTGAACAATCCTGCCAACTTTGAGTTGCGTTCGAATTTTTATACCCTCAGATGTCTGAAATTATCGGATAACTACTGATGTGAAGACTTGAATTGTTCATGGGGTAGACAGACTATTCACTTTTTTAAAACAATTCTTCATTGAAAATGTGAAAGTCAAGTCACATTTGAAACGGTATAAAATAGATTTATGCCAACAGGAAGTTTCAACACTTGCCCTGTTCGAAAGTTGAAAGGAAAATACAATTCATGTCCGCTCTGTATATATTTTGCATATAGCAATATTTATATGGTCTAAAAAACAATTATCATGCTACATATCATTCAAAGAAATATTTTTGATATACGGGGCTATTCAAATTCGTTTCTGTACATGGGGATCTCGTAAACGATACGAGATAGAGTATTGGTTGGATTATGGCAAAGTTGTGTATTTAAGAGACCTTTTGGTTCTGGAGATATACAGGAAAAACCAAAAATTCCCAAATTATTTTTTGCCTTTATATTCTTTAATCGCAGACATATTGAAAATCTGTTCACATTTTGCCATTAGAACTTGATGTGGGCTTTCACAATATACTCATGAATATTTCATATAGGGTGTCATCTGACTTGGGCCACCCCCATCGTTGAATTTTTAAATACGGACTTGTATTTTTTGTTGTAGTTTTTAGATCGTAGACGTTCACTTCATACTGAGAAATTGAATTTCATTTTATATTTGTAGATGTTTCGGTAATATTTGATTATACTTGGGTGAATTATTTCCTTTTGAATTACGGCCTTGGAAATTTGTTAACTCAGTTAAATAAAAACATAATAGCAACTTTCACGTCTCCCTATGTACCACAGAGTTTTCAGAGAGTTTTTTCTCCCATTTTTAGACACCTATTCATATTTTCTCATATTTCCATTGCTCTGAGCATTTTCTACAATGAACTTCGAATAAGAAAACCTTTTATGACTGTCTGATACATATCTACAACAGATATATTATAATCTGTTTTGATGAGCAGAAAAAGAAATGATAGCAATAATAACATCCAAAACCAACATTATAATTGTAATGAAAATTGAAATGAAATAATTCATATAAACAAAAAAATTAATGGCGCAATAATTGTTCGGATTGGAGTCCTTCCATTTCGAGACAAATATTGGGCCAATAGAATGGCCTGCAAGATCACTAGATCTTACTATTTTGATTAATTGATGGACGTAGCCGTTACTACGTGCTAAGAGATCATGATGAAGAGAGAAATGAAAAATGGCTATATTTTTTACCACTTCTAATTGTAACTAACGTTACTGCAGTTTCGTCCTATATGGACATTCTCAAACTTATACAATAAACAAGTAACGTTGGTTACAATTAAAAGTGGAAAAAAATATAGAAATTTTTCATTTCTCTTTTCCTTTCTATTTTGGACTATTTTCTATGGCGGACATTGAAAAATAGGATTTACGCTGGCAGAGAGATGGAAAATGTGGAAGACTCGAGATTGAGGATTTTGAATGATTTCGCAACAATGCAGCAAATAAGTGTGTTGATAAATAATTTGAAAAACAGAGTTCAAAAATGTCTTGAAATGGAAGGACTCCAATTCCAACATTCATTGCGCCAATAATTTTTTGTGTAGGTATATAAATTACTTTTTTTCAATTTTCATTACAATTACCTATAGTGTTCGTTTTGGATGTTATTATTGCTATAATTTTTGTTTCTGCTTATTAAAACACATTTAATATATTTTTGATGTAGATATGTTTTAGATAACCATGAAAGGTTTTCAGCAATGAAAAAAATGAATAGGTACCTAAAAATGAAAAAAAATCTCGAAAAACTCTACGGTACATAGGGAGACGTGGAAGTTGGTTTTGGGTTTTTATTCAACTCAGTCAACCAATTTCCAGGTCCGTAATTCAAAAGGGAATAATTCACAAAATCATAATCAAATATTACCCAAACACCACGAAATATATAATTCAATTCGATTTCTCAGTAAGAGAAAATGCAACAAAAATTGCAACACAAAATACAGGTCAGTATTTAAAAATTCAAAGATGGGGGTGGCCCAAGTCAGATGACACCCTGTATAAAAAATTCATGGACATATTCTGATAGCCCGTATCAAGTGCCAATATCAAACTGTGGACAGATTTTCAATATGTCTGCGAATAAAGAAGATATAGGCAAAAATATAATTTCGGATTTTTTGGTTTTTTCTGTATATCTCCAGAACCAAGAGAGCTATATTCGATTTTTTTACATCATTAAATAGGTCTCTGGAATACAAAACTTTGCTATAATTTATCGGCCCTCTATCTCTTATAGTTTACGAGATCTCGAAACGAATTTGAATAGCCCTGTATAAAACTTCAAGATCATCATATTACTGACTTTTCCATATTTGTTCCAGGCGTGCAATCTTGAGTAACCCCGACCTGCTTCCCAAAACCCCATGGACTCGAATGTTGGAAAACGACTTCTGGGGTACTCCTTTGAGCAACAGTGGATCCCATGGATCGTACCGCCCGTTATGTGTCCTGACTTTCCGCCTGAACTATCTACTGGGCGGTTTCCAACCGTGGGGCTACCACCTGGTGAACGTGCTACTCCACTGCACAGCTACAGCTCTGCTCATACGACTAGCAAAACTGATCCTACCGAAGGCAAAATCGAAAGTTGGAGCTACTATTACTGGGCTAGTTTTCGCCACTCACCCTATACACACCGAGACAGTGGCTGGAGTGGTGGGTAGGGCAGATTTGGCAGCTTGCAACTTCTATTTTCTGTCACTGTTAGCTTATATCGCGCATGTCAAATATAGAGACGTGTTGTGCTGCCCAGTTTATCGTAAAAAACACGTAGCTCCAAGAGCTGACACGAAGCGGTATCACAGGTTCGTGTATGCACTGCAGAAAAACGTGACTAGCTGTAACTGGCCCAAAAGGCACTTGAGAGACTTTGAACATTCGGATAGAAATGTTTCTATAACTAGTGTTTTAGTGAAGACTTCGGAAAAGGGACAAGAGACATGTGTGTGCTGTTGGAAGAACAACATGAAACTGTGGATATATTTTGCTTTGTGTTTATTACTTGCTGTCGCTGCAATGTTGAGCAAAGAAACTGGAATCACCGTGTTGGGGATTTGCTTCGTTTATGATTTAGTGTATTCATCTCCAGGTCAGAAGGTAAGAAGGAGTTTATTTCTCTTATATTTGATCGAGCTTTTTTGTGTTGTACATACTTTCCACTAAATACACTTTGGATAATATGATCTTAGGAACCTAAGATCTGTCCCCTAGTTTATAATAATGCAAGGTAAGGTAAGGTAAGGTAATGCAGAGAGGTAATAATAATAATAATAATAGCCTTTATTGTCCAACAGTTTCCCATTTACAGGACAATATTAAACAATAACGAAACATAAAATGGTGTGTATGAGTAAATTAATTAATGATATTTAGTAGATTAAACAATAATTAAATTAACATATCAAAAATTAACGAAATATCGATATAACAATGCTGTTTAATTTTTCATCACCGAGATGAGTTCCTTAATAGAACACGAATGAATGTCAATTCGATTGCTAATTTTATTGAATTCACTACACATTATATAAAGTGGAGATTTCAATTGCATATTTGTTCTTTGTTCTTATTCTTGGAAGTTTATTCTCGTTTTTAAACATAAATTAAAGATCTTAGTTAAAACAACAGTGAGACAACCAGAACAGTCCCTGATGAAGAAAGAAGGTATGTTATCTGGACTAGATGTCATTTTGTCCTTCATTTTCTTCAGAGCACTTACATCCTCAACTTCTTCAATTGGATAGAAATTAATACAAACGTGATTCTGGTCATTATATTTGGCAATTGTATTCCGTTCTGGAGGTGAGGTAAAGTAGAAAGTATATTATAGGTTTTGGTAATTTTTGGGTTGGCAGGAATGCATAAACAAATATTGACATTCCATTTCCATAATCTTGACAGCAGCAATCACTCATATGAAATAAATAACTTCATTTCTATATATTTTCAATTTCAACAATTCACTTTACTGGAGTGTTATAGCCAATTTCT
The DNA here is from genome assembly GCF_000500325.1 of Leptinotarsa decemlineata. Lineage (NCBI taxonomy): Eukaryota > Metazoa > Arthropoda > Insecta > Coleoptera > Chrysomelidae > Leptinotarsa > Leptinotarsa decemlineata. The sequence goes on from NW_019289689.1 coordinate 28,841, forward strand.
CTTCTGGAGATATCGATCCATATCTTTTTTTTTTAACAATGAAGGCGCTAACAATTTCATTAAATGTTCAAAACATATTTTGTTCATTCTTGTGTACAAAAATTGATCATCATTTTTCATTCTTTTAAATAACTGAAATTGCCCCTGAGTCTTTCTGCTTCTCAGAGTGGGTCTGACATTAAACCTCCTCCATTTTCGATTCTTTCTCTTGAGTAAAAGATAGACACTTACTATTGACACGATCGCGGCAATTTTTGTATTTATATCCTTCAAAAGAAAAATCAAATTTCACAATGTGACGTTTAACTTTATCTGGTGACATTACTTCTACACCATTCGGATATATCCATCAAAGTTCGTAGTATGGCGCTTTCTGATTGGTCGGAAGTAAGAACGCAACGCAGAAAGTTGAAATCAGTCAACTTTTTACCTTGCGTTACCGACGTTACCTTACCTTACTTTTTATCTAGAACGCAAGTGTGTTTTCTCAATACTTCAACTTTCTTACCTTACCATACCTCTTGGCAGTTCAACTCATAGTTCTTCGCGGAATATATGCTTTTGTGGAATTTACGTATAATACGCCATAAGTCTTGTACAACATTACCCAAACGGGCTATCCAAAAAATAAAACATGTTGACCGAAAGATTTGATTTATTGGGTTCGTTAGATGAAATATGCATAAAAACCCTGGCGTTTGAACCGACTCGCTTCCGTTTTGTCAAAAACTCTCGACGCGAGAACTGGGATTGACCCAACTTTGTACACATGTGATAGATTGAGCAAAAAAAAAACTAATCAATATAGTTTATTGTATGATTTTCACTATATTCACTATATTTCACTTCATAGTGAAAATCATACAATAAACTATATTGATTAGTTTATTTCAATATGGATTTTCATCAAGTATCGGTCAGTTCTATTCAATGATTGTGCAAGATTTGAAATCTATCGCGCGTGTTTTGTATAGGTCTTCAAATCATGTACCATGATGTAATAAACATCTTCAGCCATTTTTTTACAAAATGTAAAAACATTGGAAATTGTAGTGGCAGCATCTCTGTGAATGAATCGCTAAAATTCATTGGATATATTTATTATTTCTTTATCAAAAGTGCCGTAGATTGAGGGATTTTTACAAAATTATACATAGGGAAGGGGTCCAGATAAAATCAATACGAATGACGTGTCGAAATAATTTCCATTTCAAATACTGCCAACATTGCTGAAACGAGAAAAACATGCTGGCATACAGGCTGATTCACGGTGGATGGCACATTAGACGTTTCTGGTGAACCAGACAACGGATCACTCTGAAAATTCAATGGACGGCATATTCGGACATTCTCTAGCCAACTAAAATATTTTCGAAACGTTACTTCTGAAATTGAAAGATGTTTGTTCTCTGAGGAAAGATGATTCAGAATGGAGCTGATGAACCCACAGATATTGTTTTAGGACAAAGATGCATACTGTTTTGAAATATATCTTAAAGCGGGATCTCTTTTGGAATTGAACTGTTTATAAGCTCAAGGTTCGTTCACGAAAAATCAACCGAATCAACTGTGTATTCAATATATATATATCTATCTATAGATATGTATTGAATTGTTATCAAATGGATGATACATCAGGAATACAAACATTTTGGACATCATCATGACAACTTCTGCACCATCAATACAAAATAAATGTCATTGTCGCTTATTTCGTAGGTATTTGAGACAGTACACGTATTTTCAGGGTATATTTCATATTGTTTTCTGCATTTTCTGAATCTCTTCAAAAAGTTTATTCTCAGGAGGCTCAAAGTGCAGCGCATAATGCGTTGAAGTCGACCTACCATTACACTTTTCCTCATTACTGAAACTCCATTGATTTTAGGTCTAGTTCACTTATTAAAGAAAATCACATTCAACTTTTCTCGGACTTTTTCGCAAAAATTCGCTGAAGCCTCATTTAACTGAAAGCATATTTCATTATAGATGTGACTGCCATTCTGAAAATAATCGATCAACCTAGGAAAGTTTTTTTTGAGGAATCGAAAGAACTTTCTATTCAACTTTCGTTCTGATGTGATGATTATCCACAATACCACCTCATATATGAGGAATTCCATTCATGTTGATTTTCAACCCGCAGTTTTCAGCATATGAGTAAATCAACAGAAGACAAAAAGTTTGTATTGAATATCAAGCAGAAATTTTTCACTTTGACATAGCTGAAACTAATAAACGAGTCCCACAAGGAAGTGTGCTCGGTCCTTTGTTGTTCATCATTGATTTTGATGATTTTCCTGGAATTTTTTTAAATACCAACACCAGATTTCCAGTCATGCCGATGATTTAATTCTCGTTTCACCTCATAACTGAAACATGAATTTGAAAAGTAATATATTGAATGTTGTGTCTGCATCCTCAACATATTTTATTCAAAATAAATTTTCTTGAATAGAGCCAGAATTAATTGTGTAGTTTTCAGAATAGTTGATAACTCCAACTCCAGAGTTTGTGAAGATGGACCCTGAGAAGTTATATTTTTCATAATGAACAAAAGTGTTAAGGGTCTATCTAGATAACAAATTAAATGTCAATGAGCATATTGATCATCTTTCAGAAAAACTTGCTAGAAAATGTTGATTTTTGGGACTTCAAATAACAAAAACGTTTCTTTCGAAGGTGCTCCAGTTGGTGAACATGATGGTCCTCAAAAGTTTGTCATTCTTCGAACAGCTAACAGACTAACAGTTTAGTGGTTTCCAACAGACAAATCTGTTTTAGCGCAATTTTTTTTTCGGGCGCGTTCTATATCATTGTTAAGCTACATTTTAAAAACAGGGTTAGTCAGTGGATATCGAAGGTGATTGTTGGAAAAACGTTTTGATGGTTACTTGTAGACGCAGGAATATTCTGCTGACTTTTTGGTAGGAGTTATGATGAGCACGTGAAGAAAGGTGATATCTTTGAAAAGGTTCAAGATATCGTGGGTTGATTGATCTGGAAATGCACACATCGCATCGACAAAATATTTCGTATCGATTGTAGATGGAATCAAGAATATGTACAGGCAGTTGAAGATTCCAATATAATGAATGGGCTTCACAGTCTTCAGTATCGTAGAAAACATTGGACATAGATTATTCCATGAAAATAATTTGACTCTCTCAGCTTCCTTGTTTTCATCGAATTTGATTCTCAGGAATTCAACACAATATATCAGGAGTAGGTTAAGAATCACACGTTGGAAGGTGATACCTCGTTAGTCCTCACCTCGCACAAGTTTTGACTTCTGAGGGCTATCGTTCATAGGGGTGCGGTAGCTGGTTGAAGAAAAAACATATTTCAAACCACACATTATCAGTTTGAAAATATGATGTGGTGTTTCACACATCACATTCTATGTTGAAACAATTTTTATGAATTGAAAGAGTTCGCTATAAAAATATTGAAGCTGGTGATAACATACTCTATTCCACTCTAGGACTTTCATTTTTAACGAATGTTACAGTGAATGGGGCTATATTCATAATGAAAATCCACCCCAGTGCGTCCAATTCTATTCGACGAAACCAGTTCATAGTGAACTCGGAATCCGTATTGATTTTCAATTTGGGTATTTCAAATAATAGATATAATATATTTGGGCAAGACCTTCGCAATAATTGATGTGAAGCTTTTTCATCTACATGGATTTCATATCCAAATGATATCGGATCGATATGAATATCATACTTTCATAAAAATTAATGAGAGCATGTACGAGTAGTATGACTGCTGTGAAAATTAGATGGTTTTCTTTAATGTTCTTTTCATTTCCGATTATTTCACACAGTGTAAAATATTTGTTTATATCGAAACTAACTGTCATTTCAATCAATATATTCATCAATGTTTTCAATTCATCACAACTCCATGATACTCAGAAAAAGAAAATATTTTCATTCACATTATTCATGTTGGAATTAGGTAAGGTTGGGTACAAAGTGATTGAGTCTATTTGACCCTTCACTGCAACCCGCAAGGGCTCATTGTGGCTCACCCTATTGACACTCGACACTTGACTTCTCCACAAATCCGATTAGTTTATACGGTGATTGGTTTTTCAGGTCAGATGGTAAGAATGCGGCTCTGCCGAACTCTGAAAACCTGATTCGGTCCCCAGTGGGGCAGGCACAAAGTATGTGCTCTGCTGTTCCATCATTTTCCAAACAAAGGAAATACACACTGTCTTTCGACAGTCCGAGTCAAATGACAGTGACCTGTAAGAAGGCCAGTTAGACATTGTAGTTGATTCCTACTGTAGTCCAAAATTTGTTTGGTTTCAAGCTTCGAAGGGTGAATAAACGCCTTGGGGTCACCCAATCCTGGAAAATTCTGTCAGAAGTTCATTAATCTTCTTGCCATCCAGGTGTTCAATTTTTGTTTGGCAAACCCTGAAGCGATGCCAATAGGCTCTGGTCCGATGAAGCTGCTTGCGCATACTCCTTTGCAAGGCAGTCAGCAGCCTCATTGCCTTCCAGGCCAGTATGGCCAGGAATCCAGACCAGAGACAATCTGTTAAGTCTTCCTATCAAAGATAGTCGTTTTTGGCAATTTGCTACCAATTCAGACGTAGCTCTGTAGGATCCAAGAGCTTCAAAGGCCACTATATTCTCCGAGGATATTTTCATTGACTTGTGTATGGGGTTGGATTCTTCCAATCTCTCCGCACACAATTTAATTGCGCAAATTTCCACTTGAAATACAGTCGCAGAGGTTCCTAGGCAGGTGTATATGTCTATCCTGGGTCTGCGACTGAACACACTTGCACCAGACCCGGAAGGTATTTTTGATCCATCTGTGAATCAGCAACTATCCACTCTTAATATTTCCTTCTCCCGAAGGATCCAGTCCTCTCTACTCGGGAACGGTTCTTTATAAGGCAGTTCCTAGTTGAAAGTTGGAGGCATAAATTCAGGGGTCATTTCCAGAATACTGTATCTTCCAGTGCGTAAATTTTTTTCCAAATGAGCGTTTCAGGTGAGCTCTTCATTAAGGAAAATGCCAAGAAATTTCACCTCCGTTCCAAATGGAATGACCTCACCATTGAAAGAAAGTGGCTTTAGATCGTTCAATTTTCTCCTCATGGTGAAGGGGATTATCACAGTTTTGCTGGGTTCGACAGACATCTGCTTCCTCAGGCACCAACTTTGAACAACTTACATCGTGCTTTGGAGGATATAACAAGCTACCCTTTGACCTTGCGAAGATAACAATGTCATCTGCATAAACTTGCAGATCTACTTTTCTCCTGTTGAGGACATCAAGCAGACTATCCATCAGGGCGACCACAAACGGGAAGATAGTACCTCAACTTGATTGAAGCCTCTGTTGACCCTGAACCTTATGCCTCGCCTTGAAAAGTCGTAGTTGCAGTTTCTTGTTAGATTTTCAAATTTTGCTTGTAAGTATTTATTTCATAGTAATTTCACTTCAGGATTTTTTGCCTAACAAAATAGTTATTTTCAGCTAACCTCCTCAATTTTATTGATTATTTCGGTATTTCAAATCATATCATATCATATAAGACAAAGGAAGTCCGAACTAATGGAATGTTGAGTGAAAATCTCAGAAAGAGTATGTATTGAATAAATAATATATCGAAAGAAAATTTGATCTAGAGAGATATAACAAGCAGATAGATATTCGATAGGAAATAAAGAGAATTATTAGCTTTTTTCTTCATGAATTTCTTCACGAAATGTGATGAGTCATAGAAAGCAGTAGTAGAAAGAGTCTAAAAATGTTTTTGTTTCATTTTCAAAATGGATATAACATTCATTTTAATTCAATTTTTGGTAACTCATCTGAAATCTGTAGAAAGAGGACCGGCAATAAAATAGTGAAGTTTGTCATGCCCAAATGCTCGATATGTCAAAAGTGTGGAAGTAGGTTTGGCAAAACTCACTAGAATGAGAACGAAACTGACTGGAATCCTGGGTCAACACAGAATTCTGGAATATTCCAGAGACAATTTTGACCAAGTCTGTCAGATTGAGAGAGGGTAAGAGAAAGTTGGGAAATTTTTTCATTTCTGAAGAATGACAAACCGTAAATGTCAAGAATGTATGTCTCATCAATTCATCCACCGTACCAGCTCCATTTTCATCCTCGACTATTATTCAAAACATGAAATTCCTTTCGGACACACATCACATACAAAACATTACACTGTCTGTATGATATGCTAATCAATTCAATCGCATACCCCAAAACTCGTCCGAGCTCCGACATTTCACAAACCCTTCTGTAACGATATACCATATTTCCTTTAAATGACGCTCCGCAGGAAAGAATAAATTGTGTAAATCTAAACTGCCATCGCAGAGGCTCGAATTGAAAAAAGCGAACTCTCGAAGTGAAAAAGGTTCACCGGAATTCCAAGTCTATGTTCAGGCTGGTTATATTGAGTTAGGTCATCAATAAATATGATGAGACAAGGAAAACCGTTTCTGTGTTACAGTTACGAAGTGATCTTTCATGTTCTTTTTTTATCTTGAGATCAAAGCCTATGTTGTATGCATGGATAATGGATGAGAGTTATACTAAGAATAGATATGACAGCTGTATGAAAGGTTTGAAGAAAAAACTGCGAACTTGTGTTTTGAAATTGTAGACATTCACAAAAATATATCCACATTTGAACAAGGTTCCATTTCAGCAGGTAACTTCAATTTTCAAGAAATTGATAATAATAATAATAAATCGTCTTTATTCATCTTTGGACACATACGTAAAGAGATAACAGTGATAGGTATTCGACAAAAATAAAGTGGCGAAGTGTCGCCCGTGGGTGTTTTTCAACTCAACCATGGAAATACAATTTTATTTTACAATTTTCTCAATTATCTTAGCTATAATATCTATGATGAGTATAATTCTATTACATTGTAGAATAATTTTGCTATCTGAGATCTATCAAAGTAGTAAGTAATTCAGAAAGTGATTGACTGGTCATTATCCGTTCTGTAGATGCAGAGTTCGACATTTGTTAATCATATTGAGCTGATGATAGGGATTTCAACTTTTTTTTGAAGTTCATCAGAGAGTTTCCAATCCATCCTCTTTCTGGCAACTTTTCTCGAATGAGTTTGTCTTTTAAGGAACGTTAAGCCCAGCAATACAATCCGTACGTGTATAGTCCCCCCATTTCTCTGACGGGGCAAGATATCTGACTCGGACAAAATATTTGTGAAAATTATTAATTTTCAGTACCTTTATGAAAAGAAGCTAATAGTGTGACATCACTTTTCGCTGGGAGGGCACTATACATTTTTTTCAAATAAAAATGGTGGTAAGTAACATTTTTTGCAATAGATAAGTGTTAATTTCGAGATCATTTCATTTTAACTGATGATGATTGTTTTTCACACAATTTTCTTTCGACCCTGACCTTGCTGTATATTCGTCAGCTACTGAATATGAGAAATATTTGAAACTGAGCTTTGTAGAAGTGCTAGGAGCAACAAAGGTGTTTCACCAATGAGATTTGCAGAGATGAATGATGCTGATCTAGAATTAAATACAGTTTCCGTTGGTTATACTGAAACCAATCGATTACAAAAGCATTTTATAAGAGAAGCAGACAAAGTCTTTTGTGTTTACGATTTGTTTGAAAAGGAACACAGGAAATTGAACGATATGCAGAGAGAAATGACCAGATGATTCAGTTTCCACTGAACACTTCTTCTAGTTATATAAAACCGAGAAAAGAAGAGTCATTTCTTTTTCGGAGATGAACTTGAAACTGAAATTCATTCAGCAGCAGTAAGAATTAGAAGAGCAAGAAACTCGAGAAAAATTGAAAGCTATCGAAAGAAGAAGATATGATGTTCTTAAAGAAATTGATATCCAACAGGATATAATCGAGAAGAGTACAACAAAGATCTATATCATCTCAGGATTTGTACTGAGATACAGTTTTTATGAAGTGTTGGGTTGAAGAAAAATTTAATTGCTCTATTGCTATTTCAATCATTATAACAAAAGCATCATTTTCAGCTTGCTTCAACAGTATGTTTTCAGCAGTAAACTTTCCTCTCAATATTTAAATGTAGCGATATTTGTTCCGAGTATGTGCAAGAAATTTCTGTTGACTGATAGGAACTGTCATAGATTGATCAAATAAAATACGTGGGAACGTGTGCATTTTCCATTGATAATTAACTGATGTACATTTTTGTCTGAACTGATTTTATAATAAAACTCGACGTTTCGTTGAAAATTGCGACCTTTGACCCCTAGTAATTTTTTTCCAGGTATTTATGAGGGTGTTTTGAACAATCCTGCCAACTTTGACAGGTGGACAGACTAGTCACTTTTTTAAAACTATTCTTCATTGGAAATGTGTAAGTCAAGTTGGATGAAAGTCACATTTGAAACGGTATAAAATAACTTTAACTATTTTCTTTTTTTCTGTTACCTATCATCACCACCATTCTATATATGTCTATCACCACGTATCCGTTGCACCTAGCAAAATTGTCACACCTCTGGAGACTGAATGTTCTGAATTGTTTCGTATTTCTAGAGAGCGAAATTTTCAGCACTAACATTTTCAATATGCATATCTCTCAGGTTCAATTGGAAACTTTTTCTTTCCTCTCAATTTTTGACTCTCAATTTTTGACTCATTCCACAGTGATATGGAGGTGATGTCTAATGTTCCAGATCATTTCCAAACATTTCATTGGAATCCAGAATATTTCGGGGTGTTCCAGAAGTTTTTAGAGTTTCAGCTTGCTTCAAAAACACGCTCTTCAGCTGGAAATAAGTTTTGTTCTGGTTCGTTTTTAATTGTTCTGCAGAACATTGTTGAGTTTCAACCAATGGGGGATGTTCCTCCTGATGAAAATCAAGTAATTATCATTTCAACCTTTTTCTTCAAAAAATCAGTTGAATACTTGAAAAAGAGAAATGAAATAATGCATTCAACATTTAAAGGGATACGTTTCTATTTCACCATTTGGCAACATCGGTTATAGCTAATAAAGGACAAAATGGGAAACATCTGTATATTGAAAACCTACTCACACAGGATCTGAACCAGGAATCCAACCACCATCAATCGACTAAGAGAGGAATCATCAAGACTCTACTAGACCGTGCTTTCGGGCTCTGTAATAAAAAAAAGGTTTCAAAAAAAAACTAGGCATCATCAAATGAAACGGAATGGTTACTCCAAAGAGATGGTGGAAGATGCTTTAGCTAGAAGACAGCAAGAGCTCCATAAGGAAGAGAAGCCGCCACAACCAGTAAATGTACTTCACCACAGAGGATTATTGGAAAGGACACGAAGGATTGGGTCCAAGTATAATAGCAGAACCTGTTTCAGATCTGTGAACACTATTCGTAGCAACCTCACGAAAACCAGGCCACCTAACGCGGACTGTGATTCCAAGAATTGCATTTACCGGATACTCTGCGACTAAGAGGCCATTGAAAGTTCGCATTGCCGAACACAAGAAACACACACAGCGAGGAAAAACCAGCAAATCAGGAATACCAGAGCATGTTTGGACTAATCAACATAACAAAGGGAGGAACACTGGTTTACGAGAAAATTCAAAGAAGCCGTATAAATATTATCCAAAAACGCATTCATCCAAGCTAGCGTAGAGATACGTAACATATGGAAACCTCTATTCAAGCGGAACACGACCATCTCCCTCCAAACGGTCAGTTTCCGCTAAAACCGATGAAGCGTAAAGAGGGGAAAGGGGATAGGTGACAGCTCTCGAATTACCTATAAATAGTCAGATCTCGGAGGAATAAGTCCAGTTATCAGCCGAAGACGATTGTGGATACTGAAAATCCAAACATCTTGAAGTAATTTGGTTCAGAATCTTCAATTTTCAATTCTCTTTTCTTGTTAATTTTCATCTCGTACTAAAAGTTCAATAAATTTTGTTGTTGCTTGTATTTTATTTTATTGCAATTTCAGTTTTTTTTGCTTGATATAATTGTTATTTTTCAGATAATATTCTTCAGATTTTCACAGATTCTTTCAGGGATTTCAAATCCATTTATATCAAAGTAGATAATGGAAGTCCGAACTAATGGAATGCTCTCTAATTAGCTTTTTCTGATAATGAACATATCATTCCTATCTCTGCTGCTCCACTTAAATAAGATATTAGGTGGTAAGAAGATTATTAATGTCTCTCTTTTTTCACAATATACTCTCTTCCACGAGTCTTACACGTGTCCATGTTCCATAGTCTTCATTGCTTTTTCCTCGTCAGCTTCCACTATATCAAAGCTGATTCCTTTTGATGCCATTCAGTATCGTAAGTTCAGTCACACGGATTTACATTTAGTGAATATAGTGCATATTCCAACACAGGTATTCCATGCTTTGTCAAAAATTACTAAACAGTTGCTTGACAAGCATCCACTACCTGTTCTTCTACAACTCAGATGGCTTCCATCCCACTTGCTCACGGAGAGTGGCTCAAACTATTGGCTTGATGATATTCTTCATTCACTGTTCATCCTGCAGGAAGCCATTTCACATGTATAATTCTGTGATTGTCGAAAAAACTAATCATCATGGCCTTGGATTTTTCTAGTGCATTGATTGGTGATTAGTTTCTGTGTCGTTAGTGAGAAACTACGATTCTCATCACAGAATTGCATTTGACACATATGTTATGCAGAAATGAACGTTTCAGTATATTTGTACGTGGTGTTGGTGGATAAAAAGGATTAACCACTGCAGAGGTTGGTCTAGGTACATTGAAATTGAGTTTTTGCAGAATATGTCGGTCAATAATTGAATTATTAATCAGTTCAAAAAGAAAAATTTTTATGTGACAATCACGACGGCAACTCAAGCTTTTCATAGCATGTCCAGCTAACAATGCATCATGGGGAAATAAGTTTTAGGAAACGACGTTGTACTGATTCAGCTTTCTCTGTATACAACTGATGAGATGGATTCCAGATTATATAAGCATATTTTAAATTTGATCTGACGAAAGCATAGTATAAGGTTTTCGATGTAGATGTATCTAAAAAATCTCCGAAGATTCGTGCAATGAATCCATACATTCTGTTTGCAGCAGACAGAATGGATTCAATGTGTGGTACGAAAGAAAGTTTTGTGTCGAAGGTAACACCTAGACCGGTGAATGTGAAAGGCCGTTGAAGTGAAATATCGTTTATTAAATATTAATATGAAAATGGACGAATTTTCAGTGTGTACTTCATTACATTACATTTACTCGCGTTCAAAGGAAGCGAAACACCATTGCTTAACACGTTTCATATTGAGGGAGAGTTGCAGACAGTTCTCGATGCCATTGATCTCACAATATAATTTCAGGTCATACGCGTATATCAAAGAGTTGATGTCAATGACCTCAACTATGTCGTTTATGAAGGAGTTAAAGACAAATGGACCTAGGTTGCTTCCTTGTGGAACACACGAGGTAGCTGCATATTCCACAGACTTGAAGCCATTGAATATAAGAAACTGACGCCTGTCAGTGAAGTATGATATGAAAAGTTCAGATCAGGGTCAGAGAAAAGCCGTATCTGTACAATTTTGATAGCAGTAATCCGTGATCGAGTCTGTCAAACGCCTTTCTTTGAAACGTTTATTCCACCCAAAACTCGTGTTCATGATATACATCAATCCTCATACCTCATGATATTCGATAGAATAATATACTGCACTTCCAAAAATAATTAGAGGCAATTTCAGAGAAATAGTACTTTGAAAAATTCACCTTCATGTATTTCAATATTTCTCTCCAAAGATTATCAAACATCAATTATTCCAATTCAACCGTCATGTTTCAAAAATTCAGGAATAATAAACAACACTCCATGTCGTTTCAATAATACGGACTTTGGCCTAACTCGAGGCCAGCATCTGGTTATTAATATAGATTTCTGCTTAAAATGCTATTTCAGGGTATATGAATGTTTTCTTTAAATATTCCGATGTGCAAATGAATTGGTTCACTGATCTTAGACCCAGTGAAATATGAAATCACGGACTCTTGTGTCTGAGAAGGTACACAAATCTCTCTTAGTAAGCTGCTAGGATGAATTTCCTTTCCGTTTTCTAGTTTCAGTTTCAATTTTAGTATAGACTATCAATATGCATTAGTCCAGAAATTATAAAATATAAAAGGTACCCCGACAGCCCATCAAATCTTTGGAACATATTCCCAAGTGAAACGGCGCTGAAAACGACTCAGAAAAGACGAGTGTTTCCTTCAACACAAAGTGTGACATTCCAAATTTTGTAGGTAGTCATAAGTACTTCTATGTTCCTTGATTATACTATGAGTAACGTATAAATTCAATCTGAACTAATCATAATTTTTCAAAAATTCCTTAGACAAGTCAATTTTGATCAATTGTTTTCAAAATAATGATTGAATATACATGGTTATCTATAATTGAGTAATAGTTCAGTTTTCAATTCATGATGTTAGAGTCCTCCTGCTGGGTGAATTGAGTAATAGTTCAGTTTTCAATCTATGGCGTTAGAATCGTCCTGCCGAAGTTTCAGGAGACAAAAAAAGATACTCTTCCACTCAAAAGACGATTTACCCGACCAGAGGATCAATCTACCTGGATGGTTGAATCTGATGTATGGTCAGGTACTGCTGGCTTACAGATGAGATGGCCTCATATGAAGAGGTTGCTGCATTCTTGAGGTGAAAATTTTTCACTTCAAACATCCGGTAATATGAATACCAACCAATCAACTGAAATCTCTCCAGAATGCCATTATTGCTGCCGAAGAGGGTATTCCAGGAGATGGTCCAAGATCACAGAGCTGCACTTCCCAGCCTGGATCATTACAGATTAATATATGGATGTTTGTGAGAAACAGAACTATTGGTAGAAAGAAATGAATTAACGTTTTGATATCATAACTAATATTCCGAAAACAACTGCATTTCTCACCATTTTGAGATCTTCATCTTTTGACTCCACTGGAAATATTGTTGTCAATCTTTTCCTGGCGAAATAACGTCGGTTGCCGCTGGTCGGCGTAAATCGATTGTGACCTGGCCAACTCGACTTGCGTTTGCGATTATTCTAGATGCCGCGAATTATAGTTTCGGGCCACAGGAACCACTTTTTGAAAAGACTTTATTTAGATTTACAGACTTTATTGTACAGAAGTTACTCTAACAATCGTACTAACAGAACTGACTCTTCCTTCAAGATAGGTAGCTTAAATAAACTTCCACATCATGTCAAAAAATGGACGATGAAAAATTTAAAAAAGGATTAGAAACATTTCTGTGTGCAAAAGCCTATTACTCCATCAGTGAATTCCTGAAAGATGATTTTCGATTTACTTGTTGTCTGAGTTACACCTGCTTGTTTGTCTGTTCTTTAGTACTATTAGTGTTCGTGACATTTTATTATATTTTGTTCAATGTAACAGAATTTGACGTGTTCATCTATCCTAAAGATGGCTCCTATGTAGCGGCTGCGAATAAATTATTTTGATTTTGATTTTTGATTTTTATATAAAAACTAGCACATGTATATCGGGAAAGTCTAGTTGACAATGCGGTACGAAGTTATCTAATGAAGCACAACAATTGGCTTCCCTTTCTCAAGATTTTCATCGGTTGTTGATTTGCTGGGGCGTCCAGGGCGTCGTCATTCACATCTTTTCGACTATCTATGAAAAGCTTGTACCACTTGTACTCGAAGTACAACCACCGTATGCCACTGTCAACGTTTCAAGTGAGCACCTAAATCTATTTTCTACACAAAGTTTGATGCAAATTCTTTGATAAATTTTTTTCGATAGCAGAAAATCGTCGAGCACAGAAAACCCTTTCGTCCCTCTCACCAACAAACAGAACATGCTTAACAGCTGAAACTGTGAAAATTTGTTCGAATCGAGTTCACCATCATGAAAAAATCACTAATCGTGTACGTCGCCTACGGAATTTGAATATTCACCTTATATTTTGAACACACCTCGTATACTTTTATACTGTTTTTCTATCTTCTGATATGTGAGTGTGAATATCCACATAGAAATATCATTCTTTATGGTCTTTTGTTTCATTCATCTCATCTACAGGGTGTTTTAGCTTGGATCCTCAACATTGGGATATCGGAAACTATGAGAGATAAGAAGATGGGTAAATCAAGGCAAAGTTGCACATTTACCTGACTAACAATATGCCGTTGAGAAAGTTCTGAAATTCCGGGTATATCCGGAGATATCCAGAAAAACCGAAATTTCGGGAAATGGTTTTTATTTTTTTCTGGCTTTATTTTTCGAAGGATTCGAAAATAAATTGCACTTCCACATTGCCACTTTTTCCCTGCTACATAATGGTGTTTTCAGATTTGCTATCAGACGTTTCGTTTTCCGGCAGACGTTTTCTTACTCGTTTCCTAATCTAGAGCAAGAAAGCGGTACATGTGCCCAGTTGGAATGACTAGCTCATGATCTGCGGAGGCAAGAGAGCAGGTTGGTACTTGACTTTCCAATGAAAATTCAATTAAAGTGCTGAAAGGGGTTACCAAATTAGAATCTCCCCATTTGGTCGCAATCTATAGAAGTGTCTGAAACACTGTATCCCTTTTGAACACTCGTGATTGTAGACCATCTTAGTCACACTGGGATGGGAGACACTGCAAGCATACCGATGAAACAAGGAATACGGTTCACATAGGGTTCTGTTCTGTTGCATCCGCAACCTTAGAGTGGAGCAATAAATGAAAATTGTGATGAGTCAACATTGCATATGAATGGTCAATGTATGAAGAAATCATAGTGCCACTGAACTGAAACTGTCTGCCCTTTCCAATGATTGCCTTCATAGGAAATATAACTACAAGGTCTTACCCTAGGGTCTAGTGTACTAAACCTCATAACTCCTTATCGGAATTCTGTTTCCAGAAACATTAAGAAAACTCAAAGCGGTTGTTTTACACTCCTTCGAATAGGCTCCTCTAATTTTTTTTTGGCAAAATCTTTCAGGATTAGCTCACTCCAAGGCGTTTATTCACCCTTCGAAGCTTGATACCAAACAGTTGTTGGACTACAATAGGGATTAACCACGATTTCTAACAGGCCTTCTTACAGGTCATTGTCATTTGAATCATCATATGCAGAGACTCGGACTGTCGGAAGCGTCGCCTTGTTCGGAAAATGATGAAACAGCAGAGCACATAGTTTGTGCCTGCCCCGCTGTGACCAAGTCAGGTTTTTAGAGTTCGGCAGAGCCGTACTCTTACCATCTGACCTGAAAGACCACTCAATATACAAGCTAATCGGCTTCGTTAAGAAGCATATTACAATTGGTTAGATGCCTCGTGGTATTTGACAAAAATGAAATATTTCGAACAACTGAGACCACTCTGGAGAGATTCGAAAAGAGTGGGACAATTCCACAAAGGACCTATTTTAGTTTTTCTTTTTTTATATCTGTTTTCTTCGATACAGATTTATTTAGTTGTTTATTTCTGTTTATATTTCAAATAGTGCGCATTCCAGTTTTCGTTTCTATACCACCGCAAAACCCGATTCAGTGTACATATATATAGTAATAACCCGAAAGTTTCTGGAAACCCATAAAAATACGAATCTGCTGTACTCGAAAACACCATTCCTTTGGCGTTTCCGCACACGAGCTGTTTATAGCCGAGTTATATTGAAGAAAAAAATCGTGTCTCCATTTCCGGGACACCCCACTTGGCATGTTAAAGGGTTATTAAATTATGTTTCTGCTGAAAACGCAACCGCCTCCTATAAAAAACACTCAAATCCTTGTTAAAACTTATGAGCATGCAATAGCTGTCAACATAAATTAGGTAAAACCCAATTTCGGAAAGAATCGCTCCAAGAAATCAAAATATCGACTGGAAAATTTCCTTCTTTTGCTTTCGAGGTTATTGTTTGAGAAACGTGAAATTGAATTTCTACTTGAGTTTCATCAAGAAATTGATTATATATTCTTAGGAATGACTTTGGGAATTGAATGAATAAATGAAACTTGAAATATGCACCTCTAAGTTTTTCAAAAGGCAGAATTTAATAAACACCTGTCAAAAAACACTACTCCTCTGCCCAGTCTCTGGGCTGATATCAAATTAGTGATCGCCTACAGATCAGTTCAGAAATAGTACTTTTCATTAATGTAGGTCGGTCTAATCAAGAAAGCACACTTTTGTGAAACTGATAGGTTTTCATTCCCAAAACGGACTGAATACCGTTCAAAAATAGATATTTCCTGAAAATTAAACGAAAGTTGTTCTTCAACAACCACTCTTCTGTTTTTTTTGTTCGTTTTTTTCTATTCAACATTAGCTTTATTCATCAACGTAATCTCAACAACACCCTGTATCCTGAAAACCATGCGTTTATATGATTTTTTTACAAAAAATAAGTTACTGAACACGCTCTCATATTGTTTCGATGTCTGTTATTCATCCTGTATATGGGTGAATAAAAAATTCCACTCAATATTTTTTTCTTTGGTTTATCTATATTGCCACTTCAATGCCGTCTTTGAAACAGTTGGCAATTGTAGGACAAACCAAATTCCGAAAACTTTCCAATAAACTATACATAAATCAGAGACGTTGGAAGTTTTTCCAGGAAGTTCCGCCTTTCGAGTCATACAATTGCAAACTCATAGACTCAAGACATCAATCAATCCCTGGAAGACTCAAAAGTATCTAAAGCCCCCTCAATCATACCTTAGAAGTGAATTCTTCAGTATTCTTCAAAGTATAAATTGAAATTTCATGCCACAAGCGCGATTTAATCATCTTTTGAACTTGACTTCGAAGTAAACACTTTGTTTTCAACTTTCAAGAAAGTTTGTTGAAGTTTTCAAAGATGAGCAATATGAATCGATGATAATCACTCACAAACACGTTATCATAAACTGTGTTCTGACGGATAATGGTATAATATAAAGTGAGCCAGAAATGAAACAGATGTAATAATTAGCAACCGAAATCACATATTTGCTTCATTTATGGAAGGTAATAACAAAGGTAATAATGATTATAATAGGCAAGTAAGTCGATGCCATATTTCCTTATGAAAACACCATCTAAGGGATCAACAGAAAACTCATTCATCGAATATCGAAGGAAAATGAGGCTCCTCAAAGCGGCTAAGCTTTGACATCGACCGCCGATGAAGTTCGTCCTTTGTCTACCAATTCAAGGCGACTAGTCAAAACCAAAGCCCAATCACAACCCATTCTTGCTTCAACACCAGACAGCGCTGTTTCGATTCATCATAGTTTCATAAGTGATACTAGGCTGAACCATAAATGCATTGCTAGACTCAACAGACCTCAAAAGATAAGCCTGAGTCAGTGATAGCGATGACAGCGCATTCTGGTATTGAATGAGAAAGGTGTATTTGGGCTCTGGTTTCCAATCATGAAAGTATCTCAGAGAATGCTATACATTAAGAAAAAGTATAAAACAAAGAAGCAACGTTTTATAAATTTTGTCTAATAGTATGAAAACCTTCTAGATATTCCTGAAACGATAAGATTATAACTTGCTCGACAGGCTTTTGACGTCTTCTCCGAAACATTTCAAAACCTCTGACATTTGTGACTGACTGTAGTGATTTATTGAAAAACTTTATAGTTGTATAGAATCTTCCTGTATCCGTCATTGCTACATTTGCTTCTTAGAAACTAATATCTTGGTCGACAGTCCAAAATAAAAAAACTGACTCGTCACAAAATTCCTTGAAACGACTTTGAAAATTACTCAGAATACTTTTGTTTGAAGGTGGTTGATGAACTATTTTCAAAACAGAACTTGTCCAGATTTTCACTATCAATAGTTAAACTACTGCAAAGAAAAACATCATCCTTTGTGAAAAATTTAAGGAATTTTGTTGATAGGGGCAATCGAAGTCAAAGAGCAGGATCAACCGATCAGTTTCGACGAGGAAAGTCTCTACATCAACGTTCCTGGAAGCTATTCGAAGATGGGGACCTGAAAGGTAGAACAAACTCACCGATACAAGTAATCATGGAACTACTAGGATGCTGTGTACGAAACTGCTACTTCCAACTGAAAGACTGCCAATGGGCCGTTGAAGAAGCCCAAAAGAAGCACCAAGTCTGGTTGAGATACGTGAACGACACCTTCATAATATAGAACCATGGGAATGCAGAATTAGACACCTTCCTGAAGCACATCAACAACGTAAGTCCTTCCATCAATTTCACAATGGAAAAAAAGTCCACAACGAATTACCATTCTCACACCTATTGGTGAAGAGAACCGACACTCAATGGGAAACATCTGTATATTGAAAACCTACTCACACAGGATAGTATCTGAACCAGGAATCCAACCACCATCAATCGACTAAGAGAGGAATCATCAAGACTCTACTAGACCGTGCTTTTGGGCTCTGTAATAAAAAAAAGGTTTAAAAAAAAAACCATTCAACGGAATGGTTACTCCAAAGAGATGGTGAAAGAGGCTTCAGCTAGAAGACAGCAAGAGCTCCATAAGGATGAGAAGCCGCCACAACCAGTAATTGTACTTCACCACAGAGGATTATCGGAAAGGACACGAAGGATTGGGTCCAAGTACAATAGCAGAACCTGTTTCAGATCTGTGAACACTATTCGTAGCAGCCTCACGAAAACCAGGCCACCTGACGCGGACGGTGATTCCAAGAATTGCATTCAACGGATAGTCTGCGACTAAGAGGCCATTGAAAGTTCGCAGCCGAACACAAGACACATACACAGCGAGGAAAAACCAGCAAATTAGGAATACCAGAGCATGTTTGGACTAATCAACATAACAAAAGGAGGAACACTGGTTTACAAGAAAATTCAAAGAAGCCGTATAAATATTGTCCCCAAACGCATTCAGCCAAGCTAGCGTAGAGATACGCAACATATGGAAACCTCTATTCAAGCGGAACACGACCATCTCCCGCCAAACGGTCAGTTTCCGCTAAAACCATTGAAGCGTAAAGAGGGAAGAGGGTATAGGTGACAGCACTTGAATTACCTATGAATAGTCAGATCTCGGAGGAATAAGTCCAGTTATCAGCCGAAGACGATTGTGGATACTGAAAATCCAAACGTCTTGAAGTAATTTGGTTCAGAATCTTCAATTTTCAATTTTCATTTCTTGTTAATTTTCATCTCGTACTAAAAGTTCAATAAATTTTGTTGTTGCTTGTATTTTATTTTATTGCAATTATATATCAAAGTAGATAATGGAAGTCCGAACTAATGGAATGCACTCTAATTATCTTTTTTCTGATAATGAACATATCATTCCTATCTCTGCTGCTCCACTTAAATAAGATATTAGGTGGTAAGAAGATTATTAATGTCTCCCTTTTTTCACAATGTACTCTCTTACACGTATCCATGTTCCATAGTCTTCATTGCTTTTTCCTCGTCAGCTTACACTATATCAAAGCTGATTCCTTTTGATGCTCCATTCAGTGTCGTGAGTTCAGTCACACGGATCTATATTTAGTGAATATAGTGCATGTTCCAACACAGGTATTCCATGCTTGGTCAAAAATGACAAAACAATTGCTTGACAAGCATCCACTACCTGTTCTTCTATAACTCAGATGGCTTCCATCCCACTTGCTCACGGAGAGTGGCTCAAACTAATGGCTTGATGATATTTTTCATTCACTGTTCATCCTGCAGGAAGCCATTTCACATGTATAATTCTGTGATTGTCGAAAAAACCAATCATAATGGCCTTTTCTAGTGCATTGATTGGTGATTAGTTTCTGTGTCGTTAGTGAGAAACCACGATTCATCACAGAATTGCATTTGACACACATGTTATGCAGAGGTGAACGTTGGTCAGAGGTTGGTCTAGGTACATTGAAATTAAGTTTTTGCAGAATATGTGGGTCAATAATTAAATTATTAATCAGTTCAAAAAGAAAAATTTTGGAGTGACAATCACGACGGCAACTCAAGCTTTCCATAGCATGTCTAGCTAAAAATGCATCATGGGGAAATCCAATTGGAGGATACATATTGTCTGATCTATAGGAAATAAGTTTTAGGAAACGACGTTGTACTGATTCAGCTATCTCTGTATACAACTGATGGATTCCAGATTATATAAGCATATTTTAAATTCGATCTGACGAAAGTATAGTATAAGGTTTTCGATATAGATGCATCCGAGCAATCTCTGAAGATTCGTGCAATAAATCCATACATTCTGTTTGCAGCAGACAGAATAGATTCAATGTGTGTGTCGAAGGTAACACCTAGACCGGTGAATGTAAAAGGCCGTTGAAGTGGAATATCGTTTATTAAATATTAATATGAAAATGGACGAATTTTCAGTGTGTACGTCATTACATTACATTTACTCGCGTTCAAAGGAAGATTATTGCGAAAACACCATTGCTGAGAGAGTTGCAGACAGTCCTCGATACCATTGATCTCACAATATAATTTCAGGTCATACGCGTATATCAAACAGTTGATGTCAATGACCTCAACTATGTCGTTTATGAAGGAGTTAAAGACAAATGGACCTAGGTTGCTTCCTTGTGGAACACCCGAGGTAGCTGCATATTCCACAGACTTGAAGCCATTGAATATAAGAAACTGACGCCTGTCAGTGAAGTATGATATGAAAAGTTCAGATCAGGGTCAGAGAAAAGCCGTACCTGTACAATTTTGATAGCAGTAATCCGTGATCGAGTCTGTCAAACGCCTTTCTTTGAAACGTTTATTACAACAGAAAAACCGAAATGGTTTTTATTTTTTTTTGGTTTTATTTTTCGAAGGATTCTGAAATAAATTGCACTTTTACATTTCCACTTCTTCCTGCTACATAATGTTTCCAGATTTGCTATCCGTTTCGTCTTCCGGCCACCATCATCAACTTTATTTTTTCTTATGGGCGCTACCTTGGATTCTTTCTGTTTTGAATAGAAACAGATTTTACCTCTTCAATGATGTACCTACCTATCATAAGTTATCATTCTTTTTCGACAAACTGGAGATATTGAAAACATTTCTTATCATAGTAGGCTTTGACTTTGAAGTTTCTAAATTTTACTTTCAATTTGTTACACTCTATAACATTTTGTTATTGTAATAGTTAAATTTTTGGTAAAAACTGGCTCTCACGAATGAAGAATAAAGAGATATGATACAAATTTAACACAAATTCGATAGAAACAGTGTTAGGACATCAGAAATGTATTTAAACTTGTATTCCGAAAGACGACAACCACATCGAGCTATGTTCAAGTTATTGATGGTGATGTATGAGGTAAGTTAGACATTGTGTCCTTTTCAATAAAAATCAATAATTTGCAGATGAACATGAAACCGGGGAAATTCACACGTCAAAATTCCTCTGAAATGAATATTCGTCATACAAGTGCTTGAAGCGGTTTGAAATGCTACAAAATACACATAGGTATTGCATCCAGATGATTCTGAAAGGCGAATAGGATTTTGTAATTGACCAATAAGGAGATCTGAATTTCCTGTTTTCCTGGAACATGTAATTTGGATATATGAAATCACTTTTATGCATTGTGGGATATTCAACCGAAATAACGACCACATTCTGAACATAAACAACCCCAGGCATTTCCGAGAAATTTGACCTCAAATGGGATTGAGTATTAACGTGTTTGCAGGAATTCACATAGATAGAATTTTGGGTACTCATTTATTTGTCGGAATTCTGAACAGAAAAAACTATCACCAGTTTTTAATGTCGATATTCGGAAACTATTTGGATGATCTACCTTTGGCTAACTATAACAACATCTGGTTTCAACATAGTGCTCCACCGCACACTACCAGACGAGTATCTAATTACCTGACTGAAAGGTTTGGTAATGGGCCTGTGAGGTGGCCAGTAAGGTCTCAAGACTTAAGTGTTATGGATACATTCTTATAGGGTACACTGAAAATAGAGTATATGGTCAGAGAGATCATCCAAATAATCTTCGAAAATCGGCATTGAAAACTGGTGATAGGTTTCTCCATTCAGAAATCCGTCAAATGAATGGGGAGTGAAAATTCCATCTTCGTAAATTCCTACCCACACGTTAGTACTAAATTTCACTTGAGGTCGAAGTTTTCGGAACTACCTGGGGTTTTTTATGCTCCAAATGATTTCGTTATTTCGGTTGAATATCCCACAATTCGTAAAAGTACTTTCATCTGTCCCAATTTCATCAGGTCTTCTTATTAGCTAATTACAAAATTCTAATTGCCTTTCGGGATCACCTGGATGCAATTTTTGGGACATGAGTATTTTGTAGCATTTTAATCCGCTTTTTTTGAGATGCCGCCCAGCACTTCTATGACAAATATTCATTTTCGAGAAAATTTGACGTGTGGATTTCTCCGGGTCCGTGTTTATCTGCAAATTATTATTTTTATTTCTGACCGGGATATTATAAGCTTATATCGTCATAGTTACGCTATCAATAAAGAGGGTCATAACTCCCTTGGGACATTATAGATTTTATAATTCCCTCTACCTTTCACAAGTAAAAATAAATAGAAATGAAAACTGAACCATATTTTATTTATTCACGTCATTACAAATAATAAATGTACAATTTTGAAATGTTCCCTGAAAATTACTTCCGCCACTGGAAACAATTTTTTCTTTTGTATGGCTGGAGCTTCTGTTCACTACAGTCGAGGTACCTGCCTCTTCTGATGACAAAGTAGACAACATACGCGCCGTTTTATTTCTCAATTCGATGCTATCCTCCAAATACCCCTCCGCCACCGTGGAACTTTTCCAACCTCCGTGTCTTTTTAAGTTAGTCATAGTTGCTCCTGCATTGGCTAGAGCAGTAGCAGAAGTGCGACGAAGGCAATGTCCCGTATAGGAAGATGAGTTTGGCAATCCTAAATACATTGCGATTTTGCTGGGGATTTTCCCAAACATGTTTTTTCCAATTGGCTGAGATGTACATTTATTTTGTCGGAAGCTCAAAAAAAATCGTTCAATACCTTTAGGACGCAAAGACATATAAAGTCTTAATAAAGACAAAGCGGAGAACTCTTTTTCATCCACAACTGTAAATTTCTTCGATACACCAGTTTTACTTTCCGGTACGTTCACTACCATAACGGAATCCCGGTCCTCTATATCCGATATCTTCATATTCAAAAGTTTCTGACTTCTGCATCCTCCAAAATAACCCATAATCAAAACAACCTATAACAAAAAAAAGGAAATAAATACACACAAAAAGGAAAATAAGAAAAAAATTACCTTATGCAATAAATGAATATCATTAGGAGCGTCCTTTAGGAATCTGATAACATCTTTAGGAGATAAAACAGCAGACTTTTTCGGCTTATAACTCTTACTCTTCCGTTTCAAAAAAGCCTGTAGTTCATTGAACTTGGTGATATCTCGTTTCTCATGTATAGTCACCATCGATTTTAGCATTGACCATTTAGTCCATAAAGAATTCGGACTATACGTTTCTGACTGAAACGGATAAACACAATTACTACTACCAAATCTACCGAAAAACATAGAAAATTCCTTACCAGTTCTTGAAAATATGCCAGAAATACAGTTTCAGTGACATCTTTTGGCATAACATTTTTCCGTGTCAGCCAGTCCAGATATATCTTGTATTCTTTTTGGTATACGGCTTCACTTTTCGATGGAATTAATGATTCTCTTGCTTGTTCAGCTTTTTTCAAAATATCCTCCATTATATTTGGGGTAGAAAACACGTTTTCACCGCAAACACAGCTTGATAACAAAGTTCTGTTTATAAACAACTAACATAGCAACAACCTAGCAACAAAAAAACTCTACTATAATCAACGGTACCTGATTCAAATATACCGGGAAGGTAATGAATTGGTACATTTTTCCGTTTCAAAAATGAACAAAATTTTATTGAAATCGGTCAGAAATAAAATTATCTATGTACCACGGGAATTAATGAGCCTTAATAACCTCAGGCAATTGCTGTCCCTCGAGCCAGAGGCCCTCGGGACGCAAACTTTGCCATCGGTAATTAAGGCCCTCCTAATTCCCTTGATACATAAATAACTATTTTTAAAGGACACAATGTCTAACTTACCTCATTTGTCAAATTTTCTTTAGTTCCCTGGTCCATTCTGTCTCCGTATTTTTTCATCGGCTTTTCAAATGAACCAAAATTGGTGAGATTTTGATCCAATAAATGGAACATAGTTTGATGTAGTTGTCGTCTTTCGGGATACGAGTTTAAATACTTTTTCGATGTCCTAACACTGTTTCTATCGTATTTGTAATAAATTTGTATCATATCTCTTTTTTCTTCTTTCGTGAAAGCCATTTTTCGCCAAAAATTCATTAACTCAAAACTCAATAACCAAATGTCATTGAGTGTAACAAATTGAAAGTCGAATTTAGAAACATCAAAGTCAAAGCCTATTATTATAGGATTATTCTTTTTAAAATATCTCCAATATGTCGAAAACGAATGATAACTCATGATACATCATTGAATACGCCCGTAAGAAAAAATTAAATTGATGATGGTGGCCGGAAGACGAAACGTCGGATAGCAAATCTGAAAACACCATTATGTAGCAGCAAAAAAGTGGCAATATAGAAGAGCAATTTATTTTCGAATACTTCAAATAATTAAGCCAGAAAAAAATTAAAACCATTTTTGTTTCTGTTTTTATCGGATATCTTCGGGTATACTCGAAATTCTGAACTTTCTCAACGGCATATTGTTAATCAGGTAAGTGCGCAACTTTATTCCAATTTAACCATCTTCGTGTCTCATAGTTTCCGAAATCCCAATGGTGAGAATCAAATTTGAATCTCATCACATTTTCTATAATTTATTTCATCTTGTATCCATAAATGGAATTATTATTGTTGAAGAAGTATGCAGTAAATTTAATGAATATACAGCTGTCTGTCCAAAAAATTCATCTCTGCATTCGTTGATCAATCGAATAACTTACAAATTACTTTCATTCATCGAAGATCCAACATCAACCACGAGAGTAGGAATTTCGATGAAAACCCTTTTTGAAATATTACCCGGCATATCTAATTGAACCCAGTCATGAACGAAAACATTCGAGATTTTTCATCAGACCCGGACGCAAAGGAAAATAGCTTTCGGTCGAATATGAATGGTATTGCAATATACGACGATGAGAATCGGAGAAAAATCGAGAAAAACCTCTATATTACTCGAATAAAATTTATGAAATGGGACAATAAAACTCTTCCGTATCTGGCGATATGAGTTTCCAATCAAATTCGCCCGGGCCAGCTAGAATGACATCCGTTGGCCGCTGGAAAGGAAATAATAAGAGATTCTGGAAAGATGTTTTATTTCCTGAATACACATGGTTAAATCTAGAACTTAATTGAAAATGTCGGGGTCTTATGAAAGATCGCAATATCGTGAAAAATATAATGGTATAGAAATCGTTAAGTACGAGGGAAAGATAAAATATTCTGGATGGTCTCTGAGAAACTTGTTCGATGATGTAAATGGAGAAAAGTGAAATAGATGAATGAATAAAAAAAAGAGAGAAATTATTCTGAAAAAGGCTCCAAAACGTTGAAATAAATACTTCTAAACGTAACTCTGTTATTATTTTTCATTTTGTTTCTTTCCATATTTTTCATCATTTATTCTGAATGTATGGATGAAATAAAAAAAAATTGCATTTGTCAAACGAATCGATTCCAAATGAGACGAAAAATTATAAATAGGTATCGGAAATTTTTCTTCACTATAGTGTTTTCAATGAACGTCCAGGTACTGGGTTGATGTATGATAAGGAAAACCATTGAAACTTCTAGCTCTTTTTGTTAGATTCTTGGATCCATTAGATACAAGATACTGATCAGTGACAAATTTTCCTTTATGAAAATAAATGGATTCATGCAGCACTCCAGTTGGACTAGAAGTGTGCTTTTTTCATAATTTTGTGAAGGAAATTGGGTTTTTTTCTGGGTTTGCCCCATCTACTAGACTTGAATTAATAAAGACACATTGTGAAATTAATTTTGTATAGCTTATAATATTCCAGTTATTAGATTCACTTGACAGTTACATAAGGACACATTATAAAATTAATTCAAGAGTAGTGGGTTATGACAATATTGTAAAATAAATTCAAGACACTTAAGACACAGGTACCTAGAAACGGAATCTATGGTATAAATGAGGATAGCTCTGTAAGTAGGATTAGTTTGATCTTCCTCATGAAGATGATCCTTTGGTAATCGAAACACGTGTCGAGGTGTTGAAATAATGGTTTAGTGTTGGAAAAAACTCCAGTAATACTGAGAACAAAAAATGTGTTGATTCACGACATCACTTCAGAAACCTCTAGAATTATCAGTGCTTTCCTATTGTACTCTGCATGTTATATACATATAAACCTTCCTTTTGAATCACTCTATCTATTGAAGAAGAAAATGACTTTGTTTTATACTATGAAATGATTAAAAACTCATTGAATCATTTCGTTATGTTCCGAAGGATATGTGGATTAAAAAAGAACCAAAAAGGAGATGACTTCATTTGTAAGAGGTAGTGATTTTCTGGAACTTCAACCAGCGTTTTCTGATATGATTGATAACCAGTCCGTGCAGAGCTTATTGTTAAATCATCTGAAAATGGAATTTTCAACAGGTGATGATCAACTGTATTGCCAAACATACGCCAGACTAATTAACTATTATGAGAAAACAAGCTATAGCTGAGGCGCCAGTCAATCTAATAATAATACTGATGATTTTCAAACATGACTCAACCCCTGACGGAAGCATCAAACTCTTACGAAGGTTCGAAATAGATGAACACTTCAGTCTAGCAGACCACTATTATAATCTTCATTCAGTCATTGTTTACTGTGGGTCTGGTTTTAAGTTTGATGATAGTCGTGTCACCAAGTGTTCTGGCGATGTCTTGAATTTATTGAAGCTTCTGCAGACACCCTACATTTTGTTTCATGAATGAGGGGACATTGGCGGATCAAGATCTTCAGAAAATGTGGTGCTGCCGGCTTCTTCGGGTTTTCCTGCAGCTGAAAAAGCAAATATGTCACTGGAATTAATGAAGTCGCCTCGTAGCGCTAATTAATTTATGTTGTTTCATAATTTCATGATTTGTATTACTTTCTACTTCAATTTGTGAACTGTTCTTCAAAGTCTCATTGCCAAATGTCACAAACATAATCATATATATCTGATCGCAAAAATTTCAGAAACGTTTGAAAAAGGAAATGGACATATAAAGGAACTTGCAATGATAATCTTGATCAATTTAGATTATGAGTTCAATTTTCGGTACCACCGCATAAACTGTGTTATTTTTATTCATTCAGAAGTATAGTTATAACAATATCATTCTAATTTTTGGTCCTTCCGGCTTTTTGGAAGTAATATTCGTTTTATTTTCCCGTTAAAATTGTACTCTCGTAATGGAACTCTTTTTCTGAACTACTTAATGTGTTTTTTGTTTGATTTTATTACCTGTTTGACTTAATGACCAGTTTGCACCTAGAGGACGTGTTGTGACTATATGAAGGCATTCCACAACATTTCAGAACATTCTGTGGTGCTGTAAAAAATCCAGGAATGTTCTGAAAAGTGGTTTCTGTTTTAACCAAACAGGTGTAGTTTTGGGCTATAATTCTTTTTAGAAATTTCTGAAGCAGTTCAGAACACTCAAGAGTATTCAAGGGCACGACATTTCAGAACATTTCAGAATAACATGGGATGTTTGGGATCAGTCTGGAATTTTGAAAATCATCCTGAAATATTCCAGATCATTGAGGAACTATCAAGGAATTCATTCACTATGTTGACTCTCTATTTGCAATCTGTGGAGAAATTTGTCTTCTCATTTAAAAGGCGTGCTTTCGAACATATGAGGGATGGAAGTTACGTCAGCAAGAGAGTTCTGGAATGAAATTGAATAAAAGGTGGAATTGAAACCCGACTTAAAATTATTTTGAAAACAAGCACTTTTCCCATTCACCAGAAAGCCAATACTCTTCTTGGCATGCGTCCCAAAGTCTCAACCATATTCCATTGTCAGCTATGTACTACTCTTTTACGAAGTAACTTGCTAGGAATCGCACGATGAAAGGTGAATCCTCGTTCATTCTTCTCAATTTCCAAGGGATTCCGTACAAAAGTTTGAAAGCAATTTTTCAATGAAGAAAAATTATTAGCTTTTCTCATTTGGAAATCATAAGGATTCTGCAGTGTCTATCACATTGGAAAAATCCATTATCAAATAATCAATAATGATGATAATAATAATAATAATAATAATAGGTCTTTATTCCCATAATAATACAATAAATGAACGGGAAAGGCTGAAGATCAGTTGGTTGCACCAAAAGATGCAACCTCTTTTGACCTGTGTTAACTCTGTTAACCTCTGTTTACTTCGAAATATTCAGTTCCACAGATAAATCGTGAAAAAATCGCTTAGAATTCACCGCAAAATATGTTAAACACTAGATGTGAAAATATACCTACACCAACTCCGGTCAGGTCTGAATTCTATGATTTCATTTGGGATCGAAAAATGTGTGTGTTCAAGAAATTTTATCGACAAACTTGTTTATCTTCGATACATCAGCTCACCCCTCTTATCCCATGATTTGTATCGTCTATATTGAATTTCGTATAATATTGGGGATTTGGTGATGCTTACGTTGCATTTAATTTCATTTTCCTGAATGGATGAATGGATTTCTTCAACAGGATTAGGATTCAGGAGATGCGATTCTGATGAATATTCGTAATAGATTGTGATGTTTATGAAATCAGACTTCGTAGAGTCAGCAGGTTTATCCATCAGTCAACCTACATTTTCTTCAGTTTCATCGCTTATTAAAGGGAACATTTTTATGGAATGGAGAGCATGATTGATTCATCAACATAAAACACTCCAAGAAGGTGTATGCATAATATTTAGACACAAAGTATAGCGCGATGACTGTTGATTATCCGTATTTTGGAAACTGGTAGGATTCATAACCAGAAAAGCCTGAAAGTTTGCAAATAATTTTTTTTTAATATGATTCATCGAATGAGAAAAATTGCGTTTTTCCAACTCTGCCTATCATATCGGAAGCTGGTACCAATCTCCACGATTCGAATGAAATACCCTCTATAATTTCCGATTTTTGAATAACTAACTTCTACTGTGAGCGAAACGTCAGAAAAAAAATTTAAGAATTCACGGCATTCGAAACCTTGACCACGCAAGCCTTCATTCACTTGCTCACTCAAAAAACCTAGGTATTCGGCTTTCGAGTGATTCCCCCATGAAATTGCAAAGTTTGATAGAATATATAAATGAGTTATTATCAAAATATTTCATTTCATCGTTTCGTGAAAGTAACATTTCCAAAATATTATGCGAGATGTTCGGAATAGATAATGAATTCTGCAGATATAAAAATGAGCCTCAACTTAGGTTTTTCAAATGGAACACTATGTATTCAAAATTTCGAAATAATGTTGATTCATTTCCATAAAAAATTCCCTATATCAGATTTGCTCATCAAGAAATATGTCGATTGAAAGAAATAAAATTTCCTTTTGATATAATGAAAAATGAAATATCATATTAAAGAAATATGTAATGACAGCGAAAGAGTGCACATTGTATGAAAGATGATAATGAAACAATGGTCGAGTACTTGAAAAAAATAGTTGATATATTCAACAAAACATATATTGAAACAGGTAAAAAACCATCAAATAGAATAACAAGGACAGGGAAATGAAAATTTTGTAAAAATATAAATGAAAATTCTCCCACTAATCACTTACAAGTAATAAGCATAATAAAATATTTGTAGAATTATGAAGCGCCTGGAGTTGATAGTGTGAGAGCAGAAAGTATAAAAATAGTGGCAGAATTTATTGCCCAACCTATTGCATTTATATTCAATAGGATGGTAGAAGTTGAACATTATCCATCTTGTCTCAAATCACCTATAGTCATTCCAATATATTTATAAGAAAGGTGAGCGAACTGAAGCAGTAAACTACCGACCCATATCCTCAAATACTAATTTCAGTAAAATCTTCAAAAAACTTCTGAAAATTTGGTTGAACTCCTTCTTCAAGAAGAATAATACGGTATCGAGTTCAGAGTTTGGATTTTAGGATGGGTTCAGTTAACTAAATACATCTACAAGGCCATGGATAACAGCACACCTTGTATCCAAAAACAACCTTTTAGATGTATTTCTTTCAATTGCTAAGATTTTAGTGAAATTGTATGTACAACTTGGAATGACTTGTGTTAGTACTGCTGTGTCCTAGCACCAATAAAGAATTTGATTTGATTTGATTTGTTACAGTTAATAACCAAAGAGTATTGCAGCTTGGTTAATTTTTCCATTTTGGCAGTTAGTAGCTCCATTTTTGTAGAGATGCTACAATTTGTGTCACAGATTCTGGAGAATGTTCTGAATATCCCTCTCGATTTTTTCTCTGGTGCTACATAGACTGAAAGTATCGTCAATTTAAATCTTGAAGATGATGGTCCTCCTCACATTCATGTTGATTTTAAAAGTCAATATCCATTGTAAATTTTGTGAAAGATGGCTTGAGTTCTTTCAGTTATTGGAAGGAACTAAAAATGAGCTACTTCATTTTACATATATCTTATACATGATTTCATCGGAATCTAGGGTATTGGAAGAGACTGTCATTTATATAAGTGTATTTCATGAATTCGGTAGTGAAATTTTCCGTTTAGTTTATACGACCGAATATTTTCCAAATTTTATTATGATCTGTGGTAAATGTAATCGACCGGACAGGCAGGTTATTTGCCAAAAAGTACTCGAAAAAACTTAAACCAAATTACAATACGGTGAAACGGCTGTTAAGAATTGTTTGTATTATAGATAATTCATTCCAAGAATAATCAAACCTTAGCCTCAGATGGATAATGAAGATCTGGAAATAGATATTTATGGATATTTAGCTGCTCATTGGGATGCATTTTTGAAAAAATGTGGGAAAAACCTACCTGTAAACCCAGAATCGCTCACCGTATCAACTCAAATGCCAAGCCAAATAGTTCAAAAATGGACTATTTGGCCTAATGAAAATCCACAAGGAAGAAAGTTGAAGTTTCACCCTCAATTGTGCAGTGAAGCACAATAGCATTCTGTGTTTTGTACATTTTTGATTAATACTGGACTGGTAGAAAATACTGTTACAAACTACAAAATATCGTGAAAGTTACAGTGGATAATTAATCAATTCACGATGCGAAAAATATTCGGTAGCAACAAGATGGAGCACCGCTTTATGATTGCATGGACGTAGGCGATTTACCCGATCAATTGTTGTATGATAAGTGGATTGCCAATAATGGCCAGCACGTTTCCCTGATCTTTTTTCTATGGAAAAAAAAGACTCTGCAGCAAGTGAAATATTTGGCTGATCCATACAGGTGCACTATTTATAGAAACCTGTATGATATTTTTTCGTTTTCTGCAGCTCTTCTTCCAGATTTTCTGAATGAATATTTTTCACTGCGTACTTGAAAATCGAAGCTTGACGGCATTTCCGGGTAACCAGGAGCATGATTTTCAATAGTCAGTTCATCATTATTTATATAATGTGACTAGTGAAGTTCGAGTTGAATAGGAACTCAATAAGTAGCTTCTCTCTGTCATAGCTTCTCTCTGTAGCTTGTCTCTGTTTTAGCTCTGATTCAAAAATATATTTGTCACCATATCCTATGAATTTATATCACAAACGACGGAACCAAAAAACATCAAAATTGGACTTGCTCTTCAAAACTTCAGAAGTTTGCCTCTCTGTGGTATTCATTGCCACGACTATCATAGGACAATTTGCTGAAAATTCGATGCAGGCCATATCTGCGAAATAAATTTCCTCCAGCTAGTATTTACATGCGATTTCCACCTTAATATCGCTGGAATTGTTATACGAATTCTGTATCTAATGAAACTAGTGGAATGTTTTGTTGCTATGCTGATTTATGACCACTGACGTGTTTTCCTTATTATGTTTTGGGAGTTTCTTCAGAAATATAAGGAACGTGCGCTCGTTACAAATTCAGACAAGAAGAAGAATATGTCTGCAAGTCGTCAAGTCTATATCGCCTGATAAATTACCTAATTACTGCAGTTTCCCTTCAATTACAAAGTAATGTAGAATGCTAGAGTCTATGAACTCATTCTTGATTATTGCAGATATGTCTGGATTTGCTCGATAATTCAACAGTTGATAGTTGATTTCTGTTATACTCTCTCATTCATGAAATGCTGATCTGAATCGAAACGCATAGATTCAGTAGTGGATAGAATTCTTCAATAGATTTTTTCTCCGAAAACATTTCATTCAATGACAGAATGTAAAAGAGATAAGTCTATTTTAGAAGTATATCATTGGAGAGTTCTGGACGTGGCTACAAATTATCTGTGGAATATGCAGAAGGCAAATGTCCCCAAGGAGAAAGTTTAAGGTAGCACTTGTTTTGAATATCAAACTGCAGAGTATCAAGTGACTCATAAGTGGCAGTATAGTCAAAGTGAACTATATTGTGCACTCTTAAAACTTGCGGCACTCTTGAAGGCCAAAAAAAACAATACATAGAAATGAACCGGCAGCGAACTATTCCACGTAGACTGTAGACTTGGCGGTTCATATTGGATGATTTTTACGAACCGAATGATTGGCTGAAAAGTCATGAAATTAAATTTAAAGTCACGTTACGGTGACGAATAGAAATCGAAAATGCGGGGATGGTTATCGCCGTCATATTCAGTTCAGGAACAAACACTAATTTTAATAACGAGTGTGATAACAACGCAGACTTTTTCCATTCTAGTGATTCCAATAGCGATGGCGAACAATGCGAAAAAAAGAGACCAGTGAATAAGAGTCGGATGCATTCGAATATTGAAACACAGATAGTATGTTTCAATGTATACAAGAATCTAGATCTTGAGTTTTGTTTCGTGGGAAACAAACTTGCAACGTCAGATTTGACTGACATTCCTTTCTCAACTCTACGTAAAATAGTCGAAAGCAAACCGCGATGTGATACAGGATTACCACTAACTTCCACTACAGAAGTGTTGAAGAATGGAATGTTCTGAATCAAGGAGTCATACATAGTGAAATGTTTACAGAACTCATTCTAATCCATAGTAAATACTTAGTACATTCTAGTCCAAACGAATCGCCCTAAAAAGGTCATTTGATACTAAGATTGTGAACAATAATGGGAACACTCAACCTCAGTTTCCAGAGGGACACATTTTCATGGAAAAATCAACTCTTTGTCTGCCACCCCCCCTCATTACAACCCAGATGTCAAATAATGCAAATGGGAATAATGTCCTGTGACACCCTATTTGAAATGTCTATCAATTCCGTATGTTACGTATTGGATACACATTTATCTGCTCTCCGGAGAACAAGTAGTGTCAATGTGTTATACATGTGATACTAAATTGCCTGTCGATAATATTCTAACAGAGTGCCCACTATACACAAACTAGAGACTTTGGCATAATCTGGGAGATGACTTGAAAACTATACTGAGTGGACATCAATCTTTTTCTGCATTTTATTATGAAGATACTGATCTTTCTGAGGATTATGAGTGGATTGCTTGGTATTGATACACATTTTTATATACACACCACGCTGCACGTCAAAAAGAAATACGACTGCGGAAGTTTGGGAGAATTGGTCAGCCGACACTGTTTCTGAATCTAGGCTTTGTGCCAGCGGAATTCAAATCCATCGACAACGATAAGGGTTTCACCTTTCTCATCAAGCATCGATTCTTACTGGATATTCTCCATAATACAACAAAAACTTCATAGAGACTTCAGATAAAAGAAAACTATAGAACAGTTCAAAAAATTCAAGAAAAAAACTAATAACAATATTTATAACGAAGTATATCCGCTTGTTCCAATAGAGAGTGATGCGATCGTAATCGTTGCAAGTCAAATGATTTCAAATTTTGGATTACCTGACAGAATTAGATTTTTCCCTCACTCCGATACTGATTGCTTCACTTTCATCCCATTGAATTTTGAGGTGAGTAGTGAAAATGGGGCCCGGCGGATGGAATTACAGGTGCAAATTTTGACCATAGGACGCAAATCGAAGGCCCGTTGAAGGGTCCAGGACGGCACTTAGTGTACTTGCTGACCACCGTTCGGAGCTCGTATAGGCTCAAGCATGCTGTACAAAGTTTCATTCGATATTTCTCAGGTTCCTTTCACAAGAATAGAAAATGAGCAATATGAATGAATCCAAATAGTAATTGGAAGAATGTCTGAAGGAAAAAATGTCATATGAAAAGTGTTATTTTGAAATATTTGCGTAAATGTTCTTTTTCTTTTTCTCTTTTTTATGGAAGGAGAACTCTTCTCTTTCCAATGGAAGAAGAAGAACATCTAAAAAAACTGTTTCAAAATCTGTTTTTCCGTTAATCAGCTGTCGCTCCAATACGAACGACAACTCTCAGAAGTTGAGAAAGTTGTGCGAGCTAATGACTAACGAGGTCTTACCTTTCAACGTGTGACTCCTAACACAAATATTTTGAAATTACACTTTGTCAGGATATTGCAAAATCAACTTTTTCTATACCGCGAGTCTCAGTTGTAATTTTTTGAATCATCCCCATTCCCATCTCCTATATTGCTTTCATAATTCTGGAAAGGTCACAGCTTGTATTTCGATATGGGAGAATTAATGAAGAGTGTCGCCCACTCTGATGAAATTCGATCGGCATGAATAAATAATTAAGTTCAAAATTTAAATTTCAAATTTTTGGTACAGGGAGCAGTTATTATCGGCTTATATTCGCTACCTATCGATTGAGTTGATCCATTACGTCCCAGTTCACGGTACTTATGACTTCCATTATTCATTGATATGCGTGAAATATAAGCAGGAATTTGAAACCGCTTGTTGAGTACTCAATATTCAAAATATACTTACGAAAAAACTTCAGACCAAACAATTCATGAAATTTGACAGATGGTGAATTTCAAAGACTACTTGTTGTATGATCAGTGACGTTGTGTTTTGGACTGGCCATTGAAGGGAGAGCATGCACTCCAAGAAATGAAAAAAGATGAAAAGATTAACGTTTTGGCATTTACGTCACTTATACACTTGATTTTAAATGTTTTAAGTGTTGCATATTTCCATTGTCGGTCGGTAGCCAAGCGGTTCGGCGTGGGTGCTTTGTTCACTCACTCGAATTGACTCCCGTGCTAGTCGGTGGTTTAAACCCTAGTCTGAACGATCGATCTTCACTTGCTATCGTCCAACCCGTGTTAGGNAAATGTAATGTAACTGATGCAGCTGCAGTTTCGTAAAAACCAACTAATTTCCTGGAGTCTTTGAAGTATACTAGATACTCGTTAGAACAACAAGAGGATTGTTCCGAATTCTTGGGATTCTTGTTGAATACTCCTCGTGAGCAAAACAATAGCAAAATAAATACTACTGACTGCTCTGGATTGAATGATTCCGTACAGTCCATCTCGTCTTGTGTTTGTAAATCTTTTGAGGAAAAATCCTCACTTGTTCACTCTATAGTAAATGTTCAAGAGGTAGCGAAAACTTATGTGAATTTCTGGAACTTCATCTAGCGTTTCCTAATATGACTAATAACCAGTCTACCAGTAACAGGTAATGATCGACTGTATTGCCAAACATGCGCCAAACTAACTGACTGTTATAAGGAAATAAGTATAGCTGAGGCACCAGTCTATCTAATAATGACACTGATGCTCTTCAAACAAGACTCAAACTCTGACGGAAGCAAGAAACTCTTTCGAAGGTGTGAAATAGATGAACAGTCCAATCTAGCAGACCACTGTTATAGTATTCATGCAGCCATAGGTTAATGTTGTTCTGGCGTTTTACGATAGTCGTGTCACAAAGTGTTCTGGCGATGTATTGAATCTATTTGAGCCTCTGGAGACACCCTACATTTTGTTTTATAAGAGAGAGGACATTGGCAGATCATGATCTTCAGTGTTGCAGGTTTTTCCGGGATTTCCTGCAGCTGAAAAAGCAAATGCGACACTGGAATCAATGAAGTCGCCCCGGAGCGCCATTGATTTTTATTGTTGTTTTTATTTTTATCGTTATTTTGAAGTACTTCCTATATTTAAAATTAAATGAAGTGTTTAATGATAAAATATTTATAACATGGTGAGTTAATATCGATATGTAATTAATTCTTTTAGTTTGTTCAAATGTTGGTTTCTAATATGAATTCCAATTGAAGTGATATATGATATGCATATTATTCTGATTTTCAAATATTTGGCAATGTTTTCTGAAATTGCAACTCATGAACGACGAAAGATACGTTTTACGAATGACTGTGAACAGAACAAATTTTGAATTAGGTACAAAACGTTTCTGAAGGGTTATTGGAAAATAATAATAATGTTATTTGGCATCATTTATTGTTGCCAGGTTTTGAAATATTAGCGCTGTCTTTTGTACAATTGTTCTGAAAGCTTTCCAAAAGGCTCTTATTCTATCTTTTCCCATTTTGCTTGCAACATTATGATAGAGAAAAGGTTTATTTTAATTGTTTTCGCCCGAGAACATTACCTTTTCAATGAACAAAATGTCAACTACTGTGATGATGGAATAACTGGTTGTCGCAAAGTTAGTATGTAGGAAGATTTACGAAATAGAGATTCGATTTTGGGGAAATTGATTTGACCATACTGAGATGATTGGCAGTGTCGGAAAGTCATTCTAGGAAAATGTCATCTGGATTACGAATAGTTCATTATTTGAATATTTCCTTCAGTGTTCATTAGGAATCACCTTATAATATAATAAAAATGACTGAGAATATGGAAAATTTTTGACCAAGAAATCAAAAGAATACTCATGATTTACTGTGCTCCTCCTGATTGTGATTGTTTCGAAACAAATTTTAGGCTACAACTATTAGGCCCAAAAAAAGGTTTTCAGAAATTATCTACAAGGCAAACTTGTAGATAATTTCTGTGGCTAATCTGATGGAATCAGACTGCTGCTTGCATAATATGTGACCTTTCACTAATTCATGGTGATTAGCGAGCCCAAAGAACGTCGTATCATGCAACTATAAGGATGTTTCAGTGCTAAGATTGTTAAATTATTTTTGAGATTTTCATAAACCGCAATTTGTAAAAATTGTAGATTTGAATCGATGAAGAGTTGATGTTTGATTGTAATGCGAAGCTGAGTCATAATATTCGCCAGATGTAGAAGTATGTCACTTTCAGGCACAGTTGCCAGTTTTCCAGTTTTTGATGGAAACATATCAATTCATTTCGCAAATTCCTTCTTTTATGTCGATTAAATTGCGGAAAATATTTGTAAAACACCAGCAACAGTGATGAATGAATATATACATGAAACTGTATACGAATAAAAAGTGTAATCATCGCATTATTGGAAATTTCAATAGCATACTCTTGATTATGCTTTCAGAATTATTTCGGTATGAAAACACGATGAAATTGTTTAATTTACATTGTTCAATTTGATTATCAACGTAATACATTATTTCAACTGTTTATTGTCGACCAATGCGAAATAAAAACAATTTTATTGAATGCATGAAATTAATTCAAATAGTTTTTTTTTACTATACGGTTTGATGAAAATATTTTTATCATTTTCAGACAGAAAAGAAATGTACGTTGAAATGAATAACAATAATCATCCGAATATTGAGGATCAACGTTGAATTGTTATTCGAATATGAATACGCTCTCTGTTCAAAAAATAATGTGAAATTTTTCACGAAAAATAAGTATCTATTTATCAATTTCTGTTTTGTCCCCTCCACAGTGGTTTCCCTCAGATATGGAACACTCTGAAAGTTAAATTTCCCAACAGCTATTCATCATTTAAAGTGAATATCCACGAGAAAAATTTTCAAAAGACGATGAATCTGGAGCTCGTATTAGAAGGTTTTTTTCACCCCAGGACCCGGAAGGAGGCGGAAACATAATAAACTCAAATAATTCTCTCAGTGAGTGTGTCAGCATAGAGGTAGGTATCTTTCAATTGAACATACAAAGCTTATCTAATAAAATCGATTCTGTTTCTCACTTTCTATATGAAAACGAATTCAATATTCTTTGTTTGAGCGAACATTAACTCACTAGTATCTACTAGTAAGTTTGCTATCTAACATCGTGTGGCTAAAATGTTTGAAAGTGAATTGTCATGTTTGCGTTATAGTAGCACTCTTTCCATCATAGTCTTACAACTTAAATCATTGATTCATTGAAGAAATGCTACACGTCCTCAGTTTCATTATTGTGAACATCTGAAACAATCAGTTCACAGTAAAATACTTGTTATAGTTTTGTTAACTGTTTTTATAAAACTTTTATAAACATAAATATTGACAAAACGTTTGTCATAGAGCTTCAGTAGCTCCTTTCCCTTTTATTTTTTGCTCAAACTCAATTCATCAATTCAAGAA
Source organism: Leptinotarsa decemlineata (assembly GCF_000500325.1). NCBI lineage: Eukaryota > Metazoa > Arthropoda > Insecta > Coleoptera > Chrysomelidae > Leptinotarsa > Leptinotarsa decemlineata. The sequence goes on from NW_019289689.1 coordinate 67,410, forward strand.
TTCAACAATGAGTTTTCTATTCAATCGATATGAAGAGTCATCCAAATATTTTTTGATACAAAACCGTTATATACATCGGTTGGCTTTTTCCCTGAGAGCAATCCCCGACATACGAGTATAGAAGGTTACCAAATACCAAACACAAACTTACAAGCTATGGCTAGAAAATGACAGAATTTCTGAATGAAGAAAAGAGAATTGAAACTTTCTATGTTTTTTTTACCATTTTTATTTGTAACCAACGTTAGGGCAGTTTCGTCCTATAAGGACATTTTCAAACTTATACATTAAACATTAAACAAACATTAAAGTTTAATGTATACGTTTGAAAATGTCTTTATAGGACAAAACTGCAGTAACGTTAGTTACAAATAAAAGTGGTAGTAACGTCTAAATCCATCAGTTTATTGAAAGAATTTCTGAAGTTTCTCTTCAAACTTCTTTCTCCTCACAACTTCCATCTCATCCTCCTTGATATATTTATCTGCACAATAGTGCAGCTTTTCCCTCCACAGCTTCAACTGTATCAAATCTTGTTTTTGTCAATGATTCTTCAACTGTCAGGGACACAAAGAAGTCACGCGAAGTTAAATCTAGTAAGTCAGGTGAATGTCCCAATACAGAAATCCCATTCTTGGGACCCACTATCAATGAAATTTGAGCTGGAGCATTGTTCAAATGAAGCATCTATGACAAAACTTTTTTTGGATAAATTTTTAATATTCACTTTGAAATTTATAGCCTTTCTTTTTTTATTTTATTTTACAAAGATTCATGAACTACCCGCCTATTAAAGTATACTCAGTAATTATTCTTATACAGGGTGTCCCTGGACTTCCTCTTTTCCTCTCGAGAATGTATAGATGGGGTCAAAATATCACCAGTACTTCATATAACTTTTTTTCCTAAAAGTCTTCGTAACCAAGTTACGGGCCCTCGAAGTTACAAAATGAAAAATGTTTTTCTTCGATCTCTGCTCGAAGTTCAAAAAAGCGCTTAAGGACTTTTCCGCAACTGAGCCAGCGTACGGCAGTATGATAATGGTAAATCATTTTCTCCAATCTGTTGAATAAACTCGCGGAATTGTCGGTGATTCAGCCCAGTGGATCTGATGAAGTTAACAACTGATATGACTGGTTTTAGAACTTCATACATATCCAAACATTTTCCGCATAAGGACTGTTGATGAATGACTAATGTAAGTAAGACTAATGGTTTTGAACCACCATAATTTTCTACTTTCTTTGACACAAGTGCAACCACTCCTTCATTTTTACCATACATATTTTTGCCTCCATCAGTTGTTATAGATTTCAAATTCCTCCATCGAAGGTTCTTTTCATTAATGGCATTTTCAACTCGCTCAAAAATATCTGCCCCAGTTGTCGGGCCGTGAATACTATCAATATCAAGAAGTTCTTCATACACTTCATAGCTTTTATCTACTCCGCGAAAAAAATCAACACCTGAGCAGTATCTGACACATCCGTTGACTCATCCAATGCTAGAGAAAACAACTCATGATGTCAATTTTTGTCAGACAGGTGAGATGATATATTTTCTGCGATGTCTTGCACCCTCCGAGCCACGGTGTTTGCTGACAAACTGACACTTTTAAATAAATTTACCTTTTCGGGGCATATTTCTTCGACTACTGCAATCAAGCATTCTTTTATCATTTCTCCATCGGTGAATGGTTTGCCACGTTTTCCGATTTCAAGAGCCACACGAAAGTTGGCACGAGTTGCAGACTCTTGTTCAGTATTCGCTTTGGTAAACAAAGATTGCTGCGATTTGAGTCCGCGTTTCAAAACTTCAAATTTTTCCTTCCGCAAACTTCCTGTATACTTGGAGTAACTTTGAAGATGTTTCGATTCATAGTGTCGTTTAATGTTATAGTCTTTGAGAACAGCTATCGTTTCATTACAAATTAAACATAGCGCCTTATTACTGGACTCAATCACAAAATACTGAAAGTTCTATTTTTCTTGGAACGTTCTGCATTCACTGTCGATTTTTCGCTACTTTGCCATACTAACAAATCACACATAAAAACAATAAGTCAAATCAAAATCTTTTATTGACGGGTGTTATTTTATTTTACAATAGACAGTTTCACTTTCTTCGCCTTTTCTACGCAGACTAACTCGCAGTTGCGCCTTTTTATATGCAATTATTACTGCCATCTCGAGGTGATCGGAATACACTAGCTAGAACCAGAACTTTCTCGAACCAACGCGGTAATTCCAAATATTTAATTATGCCTAATGCCACCTAGCGGGTAGCTAGGTGGCATCAGGCATAATTAAACATTAGGCATAATTAGACATCTAGTGGCGAGTAGTACCACTACTCGCTACTAGATGTCGTTAAGTGTCACAATACACAATAATAATTGAAATGCAGAAAAAGCGTAAGTTTGCTTCACGCACTTTGCGACTATCCTAGTCTAGAAATAGTAGAGGAATACAACTCAGCTATCTTATATATCAAATCAGGAGTACCTCAAGGATACACGCTTGGCCCTTTATTGATATCTATATATAGATCCAACTTACTACAGGCTCAGGTACATTTCTATGCTGATAATACTCAAGTATACCATAGCTTTCCGTCTAAAATAGCAGACAATGCTTGTGACATTATCAATGCAGATTTGAATAGATTTTTTAAATTGGCAACGGACCACTGTTCATTGATAAACCCAAGTAAATCAAATGTAATGATCTTCGGTCCAAGATTTCATCGTTCCATAGTGAATAACTCTGCGAATATCTGCATTCTAAATGAGCCACTAAATATTGTCACTGAAGCAAGAAATCTTGGTGTTTTGATGGATGTAGATCTGAGATTTAAGAAATTTATTAATGAACGCTCACAACGTGCTTATTCTGCACTGAAAATCATTAAAGGTAACCGACATATTCTGCCTCATTATGTGAAAAAGTCCTTATGTGAATCTTTGGAGCTTTCAGTTGTCAATTATGCGGATTTCCTTTATGGCCCATGTTCAACCAATCAATACAAAAATAAGGGTCAAAAAGTTTAAAACTCGAGAAGAACATTCTCAATAAATCAGTTTATGCATTTGTTAAAACTTCCAGACAACCCGGATTCTGACCTCATCGATCGCTCAAAATGAAAAATGTGATAATGAAATGCGGAACTCTGGAGGCTTTGTATGCAGAGCAGCCTGAACCGTCATACGAGAGATGAAAAGAAAATAACAATGTGTCTTCTCTTTATACTAAAAGGAATACGTTGTTGCAGTAATGTATTATGAATAAGGGGTGTTTTTCCTTGAAATTCGATATGGATGTGCCTGACGTCACGAAATCGGAAGTGGATTCGTGAAGTCATACAAGGAACAGGGAGTGGGATTGTCTATTCATCAGAATATTTCAGTGATATGGAATAAATGATATAAAGAAAGATCTGTTTTTGAACATGTGAACAGAAACGACGCAATTTGCAGAAGTTTTTTAAAATACATATGGTACAGAATACAATGGCAATACAGGCTAAAGAAAAACATCCTGTCGAATAATTAGTGCGATAGTCAATACCAAAACTTTCACTTCATTATTCAAAAGATAGAAAATCACAATCAATTGAACCGAGTTTCACCATAGTTTCAGATGTGAATGAAGAGTTGAATGGTATACTATGTTTTTGTGTTTGTTTGGAACCTTTGGTGTAGTAATGAATGTAACTGGAAATTTTCTTTCCAACACCAAACCGTCATTTCAACACCTCGACACATGTTTCGATCAGCCATAGTTCATCTTCAACAGGAAGATCAAACTGGTATGCTACGGTATACTATGTTGATAGAACATAAGGACGATAAAAGATCATTCAGTTAGTTTTATCTCTAATGAATTTTTTTCTGACATCCGAACTAAAATACTGCCTCACGACGCGCGTTTTCCAAACGAAATTAGAATCATCAGGAGAGAATTGAAACTGAATCTTACAGCTATGCTGTGTTATTATGTGAATTCTGACAAACCGTCTTCTGATATTTTGAAAATCATTATAACCTAGTATGTTATTGTTTCTTATGCTATATTGTTCATTATCACCTGTTATAATACCTAATATTCATCTGGTCTATACCAGCAGTCATTACGTAAGGAAGTTAACATTATTTGCCATTATTTATAATGAGATTGATCTCAACAATTCCAAGCATTCTCACTCATTCTATGGCCGTTCGTTATGGCATGTTGAGAGATACTTAGACATCTATGATCTATTGAACCGAATATATAAAAATGTTCATTGTAGAGAAATTATATAGTCCGTTTAGTCTGACCAACATAATTTGTATCGCGATACTCAGAGCTCATTGCGTGAATCCCTAACATTCCCCTCTTCTTCAATATTATTAATCAGGTAGAACTTATTGCGTTCAATAAATTTTCAAGTTTTCAAAGCAATTTTCATACTGAATTCTTCGAGACAGGTTACTACTTTCAAATCCACAGCCTTTTATCAGATGAATTAAAAATTTGTTGGATGCAAATGTTCCAATCGCTTTCCAGATAATATTGAGGAATCAACCAATGAGCACATTCCCGAAAGCAATCAAAAAAAGGTTTTCAACAAGTTTTTCCAATAATTGTTATACATTGACATGTCGCTTTCATTGCATTGTATCAATAGTATTTTGACGTATTAAACAACTATGGTTTTTATGCAATTTACTCGTATCTGTGCAACTCAATTGTGGTAAAGATAGATATTTTTATTTATTGCACTCTTTAGTGATTTATATTACGCAGTAATTTTCGAAATCAACTTTTCAGTTTACCCTCCATCACACTTCAGTATTTTGTCTGTTAATGAAACTTTGTATACTTCTCAGATTGTTTTGGGTTAGGTTGAATACCCAAAACAACAATGAGAAATAATCGACAGGTGTGATTTCGGAATTGATCACAAACTATAGATCATAAGCTCATGTTGAATTTGTAGAGGTATTTTAGTCCTAATAAAAATTTCAGCCTTATTTCGTCGGCAGTAGGTGGATATTTGATGAAGATTGCAATTTGAAGCAGGTTGTACTTTTTCTTCTTCTGCTCATCTTCATAAGAAAGAAACAGCATTGAAATATACTCACAATTTGACCATGTCATATATAAAATGACGTGTTAACAATTGAGAAAAGTTTTTAATACTATCTATGATAATAATCATGAAATTCACACAATCTTGTAACAGTCACTCAATGTATTACGGATTGTCTCATCAGTCTCAGACTGATGTCATCTACACTGATTCTCCTAAGCGTTCGACAGAGTTGACCATAGGATCCTGCTCAGCAAGCTTTCGACTTTTATCAGCAAGCTTTCGACTTTTGGGTTATCCAATGACTTCAATACTCTCTTCAAATCATATTTCTACAACTGTAAGCAGTTTGTGCAGTATGTGCTCAACTCTGTCGAATATGTAGCCACATCTGATGTACCACAAGGGTCAAACCTAGGACCCCTACTGTTCAATGATATCAGAGCTGAGATTAACGTCAATTTCTGTTTATATGCATATGAAATATTCTAATGATGGAGAACGTCTCGCCCTGAATTCAAATCATGTTGCTACACGGTGTCAGAAGAATAATCTATCTATCAACATGTCCAAATGTACAAATGTAATGTAATGTCCTACTCACTGAAAACGAATCCGACATTACACAACTACGTCATAAACAATCAAGTTCTGGAGCGTTCTGACACACTCACTGATCTAGGTGTTACTTTTGATTCATTCGTCACTGTCAATAAAAATATTGACACTTTTCTGACAGCTGCCTATTACATGTATGGATTCTTAGTTAGAAATACAAAAGACTTCGAAAAAGCTTCAACATTGAAATTACTCTACTGGAATGTGCATCTGTTGAGTGGAGTCCCTACTATCAGGTTCATATAAATCAACTGAAGCCCTATAGAGGTGCTTCATAAAATATGTGTCTTTTAAACTTAAAGGCACGTATCCTACTGTAAGAATACCCAATTATAAATTGTTTGAAATTCAAGGTGAGGCTTTAATATCCTTTTTTATTCAAGAGTTCAGAAATAAAGTAATAAGGTCATAAACAATGTCATCACCTGCTCTCAATTGTTACATATGTTGAATTTTTGGGTTCTTAGACGGTCATCTAGTACTAGTGTCAACCTTCTATCTCAAAACTCCGCGAACAAATATAATGAAAAAGTCCCCAATTCATACAATGTGCGATACCTCTAATTCTGTTAGTCGTGTCATAGATATATTCAACTGCTAGATTATACAAATCAAAAGACATTTCTTAGCTAACTGACAGTTCTGTTTTCACATAATATGTGACCTTTCACTAATTCATGGTGATTAGCGAGCCCAAAGAACGTCGTATCATGCAACTATAAGGATGTTTCAGTGCTAAGATTGTTGAACTTGATTTTTTCTGGGTTCTTGAATTTTAACATTCTGAGAAATGAATTTGGCTCCATAGTTGACATATAAGTTCAATAAATTGTCAGTTTGACGTTTAAAATTACAGTACAAAAAATGTATCGAATTTTAAAGTAGAATCCATTCAATCAATGGATACTTCGAGATATCCTGTAGTTGTAAGAGGTCGCTGCATCAAAGATCTTGGAAGAAGCAGGAGCAGATAGAGTTAACAGGTGTTAACTCCATCTGCTCCTATAATAAACATGTAATGTTTCTTGAGAATAAAGCGTCACTATCAGTAAATATAGATATATGATTTTGATAAATGAGTCTTTTATATTTTTCAAAAGTTCATAATTCTACTGCTAATTATATAGATCGTGATGATGTATAATGATACATGGGGTAGGTGAACACATAGTACCTGCCCATTATAACGGAAAAACAGGCGACCTTCTGTCGTATGTCACCCATATTTAGAATAACACCATCGAGAAACATGAAGAGTCGAGAGCTGTTACCCTTGATATTTCTGAGGCTTTGATTATGTGTGGTAAGCGGATTTGCTGGCCAAACTTCGATGCTATGGCTTGTCGAAACATTTTTGTGTACGGCCCTTCAGTTTCTGAAAGAAAGTTTCCTGCAAGTGACCGTCGATGGATATCTCTCGAATATTTTCACCAACAACGCTGGTGTTCTTCAGGGATCCATATTGTCTCCAACCCCTTTTTTTATTCTATGTCATCGACGTTTTGGAAAAGTCGGATGATCCAATATAATATTTTGCCAACGACAGCATACTGGTCTCGTCATTTCATTTGGAATCCAGGACATTGGCTGAAGATGCACATCTTAACCAGCAGCAAGAGTTTGCTTATAATAATGAGGATCTAGAAGTGAATTCGAATTAGGATGAGAGTAACCAAGTTCAATTCAATGCAACAAAAACCCAGGCATCAGTTTTCTCTGAAATGATAAATGTCTCTGAACCGGATATAATAATGTTAGGACAAATAATTCCGCTTCGATAAGTTTGTTGAGGGTTAAAATGAACATCAATATGTCTTAGCACAATCTATCGCTTGCAAAGGCTGCTTCTTTTTCTTCTTCTTCTATTTTGAATCAGAAAACTGTACACGCCTCAGCAATTTTTGATGCTTTATAGAGCTCAAGTCAGACCTTCTTTAGAGTATTGTTTTCTTGCATTGAGCTCCAGTATCTGTAGAGTAGGGAGAGTGAGTGTAAGCCCACGCACTAAGGCCGCATATGTACATCTTCCCAAGGAGTTGTCCTCGTAGGTCATCTTCCACCCTATCCTTTCTAGGAAGGTGGACAGGTAGCTGGGAGACATCTCCTTTATATCGGCAGGTGTAGGCCAAGACTCGCCGAACACACACTCTCTTATTGGCAATAACTCCGGGCACTCGCACAGGACATGCCTGACAGTCTCATCTTCCTGTTCACACATCCTACATAGGGGTGTGTCCACTAGCCCCATATTATGAAGGTGTTTCCTTAGTTGACAGTGGCTAGTCAGAAATCCTACTGTAAGGCGTAGATTTTTCGTGGTCATCGCCAGATATTTCTTCAGCGTCAGCTTCCCAGGGTCGCCCAAGGTGATCCTGGCAAGATTACATCCTTTCATTCCATCCTATCTCTTTAAGGATTGAGCATGGGTGTTACATTCGACTAGTTCCGCAATTGTCGAAGTCATCAGGCCGTAGGTGCCACTGTGTCCTGAAATTCTTAGTCCAGCCGCTTCCTTGGATAAAGAGTCGGCAATGCGATTACCTTTACTCCTGTCGTGCCGTTTAACCCACCTCAGGATTACCTACCGAGGCGTTGGCTAAATCTTGGTGGCACTCTAGTACTAGCCCTGAAGTAACACGCTGTCTGTTCAAGGCTAATAGTGCTTGTCTGCTATCAGTGCAGATTATAATGTTTCTGCCAGAAATTACTTTCTTGGTTATTTCTTTTGTGGCGATTGAGATACCAGCCAGTTCTGTTTGGACCACGCTGGTATTTCTTCCCATTCTCCACTTAATCCTTGGGCTTAGTGATCTATCACTAAGCCACATCCTGAGCCTTCTTTGGTTTTTGAGCCGTCTGTATAAATCCATATTGCATTTGTAGCATCTGACTCTGTGTTCTGCTTGATTTGTATTTTGTAGGGTTTATTAAACACAAACCTGGGCTCAATTGCATCACTTGTTGCCTGCAGCAGAGTTTGCGCAGTAAGCGCTTCCCGCCATATGCCCAGCCTCAATTGACCCATTCCTACTTCGAGGTTTACACCAGCCGTGCGCAATCGTGCCATGGCCATTAACGCAACCTCCTTAACGTACAGATCCAGATGAATCAGACCCGTGAGTGATTCCTTTGCCGCGGTTGGTGTTGTTCTCATGGCTCCTGTGATGTTTAAGTTTACAGTTACAGTTTACAGTCGCTGTATTTGATATAATTTTTGAATGGCCGTTGTTTGTTGAACTTTCGGTCCCCATGCAATGGCTCCGTACGTTACCATATGTTTTATTATTGCAGTGTAGATCCAGGTGACAACACGGGGTGAAAGACCTCATGCGCTGTCCTCCGACATTGCTCATTAGCCACATATGCTCTTTTTGCTCTAATCTGTAGATGAGAGTTCCATGTTAACTTCTTGTCGTCGATAGTACCAAGGTATTTCACCTCTTCAGAGAAGTCCTTTCACTGTGATGTCTTTTACATTGATAAGTATTGCTCTATCAGAGAGCATCTGGATTATCCATTCTCCAGGGGTACATTCCTGGAGTGTAGTTGCTAGGTAATTGTTGGAAAGGTTGTTTTATCAAACGCTACCTCGATATCTATGAATATACCCAGGGTGGATTCTTTATTGTCCAATGATCTCTCGATTCTGCCAACCACAAGGTGAAGGGCCGAATCAGTAGACCTTCCGGAGTATATGCATGCTGATTTGGATGAAGTGGGTTGTGAACAAGTACTTCATCTTATGGTAGGGTGTAGTCCATCCTACCTGGTTTGGGTATAAATACTACTCTTACTTCTCTTCAGTTACTGGGAATATATCTCAGAGCCAGAGAGGCTCTGAATATTCCAACCTGGTGCGGCATAAGAGTGTCCAGTCCCCACTGAAGTAGGGCTGGTCTTATACCATCAGGTCCTGGTGACTTGAAGAGGGAAAAGCCCGATATAGCCCATCTTATTTTGTCCTCATCAATTACTGTACTAGCATATTGCCGGTCGTATTATGAGGGTGTTGTTGGTACATCCGTCCAGTTCGTCGTTTAAGGAAAGACAGAACCTGGGAAGTGAGTTTCCATAAGAATCTCAGCACTCTCCTGGAGGTTGGCGGCTTTGTCGCCATTTTTCCTCGTCAGGATGCCGATACTCTCATGGTGATTATTTGAGAGTGCCTTCTGTAGGCTAGAAGCTAGTGAGAAGTCTTCGGGTACCTCACAATAGGCTCTCCAGGCTTCTCTTTGCTTTCGTCTGCAGACTTTTTTGAACTCTCTGAGGTTGGTTTGAGCTTCACCCCTAAACATCACCTGAAACAGCTGGTTTTTATCCAGAAAAGAGCCATCCGCCTGAATGGATAGTCGGGAATATCGTATAAATACTTTCACAAAAAGTGTTCAAGGGACTTGGCACATTTGATTCCACCAAAAGTGGTACATATCATAATTACGCGACGGACTGTGGCTGCTCATCGTTTTGAGGTTTAACTTAGTGCACTTCGAACTTTACTCTTTACTCCTTCATTTGGAGAACTGCGTTTGTGTGATGAAGGTCAAATAGACCCATTCACCTAACCTAACCTAACCTAACCTAACCCAACCTAACCTAACCTAACCTAACCTAACCTAACCTAACATGATCTAACCTAACCTAACCCAACCTTATGTGGATTTATCTTCCTGAGAACTTTTTCCAAATATATTCAATCTCCAGCGATTCAAATCCGATGTGAATCATTTCTTTCGCACAGGCACCGCTCTAAGAGCGCCTTGAGGATTTTCTTGAAGTGCTTGTGTTCAGTCCCCTGCAATACTTTGTATCAAAAAATCCTACATGCATTTTCTAATACCGTTGAATAGTTAATCAATTAGTGAAATACACACGCTGAATCTAGTGCAATTCTTTAGCTATAAAAATAATCTTCTAGTCTACTCTGTGATTGATACTTCAGTGGTAGATACTATTTTGCAGCTGAAGTCTTCCAACGCAATGAAATATCTGGGCATTACTGTTGACAATAATCTTGTTTGGAATGTGCACATTAGCAACTCGACTAAAAACTCCGAATTTCAGTTTTCAAATTCAACCACTTCAGAAATATCTTCGGAGCACCCAAAAGTATTCATTGAACAGTAGGACAAACTTGTATGGAGTAATTGCTTTGAGAGACGCTACAGTCTACAACAATAATCACGAAAGAATTTAGGTGGCGCAAAAATGGATTTCCACTTTCTGGGCAAATATATTTGTCGAGAAATCACCTGAACAATTCAGAAATAGGGACAAACAAAATAAAATCACGCACCAACACGACACACGTTATGAAGAGGGGTCTGTCGAAATACCTTCGACCAAAGAGATCATGTTTTACTTGGAGCAAAACTCCATAATATGCTACCGAGCGAGAAACTGTTCAGTTCATTTGAACTTCACAAGTCTTAACTGAAAAAAATGGATATCACATCATTGGAGAACTGAAGTTACGCGAAAGATAAACATTGAAGATAATAATAGTTGATTTGAATGCTTCTTAGCCATCATCTTTTGAAGTATTGTTGAATTGAGAAACAACATTATGATTTCACTGTATGACAAATACCAAATGGTCATTAGAATTGATGTGAAAATCTTGAATTTCCAATTCTAACCAAGCTTTCCAATTGTTATGAAAGTATTGACATTTTTGTATGAACAAATTTCTATGTTATTAATATTATCGCTACATGGATAATATCCAAAAGGCAAGCTGGTTGGGTTTTGAAGCTCCAACACATTTGAGAAAGCATGCCAGCATTATTACCCAGTGTCCACTCCCCACACCGTGAGGTGAGTGATCATTGGGTCCAAGAATCACGTGCCCTAAGCAGACGCAATGAACCAAGAATGACAGCTTTCTGCATTTATCCGGCCAAGATTTCTGCCTTTGTGCGACAAGCCGACATTATCTTAAGATTCAAGAGCAGAGGGGACATTCCACCAAGGATTCTAAAAATCAGGACAACTATTTTAACAGAGTGGTCTGGATAAAGTCTGTGGCGTTCCAAGAGAAAATTTCGATAGTGTTTTTCATCCTCTTTCAGGATGAACTTCGCCTCATCGGGAGATGAAAACCCCACGACGAATATCGTTTTACTCTGTTGGTCGTAGGGAACTACATCAGCTTGTAGGAGTCTGAGGACAGAAAGTGAATAATTCCAAAAGATTTGACACTTTTCATTTTCCACAACCTGCATAACAGAATGATACTGGCTGCAGCCAGTATCATTCTGTCATGCAGGTACTCCAAACTCGAAGGTCCACGGTCTTTCTATTGTCAGGAGAAGTACGAGCGTGGACCGGACGATTTGGAATGCAAACTCCTATGCAGCAGGTGTATCATTGTATGGGTCTTCAAATCGAGTAGATAAAGCTTTTCTTGCAACAGTTCTACTACTCTGAATAGGTAAAGTGAGATTGAAATAGCAAGACTTTGTTTTTTTCCGACAGTTCTGATGACTATGAATTTCTGTCTGTAAACGAATCGGAGCAGCGATTTCGTTTTCCTCCGACAGTACCTATGACTATGACTTAGACTGTCTCTAAATGAATTCGACATTTTTTCTTGAAGAATACTCAAGAGGTTCTGCTTTTATTCTACTAACAACCTGACTTTCGACAGAGAAATCACTGAATCATCAATCCATTGAACGCGGAAGGAATCCACTGTTCAATATAACCCTTTGCCTCATCATGCAGGGTCACTAACTCAATAGGACCCAAAAAATCACCTAGCCGTTCCTCTGAACCCAACCATGTAATTACATTCGTTGTCAATTTATCCTGCCGCGACTCCCCAAAATTCTGGCCATCGTGTTAATGCTCGAGATGGTATCCAGGCATCCCCGCCGACCAAGAAATTGATTTCACACGTTGACCCCTTACCAGTTAATATCGCCTCCGCTCGCGATTTAAATAGGGTCGTATTTTACGGACATCTGATAGCGTCACAAATCGAATTTCCTTCGTTCTTAACCTAATGAGTTATAGTAATTTGATGCAGGCGGGAATGTATGCTGGAGGCAGGTCTGGTTGGTGGCTGTCGGAAGAAAAAGGGTGGGGAATGAGGCGAATCAGATGTCGACTCTGGAAATGTTTATCTATCACATCATATATCTGCAAGTCTACAGAGAATGGAAAATGCATGATAACTTGAGAGAACTTCATTTTCGGAAGGGTCTGGTATATACAGTATGGACGTGAATAGTTTCCCCCAACCTCTATTAACTTTCACACGATATTAGAGTCGGACGAATTTTCAGAATAAGAGTCATTTGGGTATTCTTCGATGAAAAAACCTATAGTGTGACATAACTCGCCCACAGGGCGCTATGTGAAGGGAGGTTTTATCACATTTTATATGAAAGGTAAGTCAATTCTCTACAGGGTGTTTCAAATTCGATCCTTGCCATTGGGATCTCGGAAACTATGAAAGATACGAAGATGGTTGAATCAGAGAGAAGTTGCGCATTTACCTGGAATTATCCGGAAAAAACATAAATTTCGGAAAATGGTTTTTATTTTTTTTGACTTTATTTTTCGAAGGATTCTGCTACATAACGGTGTTTTCAGATTTGCTGTCCGACATTTCGTCTTCCGGCCAATATCATCAACTTTATATATTTGACGAAATTCTGAATGAAGAAACCTATCACTGGTTTTTATTGTCGATTTTCGAAGACCATTTGGATGATCAACCTTTGGCTAGCTATAACAACATCTGGTTTCAACATAATGGTGATACCATTACTAGACGAGTATCTGATTACCTGACTGAAAGATTTGGTGATGAATGGATATGGAGTAATGGGCCGTTGAGGTGGCAAGCAAGGTCTTCAAACTCAAATGTTATGGCTACATTCTTATGGGGAACACTGAAAAATAGAGTTTATGGTCAGAGGGAATATCAAAATATTGAGGACCTTCAACACAGCATTGCTACAGAGTTCAGAAGATTGAGGAGAAGGGAAATTGATCGTGCAGTGAATAGTATTTGAAGAAGGGCACAGTTGTGTTATCATGAACAAGGCCAGCATTTTGAGCATTTGCTGTGATGTGCTTTTGTTTTCATATTTCAGTTAATTCAATGACTTGTGCAATAACAAAATTTCATTGAGTGTAGCAAACTGAAAGTCAAATTTGGAGACATCAAAGTCAAAACCTATTATGATGAGAATTGATTTTTTTCAATATCCCCAATTTTTCGAAAAAGAATGATAATTCATGATACATCATTGAAAAGGTGAAATCTGATTCTATTCAAAACAGAAAGAATCCAATGTAGCGCCCATAAGAAAAAATAAAGTTCATGATGGTGGCCGGAAGACGAAACGTCGGATGGCAAATTTGAAAACAATACTATGTAGCAGGGAGGAAGTGGCAACGTGGAAGTGCAATTTATTTACGAATCCTTCGAAAAATGATGCCAGAAAAAATAAAAACCATATTCCGAAATTTCTGTTTTTTCGGATATCTTCGGATATACACGAAATTTCAGAACTTCCTCAACGACATGTTTTCGATCAGGTAAATGCGCAAGTTTGTCCCAAGTCAACCAGCTTCGTATCTGTCATAGTTTCCGAGATCCCAATGGCGAGTATCGAATTTGAAACACCCTGTAGAGAATTGACTTTCACATTTTTTAATTTCGATATCTACTTATCAAGTTATCTCTGCATCGAGTCATGTTATATTACTGGCTTTTTTATTAAAAAGTACCAAAAATAAATCCTTCTCATGAAAATTTCTTCAGAATCTGCCCCGTTCAAAAATGAAGGAGTATGTATTATTCACGTCTGCGGTGTATTTAAAATTATTGTATTCTGATAATATAACTGATTCCATATACCACCGACTGTGAAGTAAGAATTTTTAATTTTTTTCACGCATTTAAAACTTTCAATTGTATATATGCATTGTGGTGATTCAATATCTATCCATTTATATCACATTGATTTATTATGACAAAAAGTCTTTCATTGTCAATAATCGTTATCCGATTTTTAGAATTTTCAGTATGAGGAATTCTTCATAATTAAGAAACTGACGTGAAACATTTCGGAGCCATTCGAAATGAGCATGGCATAGAAGTAAACATTTCAGATATTNCAATTTCTGACAGCCAGACTTTACTAACCTTCAGTTTATGCCTGTGTGGACTTTGTATTCTGAGAAAAGTTTCCTAATGATTCGATGTGCTTGCATATCCTTCCACATCCATTCATTCAATCAAAAATTGTTATGTATTTTCACAATAAGAATTTCGAATTCGATTTATATTAAAATATTGGTGAAGTCACCGGGGCGAATTTACTGATATATTTGGTGGATGAGCGTGAATTTTAAGTATGTTAAAAAATCTATTTTGAAATGGGTTTTTCCGTTAACCAGCTGTCACACCCCTATGAACGACAACCCTCAGAAGTCGGAACTTGTGCGAGCTAAGGATTAACAAGGCCTTACCTGTTAACGTGTGATTCCTAACACGGGTTGGACGATAGCAAGTGAAAATCGATCGTTCAGACGATATTATGAAAACACACCGATATAAAACACTAAAACAATTTCTGTGAGACATTGAAACAACAGCATTATACCTCCAATTCGTAATGCAAGTACTATGATATCAATAATAATATTTTCACAATAAAAATCTCTAAAAAATGGAATATTTGGTGATTTAATTGACGTTAAAATTTTGGTGAAGTCACCGGTGTGAGTTCACTGATATATTTGGTGAAAGAGCTTGAGTTTTTAGTATGTTAAAGACAATTATATTATGAAAACACACCGGCATAAAACACGGAAGTTCCGTAAGACGTTGAAACAACAGCCTTATGACTCCAATTCATGATGCAATAAGTAATACTATATTGATATTCATATTTACACAAAAAAATCTCGAAAAATTCGAATATTTGGCGATTCAACTGATGGAAAAATTTTAGTGGAGTCACCGGTGTAAATTCACTGATATATTTGGTGATTGAATTGTGTTTCAGTATGTTATGATATTATGAAAACAAACCGACATAAAACACGAAAGTTCCGTAAAACATTGAAACAACAGCATTATGCCTTCAATGTATGACTATCTAAGTACTATGATATTAATATTCCTGCGTTGCTAGTTTTTCCATCTTTTGAATAAAATAGTAATTCTGAAAATAATACCCTACTGAAAAAGGTGAAGGACCATAATGTACTTTCTTTCAATTATTTTGTAGTATATTTCTTATCATGGACATTTATAATTTTTTTTTACATAAATGACGAAATGGCGAAACACAATATAAATGTTTTTTGTCATAATGTTTGCACTTTTTCATCATCAATACATAATTTGGAATAGGAACTGAAAATTCAGAAATACAGACTGAAGCATTATGCTGATGTTTATTGGATTTTACCACCAATTTTTTTACAAGTTTCAGGTTGTTTCGAAAGTTTTGTCCATTTTGATGTCATGTGTTTAGTGTTCAAGAGTACTTTGGTAAAGATATGGATGGAATTCTGAAATGAAATTATTCCCTGTTCGAACACTGCTTATGTTGATTTTATTAGCTCCTGCAATTTTGAAAACACTGTCTGTTTATCTTATTTATTTATATATTTTATCTATTGACTTCCTTATTTACCTGTTAATGCCTGACTATTCGTTTATTTAGGATGTATATAAATATGTATGCGTGTGGTATTTATGTCCGTTTATATATGCATATTCATTTATTTATCTATAATTGTTTTAGCTGTAGTTCTCTGTCTTTGTCATTATTGGAATTTATTGAATAGCAAAACTCATTCACAAACCAAAATAGTAATTTGAGAAATAGTAGACACCTCAGTATTCATGTTCACCAAAATTTTGATATAATTGTGTGTCTTAATTTGACAATATTTCACGTTTGTCAGTTCGTCGAGACTACCAAATCACTATGAGCTAATTACACCATGTCTGATGGAAAACACCAGCTTGATGTTCCATTTTGTAGATTATTTTCATGTAGTTTACTGAACAGACGTGTCTCTGTACACCTGCGGCTGACAATCTTTATGAGGTTCCATGTTTTCCATCAGGGTGATTAATATCATATCATCTCCAGTAATTATACATATGAAATATCCACCTTTGCGAAAGAATTACCGAATTGCCGATATTTTCAGTATAATAATATAGTGACCCGATATTTCTCTGAATACGTGAATAACTATTTGATCATTGATTTCGTCATTCATTGAACTCAAAGCAACAGGACTCTCCACCTGGAAGACGCTGATTGAGCAGCACCAATAAAGCACTTGTAAATTATAAAAGTAGTTGTAGAACCATTTTAAGATTTTGTGGTATTTTGAAAGGAATTCAATGAACTTGTTTATTGTATTCGTTTGAAAATGTTCTTACAGGACGAGACTGCAAAAACGTTGTCACACATACGAGTGATGAAAAAACAGAAAGTTTTGTTCCTCATTTTTCCCTATGCATAATAATTTTTCCGAGCTGCCAAATTTTCCTTTTTTCGAAAATAATACAGTTTGCATTGTCCCATTCGCCGAAATTAGAATTTCATGTTGAACAGATATTGTGGAGTGCTTTTTACGAATTGCTAGAAAGGTAATTATATATAATGAAAAACAGCAAAGCAATGTTGTCAATCAATTTCTGACAGCCAGACTTTACTAACCTTCAGTTTATGCCTGTGTGGACTTTATATTCTGAGAAAAGTTTCCTAATGATTCGATGTGCTTGCATATCCTTCCACATCCATTCATTCAATCAAAAATTGTTATGTATTTTCACAATAAGAATTTCGAATTCGATTTATATTAAAATATTGGTGAAGTCACCGGGGCGAATTTACTGATATATTTGGTGGATGAGCGTGAATTTTAAGTATGTTAAAAAATCTATTTTGAAATGGGTTTTTCCGTTAACCAGCTGTCACACCCCCTATGAACGACAACCCTCAGAAGTCGAAACTC
>NW_019289689.1:97694-131182 GCF_000500325.1 Leptinotarsa decemlineata
CATTTGAAAAATCAAAGTTGCTACTGCTTTCTAATAGAAGCGGCAACACCGCATTGTCGAAAATATTTTAGTTGGCTAGAGAATGTCCGAATATGCCCTCCATTGAATTTTCAAAGTGATCCGTTGTCTGGTTCACCAGAAACGTCTAATGTGCCATCCACCGTGAATCAGCCTGTATACACCTGAATATTAGACAATGAATATTTCCTTACCAAACACTAGCCATTCTATAAAAGCAACTCAGTATTTACTGTTTACTGAGGATAACAAGTGTGTATATTCACGGCTCGCCTTGACCGACCCTCTGCATTCCCTCAGGCTGAGGCAGGTAAGATCCCAATCCCTTCTATCCTGGAAAATGAGATTCATATCTTCACGCGCAACCCACGAACTGACCAAGTCGACCCTAAACCCGGCAAAGGTCGCTGCATTAACCTTTTTCAACGCGTTTTCATTAGGTGTGCAGGTAAAGGGGGATTGATGACGTTGATATATATTCAAATTTTCGGCACGTTTCTATTTCCGGTTTTTCATATACCGGATTTCAGAAGATGACAAGAATATAATCTATTTCCTTGAGCAGTGTAGTAATGAATTATTTTTGAGTATACAGGGTGAGTCGACAAAATTACCTCAGTCTCGCATACTGGGTGATTCAGCCAAGTGTGGCCAATCAAAGCTACCTATATATTTCAAATGGAATATCCTGTATATGAATACATTATGCGATTCCATATTTTTTTTCTCGCAAAACAGGAAAACCTGTTTTGCGGGCAATATCTTTTAATTCATCACCCCCATGTCTACAGTAATTAAGTGGATTTTTTAAGGATATCAACTTTGGGAAACAATATATAGGGTGCTCGGTTTCATTCATCTTCCATCAAACCTAATTCAACTTTTTTCCTGTATTTTTTCATTTGTATTAAATATTTCAACATTTCACAACATTTTTTGTCATAGGTTTACGAAAAACTGATATCTTAAAAAACTGAATTAAACCAAGTTTTAGTAATTGTTGTAACCACAAAATAGTTATTTATGTATCAAGGGAATTAGGAGGGCCTTAATTACCGATGGCAAAGTTTGCGTCCCGAGGGCCTCTGGCCCGAGGGACAGCAATTGCCTGAGGTTATTAAGGCTCATTAATTCCCGTGGTANACCTCAATCTGACGTGCTCGAGAATTTCTGATGATCAATTTCTTTTTTACTAATCTGATCCTTTATCCTTCACGGACGGCTCATTTTTGGTGGAGGTACTTAACCGGGTACAAGGTATCCCCCTGTATATTAATCTGCCGCGCTTTAGTAAATCCCGAAATCCCCGTTTGGCCTCTTTTATTGATATCCATGATATCCAAATGAATCTCGAACTTTGTCATCAACGCTATGTGTTGAAATTAATTTCTCGTATAGATTGAATCATTTTCATTATGAATTATGCATTGGAAGATATGGTACAAATGGTCTATGCTATGGACAAAAGTGACGGAAACTGCCTCCATGCATTTAGGATTTACAAAGAGAAGTTCCCCGAGAGAAGACAACTAGACGGCAGGGCATTTCAGGCTGAATCACTCATTATGCGAAAAAATAATTCTTGAAGATTGTATTTATCGATATGACTGCGAAAAAAATTGAGCAATTTGAAAAATTGTTTCCCTCAAAGCAATGGACCGTGGGAATCTTGTTGACTCACCCTGTATAAACCTGTTTCATAGGCCTTAATAGTTGAGTCGGTTTCATAATGAGATCCATTATGATACAGATTTTCAATCAATAGAAAACCACAATTTTTCAATCAAGCATGTCGTGCATCCGACGTTTGTCCTAGTTTCCTATCAGATTGTTCCATTTATCAAAATCAGTAAGTATTAAATTTTCATAGGACATAGCCAAACTTCGATAATCATATCAACGAAATGTCTGATATCAGCGATATATGAAAATAACCATCGACTCCTTCATACTTATCGGAGAAAGCAAAAAATGCAGTACAGAATATTTTACCCAAGAAATCAAAGAAAGTGTATGGAAAACTATATCGACGGTTCATGAACTGTAGAAGTGAATATTACTGGAGTTTTTTCCCAACAACAAACCGTCATTTCAACACTTCGACATGTGCTCCGACCACCAAGTGATCATCTTCAAGAGGAAGATCAAAACACCAAATGTTCCAAACAGTGTATCACAAGAACTGTAGAAATGCAAATAATATTTTCAAGAATTAATGGAAACTTTGAAATCGTCTAGTATAGTACATGAATACATTTTTGAGAATGAAAATGTTGGTGAAGAAGCTACAAGCTTCATTGAAGCAGAAGTCCGAAGGATATATTGAAAGAAATCAAATATATTTTCGGGATATAGGCTTTCGCGGCTGACGTCAATGTTATGATTGGCTTCCGGGTTTTGCTGTGTCTTCTTTGGTTATAATCTCCAAACGTTTCAACTGCATCTACGGCAGTCATCTTCAGTACTTTTCTTGACATGTCAACTGAAACTCTCTCATTTCTGCCGTGTTATTTATATTGGGTTGGGTATGGTTGAAGAATAACTGTTGTCTATAATTCATTCAAATGAAGCTTATTTCACGAAATATGTAGTATACAAGATGACACAAATATTATTATTCTGCATCTACTCTCTTATCTTCTCAAAATTAATCCAATTGAACTCTTTGATGAGGAAAGTGTTTTCATTCATTCCATTAAAGTGATCATGAATTTCCACAAAATAAACAAGTCATCAATCACAATACCCAATTGGATTTCTTTGGGAAAAGTGAAGAGTCGCGAAAAGGAACACGATATTTGAAATGAAAGATGTCAAACTACTAGATTTCGAAAAATGGCAAAAAACTATTGAACATATCATAAACCAGAAGGTATCATCTGAAAATCAGACCATTCAGTTAAAGAAATTGTAGAACATCGAATTTATATGATAATAACACACCAAATTTTTTGGTTATAACGCACATTTTTTCGATCAGGCGTATCTACTCATCATTATGTGGATATTTTGAATCGAAATGTGATAACAATATTTATTGTATATTGATAAATATAGTTATCAGTTTCAACAAGTATTTTCAATTAGAAAAACGAAAGCACGCTACTGTAGGTATCAAAACGACCCGAAAACTCATGAAATATTTTCTTTGGAAAGGATAGGATGAACGATGACCTAGGAGAACAATTCTCGTACAAAGGGTCACATGTGGCTGAGGGTCAACACTCACTCTCCCTACCCTACAGATACAGATACTCTCAAAAAAATATCAGGAAACAAAGTATACTATAAATACTTGAGCACACCACGTGAGTTAGACTCATCAAAAAGATTACTAAAACTTAGTCCCTACGACTGAATAAAAATTTTCTTTGGTTTTTTTCGTATCTCAATCCCTAATTGTTACGTTAATGACTACTCATTTTATACTTTATATTTCCCTGGGTTCAGAGAATTATTTGGTTAGGTACATTCAATGGATAAAACATTATTGATTTAAAAAGTTCTTAATCTCTTCTACAACTGCTTCACCACAGAGTCTCCCTGTCAGTCAGTAAAAACGTGTTTCTCGTAACAGATATGTCTCCATGGAGCCCTTTCAAATACCCCCTACCTACCTAATGGGGTCCTGGCGACTTCTATTTCGTCGAAAGTCAGCGATCTTCACGTCACGTCAAACGTAAAAGATCCAAGATGGATAACGAGCTTTTTGCGCCACATTTCGCCATTTTACATGGCCCCTAATGCTCTGAGATGAAGCCCTTCCGTGATAAGGCGGCTCTTTGTGCATACGAAAAACATCCGACAAATTATTTATACCTCATTTCTTTGTGGGAATATCAAATCTGAATAATAAGAAACTCGCTTGGGGTGGATGTTGCTTAAATGCTACAAACCTTCGGGGAAATGGAAGGTCTTCTGTAAGTGAATAGGTAATGACTCCAAGGATTTGGTAGCCGACCAAGTTTTGATGAAGGAAAAATAACGTACCGATTAACTCGAATTTGAAAAACTTCTGAAGTATTTCAGCTGCTCAGCTGAATGGAATTTTCAATTACAATGGAATATTACTTCTAGGAAAATAGGTAATTCATGAATACATGATGTTTATTGAACATGCGGCAAATATTTAACGGACTCTTCCTTGGACTAAGGATATTTTGTCCATTGATGATTGTTTCGAAGATATGGTGCAAATAAAATTTCGACAATAACAATTTTGGTCTTTTTATAATTATTAATGTAACCGAAATAAAAGTATAGCATATTACACTAGACCTACCAAGTAATAAAAAATCTAACAACATTCCGATTACAGTAGAAGATGTGGAAAATTTGAGAAATCGAATAATTGTTGGATGTAACGCAATTAGAAACGATCATGAGGTTTTTGAAAGAGTTCGGGAGTCGACCACGAGGTTTTTCTTCGATATTTGGAAAGAAGCCATTGGATGCCAAATCAGGGCTGTACGGAGGATGAGTAAGTCGATGGTTCGACTGCTCAAAAGTTCACCTGTTTAACGATATGTGTGAGAGCTCGTATTGTCATGACGGAGAATGATTTGTGTTCGCCGGTTGGTTTTACGAATTTCTCTAATGACTTCTGGCAAACAATTCGTTATGGAGCGCGTTTCTGGAGTTGAATCATTTAATAAAACGTATTCACGCCCTAATAACGCCTTGTGTGGCGTTGGCAGTCATTCATCGATCTTGTAACAACCACAACCAACTTCTGTAACTCCGACTTAGCTGTTTTTAGTATTGAAATAGAGTACTTCTCTTGAAAAACTTCTATTATTTCAAATTGTTTAACGTTTGGCGTCCCTATATGAAATAACCCCAACATAAATCTGGTTCCCGAAAGGGAGCGTGGGTTCGAACCCCACACCTGACACCAGATGTATGCTGGGGTTATGCCATATAGAGATCACAAACGTTATTCAAGTTGAAAGAGTAGTAGTTTTCCTAGTAAAGTACTTTATTTCAATACTAAAAACAGGTGAGTCGGAGTTACAGAAGTTGTTTGTTACAACACGCAGGGCGTGATTAGTTTTTATGTACAATACCTCACGTGACACTAAGAGAGATATAAAACGGTGCATAGTTCAAATTTATTGTTCCAATTGATTTGATACTAGTCAAGTTAAATGTCGCATTTGTTGAATTATTAATTATGAGGTTTTATTCAACATGCCATATGTTTATGGAATAAAATAAATTATATGAATACATTTCATTAAATGATTTAACTCTATAGAAACGCGCTTCACAACAAATTTGTCGTGTACTACTCATAATCGACTGTTCTGCGTTGCTCAAGCGGAACTGTGGCCACATATCCCATTCGACCGAAGAAACAGGCGACCAATTGCTTCGCTTTGCTTCTTTCACGACAACTTTGTTACATTTAGCTCATATTGGAGTATCCACACGGTCTGTGATTCGTCACCTATCACGATTTCATACAGGT
Organism: Leptinotarsa decemlineata; assembly: GCF_000500325.1. NCBI lineage: Eukaryota > Metazoa > Arthropoda > Insecta > Coleoptera > Chrysomelidae > Leptinotarsa > Leptinotarsa decemlineata. The sequence continues at coordinate 103,183 of NW_019289689.1, forward strand.
TTTTTGAAGCACCACGGTCGAATTTTTCGATCATTTCTTACACCACTTGACGCGGGACTTTACTTGAGCGATTGATGAATCGATGTGAACAAGTTTTTCTCACAACTAAGTGTTCATGCAAAATCAAATGTATTGAAGTGGAACTAATGTGCGAGGATTCCTCTATCTCACATTCTTGTTGGGATATTCCACATGGAAATTTTTTAAAAATAATGCTACGAATACCTTTTCTTGATATTTTCATTTTTTGGTCGAATTGATTATCGTAATTCACTGTGAATAAAACAAAAATCACTTGTACATCAAAATGTTGTGAGAACGTTTACACTAAAAATTATCGAACTTCATTGGCGTTGCCCCATTTTACCTATTGACATTAGTGTTGTCAGTTCCAAAAGGTAAATAGTCACCTATAGTATTGAGGAAATATTTGAACGTTTGTGACTTTTCAGTTTAGAACATCGCAGAAATTGTGCATCACTCATATTTTTATTCTAAGTAGTAAATGAAAGAGTAGACTGTTGTAAAATTCTAAAACAAATCAACTTCAACGTACCACGGCCTGTTTCACGACCTTAGTCCATTTTTAGACCTCTCAGAGCAATAACTAATATAATGCTCAAATCTCCAATATATGTCAATAGTATTTGTTTCCATTATGATATATTCCTCACAGACCTCCATAAGCTCATGAAAGTTGCAAATATGTACTTGATTTGGGTAATAATTCATTCCTAATTCATTTTCCTTTGGTCAAATTCTAGCATTGTGAATATAATTTTTTTGTCCTATAGATGGGTAGTTGTTGAAGAATAAAGCTATTATTATTATTATCATTATGTGCATCTTTGACTTGTTATTTCTCATATGTCTATTTTTCTTTATATGTTAGTGTTTTGTAGGTATTAGTATTATTTTTTTAGGGCAAAACACAAGCACTACAGGAAAATCCTTAAGACGCTTTCAGAGCAGTGCCTGTGCGAAAGTAGCCGATGTCCTGGAATCCAAATGGAATGACGAGGCAAGTGTGCTGTCGTCAGCAAAGCAATATATTGGATCCTTGATTTTTTTCAATAATTCGTTGATGTACAATAAAAAGATGCTTCGAGACAATATGGATCCCTGAGGAATACCAGCGTTAATAGTGAAAGTATTCGTGAGATTCGTGAGATCGAAGGCTATTTGCAGGGAACGGTCTTTCAGTAAGCTGATGAACCATACACAGAAATGATCCGACAAGACATAAAATCGAAGTTTGGCCAGCAAACCCTTATGCCACACACGGCCAAAGGTCTTAGGAATATCAAGCGCAACAGCTCTTGGTTCTCCATATTTCTTCCAAATTTCTCCATATTTATTCCAAATATGAGTGACATACGATAGAAGGTCGCCTGTTGATATTTGTTTCCGAAAGCCATATCAATAATAGCTCAAGATGATTTTTGATATAGGAAATGTGTTTCATGAAAATGTTTGTAGTTTTTTCGTTAAAAATTTTCAATTCTATCCTATTATTACTATTATATTGTTATATATTGTCACAATATGCTGTAATCATTATCGATGAGAACCCGAAGTTCATAGATGGTGCTTCATTATTGTGGAGTTTATCACTATTGAAGTGCGAAATGGCGACAGCAAGTGTGGCGTTATACACCCCTGCTGTCGTTATACACAGGTTATGGAATCGCTCTCAGTATTGGTTTTGTTTAAGAGCGCTCCATACCTGCAACTGGACCCTCGAACTGCATCTAACGGTAAATGTCTGAGAATATGGTAGGCGGTCCTATTTTTACAATCACATCGTTTCCAACAGTTGCTGTTGAAGCAATTCATCCAGAATCTTCACGTTGATTTCAAAAACTGGTTAACACTATCAGGGTTATATACATTAGGTTATGCATTCGATTAAGATCTTCAAATATTTTTGTTTTTAATAATAATGAATTATTTGAATACGTTATTATAAGATAATTCAAAATTCCATTGTATAGAATATTCCAAAATATACCGTGGAGATATATTCTAAGAATATACCATATGATATATTCGATCGACAATATTCCTAGAATATTCAAGGGAGAATAATCTATTTATAGACATTCTATGCATATTCTTTCGGGAATAATCCTGCCGTATTCATTCAAGCATATTCTATGAATATTATAAAGGCATGTATATATTCCAAGAATTTTCTATGAATATTTGGAATATGTATGTTCGTTTTATGATATACAGGGAATATTCCATGAATATCTAGTGCTATGTGGGTACAAGCTCACTAGGATGTCTCCTGTAACTATATTCATATCTCTCATATTTTTGATGAAATATCCAGAGTCTTTAATGAATGACTTCGTTTTTCTCGCAAGCGGCTGCAGTAAAGTTGTTACGTGTTTGGTCATACCTACGGTGAATGAATATAGGAATTACGTTTCCAGACACACATCCTAACATACATTTATAAACAAACTTGTAGGTAAATTGTTGGAAAAGTCGGTTCAAAATGAAAATTGACAAAGTAAGAAACTGATACCCAATGTAGCACACAGGTAGCAGTATTGAAATGACTGGCAATTTGTGATATGTATAATACAAGAAAATTCGTCACTTCGACAAGCATGAGTCAAAGAATGTTTAAAAAATTCGTACTGGTGTGTTTTTGTGTTTTACTAAACTATTCATGTGAAAATTCCAAATCTCACTGATTCACTTCCATTTTTCAATTGAAACCCACTCACATATTTCTAATCAATTTAAAGATATTGCTTCAACCTCTTTCGATCCCATCTCGAAATTTGTATCAAACAAATCTGTACAGCTGTATAAAAGTAATTCTCCTGATGTTCGGCTGTCTTCCAACCAAAGAAAGACATATTGAACGACTGAAATAAAGTAAGAAAAGCAATTTGAACGGTCTGGAGCAGTTTGGAATTGATTTCTCGAAACTGGCGTGTCTGCGTAATGGAAGCGGGGACCAGTCTAAATGACCTCGTATATTCAGGGAATGATTTTACACTAACTCGATTGAATAACGCTCCTGCAATAAGAAGCAAAGAAATGCTCCAGGGAAATTAGACAGAGTGAGCGGGCCATTTGGAAATGTCATTATATACGCCTATTTTTCTCTTGGAATTCACTTTTCGGTGGCTGATGGATTGCAGGAGAATGCTTCACGCTTTCTATTGAATGACAACAAAGAAAAGTTTTATTACACATTTCATTAATTTTGAAACACTGTTTGAATTTGTTTGATTCATTTACAATAGCATGAGGACCACAATGCATTTCTGGTGGAAGTTTCGAAGGAATGATTTCTAGCTCAACTTGAGAGATGAATTCATCGTTTGCATAATGAGTTGAGCGTCTTGTTGAGCATTGGCGATTGAAGACTGATTAAGACCACTTTTTTCTGAAAATTATCGAAAAAATTGTAAAGGTTGGGAAAGGCAACCAAACGCTCCTTTGGAATTTATTCCAAAGTTACAGGTGAACTACTTGATGGACTGGCCTCAACCATCACCTCTATGGTCATATTGAGGTCAAGATGGCTTCCATCATCAAGGTCGGTACAATTTCCACTTCAAATTAGTGATGAAGATTTTCGTTTGACAAAATGACCTTGACCAAGGAACTTTCCAATGTTGTCAACAATATGTACTGAGTAGTTGTCAAAATGAACGATTTTATCTCAGGTGACGGGAAAGTACAACATGCCAAAGAGCATCTGGTGGTACTTCCATCAATATCTTCGATATTGTTATCAGAATCAATCTTCCGAGCGTCGAAGAGAAAAACTATCGCCCCATAATAGCGAAATCATTCTTGAGAGATATTCTCAGGATGGTGATAACAATCATGAAATCTTGTAATCGCTAGACCAAAACAGACATACAAGACCTAGCTGCAGATAACTCATTCATCCCAGTTCAGACGAATACAATATTATCAAACAGATTTTGAACACTGTAATGGGATGGTCAAGAAAGAAAACTTGAGCGTAGGTCAACGTGAGATTTCTAGTAGTAGTTGATGAAATAGCAGCAATTTGGTCAACCCTTCAGTGCACGGGTGCAATTTCAATACATAAAGGAACGGCTCGGGTCTTACAGACCCAGAAGGAAAACTGTAATTAAAAATTTTTATTATGCATAATAACATTACACATCATCTAAATAAACATTTTACTTCCTATTTTTGACAAAAAAACAATGTTTTAATTTTGGAAAAGAACTACAATAATAATAAATAACAAATATATGTTCTTTGGTCCATAAATGTTAAATACCCTGTAGAAAATAAACGTTTTAAACTTCGTCAGCACACACATGACATACATATCTGGAATGTTCTAAACAAATATATTTTTTACAAATTTTGCATTGAAAACGCGTTTTGCGATATTTACAGAAGCTACAACGACCTCTTTTATTACCCTCGACAGCTACTTCGGTTCCGGTTCCTGGACACCGCTAATTTTTGCAGCCTTGTATCGTATTTCTCTCGTCAAATGCGAAGATGTAACTCTTTCTTTCATGTGCTCCATTACCAAATGAATTCCATGCTGTTTTAGGAATATCCTTACCTGTTTTCCTGACGGTGATGAAGGATCATTACTTCTGTTTTATGATAAAAGCGTTAATAGCAGACACGTTCAATAAATTGTAAAAAATAACCATCGGCCATATCTTGGTGTTTCTGGCAACACTATATTTGGCACAAAGTTGATCCAGTACATCAACACCACATTTTGTCGTAGTATAAAGTGATAATTTCCGGTTTATTATCTTCACCAGTGTTTGCATCGATGGAGTCGTCATCGTGTATCGTCTACGTGCATCGTAGACAGAATAATGGAAACAATGGTCATATTTTCAGTAAACCCAAACATACTTGACTTCTCTGGTCTTGCAATAGAGATGAATTCTTTTGGTATTTGCCGCTTATTTTTCCGCATAGTACCAACAACCGTCAATTTATGGGTCACTAGTAAATTTTCAGCACATTCCACCGAAGTGAACCAATTGTCCATGGTAATGTTTCAGTTTGATTTCGTAATCGGTTTAACAATTCTTTCAACTATATCATAGGCTGCGTTGCTCACTCTGTACGGACCTTCTGACTGCTTACCTGCATAAATTTCTAGGTTCAGAGTGTAAAACGTTCGAACGTCAGCTAATGAAAAAACTTCCAACCCATATCGGACAGGTTTGTTGGGAATGTACATCCTGAAGCTGCAACGACCTCGAAAAGCTAGCAACGTTTCATCGATGGTGGAATATTGCCCGATGGAATAACATTTCTGAAAATTTATAACAATGGCTTCAAAAACGTATCTAATGGGGCCGAGATTATCTTCTCGCTTACGTTCCTCCCTGGTATGTTTGTTGTCGAATCGTAGGCATCCTATCAAAAATCGAAATCTTCTCAAAGCCATTGTAGCGGGAAAAATGTCTATTCCAGTTCCATCAGTTGCCCAGAACTCAAAAATAGATCTCCAGCCGCTATGGTATACTCCGATCAGATAGAGTAAACCAAACAAGGCTTTCAGCTCAGTTATTGTAATTGGTCTTACATCAGAGCTGTCTTGGTAACGATTGGCAATCGTTTCGATATACATATATGTTAGTGCACTCTACAATGTTCATGGTTATAGCTGCGTCAAAAAATAAGCCCCAACACTGTTTCTCCGTAGAAGCATTTTTTGCATCGCCAATTACCCCTGGCAGTTTGGATATAATATTGTGCTGCCAAGTTCTCACGTTTTTTGGAGGACACATTTTATTCCATTTGAACCCATCTTTGGCTTCATAATATAAGTGAGCCCTTTTACCACGTGAAATGCTCTGCGCAGGAATTTCATTTTCGTCTAACGGAGTAATCTCCTGCTCTGAATCGGTTTCGTGATCGCTGTACTCACATGTTCTTTCATCTGCATCGGAATCCTCAGATTCCTCAATAATGTCTTCCTCGTCTGTAGGCACCTCATTATACAACTTCCGCAGCCAATTGATATTTTTTTCATATGGATCTGACATTTTTCAATCTGAAATGATACTATTTCACTTTTTCACCTCTACGTTTTTTTTAAATAAAAACTTACCAGAAGGAAAGGGTTGGGTCTATCAGGACGAAACAAGCGATGACACCGAAACAAATTACTGAACACAACTGATGTATATACTAAGTTCGTTCTGGTTTCAAAAAATTCAGGTTCTAGGACGTCACGATCATGCGCAGTTGATATAGAGTGTTCTGGTTTATCACGGATAATTTCGGACTGATGAATCCTCTGTTCTGGTTTCGACTGCGAAATGATCCTAAACTGTTTTGAACCATCCCGAATCGTTCTTGCTCCAGAGGCTGAACTATTGAGAACTGTTCCCGTTGCTCATGCGCATTCATATGGAAATTTGTTTGGGCTATTTGCTAGGATGTTTTTTCATTTATTTGATTTGAATTATTAATGATTGAGGTTAGATAACATTTGAAATGACTATAGGAATACGACACATAACAAAATGGACATGATCAATAGTATTTTCTCATCTTCATCTCTTCATATATACGATAGGTGGCACAGTGGTCTCGTCAAAAGCGTTCTGGTTTAAACAAAAGTCCGAGACTATTTCGGAGTGTTTGAGTTTTTTTGTTTGTACGCACCATGTCTTGCGCAGTTTCCAAACAGTTTCGGATGTTAGAACCAGAACAAACCTACTAATTGCTATTGTCCGACACGAGGAAAAGGTACCAAGTCGGGTGAAGTCGGCCGAAGTCGCTTTCGCACGTTCTCGCACCTGGAAAATACCGTGCACTGAAGGGTTAATAGCGATGGTTTCATTGGTAGAACTAACCAGCTACCATCTGATAACTTGACAAAAAGGGTAACAATATTATTTAGTCGATGATTATTCGATTGAAAGATTCAATAATGTAGAGAGCATGTAAAGGTATCATTATGATTCAAAATGGCATCAAGGAATTCTGAAACAATATACAGTACGAATTTATCAAGTTACACAAAAAATATAGCAAATTAATATTATAAATCACAAGTGATTCGTATGGTGTGCAGAGCATCTATGCTACATGAACATATATTTTTTCTGACACTGTTTCAAATCAGCTCATAACTAATAATGAAAACCTTTGATATTGTTCACTCAAAATTATCTATTTTGAAATAGGTAAGTAACTTCCTGCCACAATGCAGAACAAAAATGCTAGTTTGAACTCCAGGTAATTCACAACGTGAAACAAAATAAACGCAATTACACCCTTTCTGCATTAGGTGTTTCGAGTATACCTGTGTGGCCCTTTGAATTCAGTTTTTTGTTCAACAGTTTCAATTTTGCGATAGATATAAGATATAAGATAAGTTGAATTGTATAACTTGAAGAGCACTTATGTGTTTAGTGTGGCTCCAGGTTGAAATATTCATCAAGATATAAGAACTGATATGGTATCAGTCTAAATAGCTTTTCATTCACTACATTAGATGTGACAAATAATCTGTTACCGTATAAAAGTTATTTTGATACTTTTTGAGTTCATCGCGTTTAGAAAAACAGACGGATGTATGTGATGATTGCACCGATTGGCTCATTTCGAAGACAAATATTTTGAAAAAAAGCCGTAAGTTTCACTGAAATCGTCTACAGTAGTGTGTTGATATAAAAATAAATTCTATGTAGTCCAAATAATAGTTTCAAGCAGCATTTCAAAATTAGAAAAAATTGTAGTTCACTGGTTGTCAGATGCTCGACATACAAAATTTCTACCTCAATGACCACAGCAACATAAGCAAGTGAGACCATCTGTAAGTCAGCTTTATATGATGATACATAAGAATAATCCTTGCATAAGAATAATCCTTTGCTGACATGCTCAAGAAGACTTTTTTCCTCTCCTGGTGCAGATTCTGCTAACTAATGCTGTTCAATTATTTGGCAGATTCATAAAATGTCTTGCTTTTGGGAAGACGATAAGTCTCTTAATAGCTACATTACCTAGCCTTTCAGGTTTGTCAAAAACAAAATTTTATATTCTAAAACCATTGTTATGATCCACGGTACGATCAGCTAAATGATTTTGATCCAATTGAAACTATCAGAAAGAGGCATATACAGTTATATCAGTTACTAATGAAAGCAGAGGAAAACGGGTAAAGAAGAGTTGAACTCATTCAATACTAAAATTTGAGTGAAAAACGGCACAAAATTATTGAATAATACATAGTTATTATCTTGGGGTAGAATTTTGAATTCAAGTTGAAGTAATTTTCCTGTGAAAGGGGGTGAGTAGCATACGTTGAATTTGTTTTCCATCCTGAAAATTGTTCTTTCATGTGTGCTTTGAATGTTCATCTAGGTTGTCCTATGTTAAACATGAGACATCAACCACAGAACAATTAAAGAACTTATGATATTTCTGACACCAAACTCTTGACTTTTTTATTTTTAATATGAATATTTATATTATTATCGGTTTAGAACGTTATATTTGCAGTTATATTTACACTTTCATTCTACAGGAAATGATAAATCATCAAATATATACCTCTTCTCTTGGAATCAGGTGGATTTCCTTCATGACTTGACTGTATAGTTTTTTGGATAGTGAAGAATCTTTTAGATAACCATTGTTCATCTATTTTATTATATTCATTTCTTCACTAAAGTTCACATCCAGCAGAGGAATATCCCCTAGTATGTGGATCAGGATGCTGCAACTTTGTGTTCATATGAATGTGTGGAAGAATTATTCATGATAATATAACCGTATGAGACGGTTAACGAAAAATTGAAGTGTCAGTTTAATTATGAATAGTGAAAATCAAAATGAATGTTTTTAGTTAGTATCGATATGGATTTTGATCAAGTATAGGCCCGTTACATTAAATGTTATCTGACTTGTCCAAACCGGTCGTTATTCATACATCTATGGAAACTGAAATCCGTTGCATTTATTTCCATTCCCTGATATTTCCATTCAAAACGGTAAGAGATGGCTTACTTCTCTGTACTAAGAAAACATTTAATTGAACTCGCGAGGATCGATAATGTAAAAAACAATACTCAAGATTGGAGAGCGGAAAATAATAAACAACTATAAATCTTTTGCTGTGTTTCAGAGGAATGTTTCATTCCAGAATGAATTATACATCTGTATTGGATGTAATATAGAGTTGATTCTGGAGATTACACCAATTTGAAATGAAAAACGGGCCGAACCGTGTAATAACAGTATTTCTTCCGAATGGTTTTCTGCGATGAACTCATTAAATTTTTCCTTTGGCGTTCAACTAAGAGCGGTTGCCTCTTTTCTTCGTTTATCATTGTACAAGTATGGAATTGACCAATTATTGGATGAACAGTTAATATCCTATTTCACCGTACCCTTCAGAGTTTGATTGAACTTTGAGATTATACAAGGCTGGTTCAAAAAAAGGAATGAAGCACGGTTTTGGAGCAGAACGCTTTTATTCAGATTTCTTTTGGAAACGTGTGATGCCTGTGACACATAACGTATAGGACAATATATAATGGAAATGAATATAGGATGTAATACATATATACATAGGATGTAATACAACGCTTGTTTGAAAAATAGGTTGTATTCTCATTTTTCTCAAAAATATTCATTTATATATCATCTATCACTGTATGTGAAAGCTATTTTTTGTGACATATTGGTTCTGTCATTGTTCAATTATGGTGATTCGTTTTACTGCCCTTGCTTGAAAAGTCAATATCAAACCAAAATTGAAAAGGTACAAAATCCATGTTCAAGACTAACTATTGGAATTATTAAACATCAGAGGATATGAATATTACTGGAGTTTTTTCTCAACACCAAATCGTTATTTTCAACACCTCGATACGTGTTTCGATCACCAAGTGATCGTCTTCAAACAGGAAGATTGGAATTTTCAAACGTCAGAGGATATGAATATTACTGGAGTTTTTTCTCAACACCAAATCGTTATTTCAAACACCTCGATACGTGTTTCGATCACCAAGTGATCATCTTCAAGCAGGAAGATTAAAACAGTTTTAGTGCATCATAAGTCAGAGGATATCATATAAATTACATTAGATGGTAGAAAATGACCAATAGGAGATATCTACATAATGCAAATCTGTTTATAATAATAATAATATTTATTTTTCTTTTGACATCTAGAATGTATAGGAAGAGTCATCGATAAAATACAATAAACCAAAGTGGTTACGAAACGAAACAAAATACCGCAAAAACTGGGTGTCACAATGAAAGTGCATGAAAATACATTAAACAAGCACAAATTGATATCAGGAATTTTTTTTTAAATACTCATCTAGTGAGTAAAAACAATTCTTCAAAAGGAAGTCATTAAAAGTTTTTTTTCAAACAAAATAATGTCTTTGTTGCTTTTATAATTTCAGGAAGATGGTTATATATCCTAGGTCCAATACAATTAGGAGAATTTGAAGTAATATTGAGTCTCGCATATGGAACGTGAATATAATTTTTTTGCCTTGTGTTCAATGTATGAATGTTGGAATTTTCATAAAATTTGTCAATATTCATAAATATAAAGAAGCATACTTCAAGAATTCATAAGCTTGCTAGAGGTGAAATTTTATAAGAAGGGAAAATATTTCTACATGAATGATCATAGGAAACTCCTGCCATTAAGTAGTCTCAAAGTTTTCGTTTGGCTTTTGGTTTCACAGGATTATTACAAAGGAAACCCCGTGACACCTTCATAGAAAACATTACCTTTCGTTCCGAAATCTACAATTTGAGTGTGAGGTTCAGAGGTACTTTGACTCTTCCAGCTTTCACAACAGAAAACTTCAAACGATTATTCTCATTTCAAATCATTAAAATAAACAGTGTGTAAAAAGTCAAATGAAATAAATTCATTATTTCGGTTACTTACATATATAAAAAAATCCCAAAACACGTCAAATATAAATTATAATTTGACATTCTCAAAAATTCCACCCCTATCTGCAACCCCCTTCGAATGACAGGTACACAACCCGCAATTTTTTGAATGAGAAGTATAAGTTTGTGATATATCGTTTGAAAGATCTCTAAATTCTCTATTCAAACATTTTATTGCTTTCAAATTTATTGCAACAACTGAGATAAAATAAATCATGTGGTTACCAAAATTCGATAAAATACACTCAAAAACTAAAATGTAATGCAAATAATGAAATGTAATGAAATATAGAATAAGAAAAAGAACTATGGATGGTAACGAAGTAGATGTTCAAATTGTTCATCGCGAACGTCTTGGCAACATCCTAATATCAAATAAAACTGCCTACAAACGATATATCACAAGTGTATACGTCTCATTCGATGGGGATTGAAGGTAGATATAGCATTTTTCCGAATTTCAAATTAAAATTAAAATTTGACGTGTTTCGGGATTTGCTTAAAATATCTACCGTAACCAAAATAATGAATTTATTCCATTTAGCTTTCACACACTGTATATAGTTGTTCAACATATTGATTTGTTTGTTTTTATCAAATTAGTTTTTTTTTGTAAATGAAATAATTTTTGCAGTGCATTATTGCCAATACAATAACAGATCGCTAATAAACATTCAATTCACAAGCCTGATTTTCTAAATTGAATATAAAACAAATTTAAACATCATTCTTCCATAAGATATTATATTTGAATATTATGTATCTAAATCAACATCAAAAATATTACTTGATGAATACAATTCAGAAATGGTAGTAGAATGACATTTATTCGAAATCGTAAAAAAACATTAAATTGCGTGTTTCCCGAAACAGCTGATTCGTAGTTACCTAGTTGTACTATTCACTTCACGAATTGAAGTTCTCTGCAGTCAATATATGACTGAACTTGATAAGCTCAAAAACTACTGAACAGTGACAAAAATCTCATTCCAAACAGTCAATTGTCCACCTCCATATGAGTCGCTCTATTAGAATTATGGAGACATTCCTGAAAAAATATCCTGCAAATTTCTACCCGAAATCATTGATATGTGTTTGGAAGTGAAAGTGAACAACTGTTAGATATAAATAGGTGTCAGGTGGCTTTTTTCACCCTTAATGAGATCAAGCAAAGTTATCAAGTTATAAGCCATTACTTGGAAAATAGACAACGATGAGTTAAAATCCGTGACATGTATTCCAACTGCTGTCAAAATAGCAGTTCAGCAAGTAACGGTACAAGGACTTTTTTACTGTACATCAATTCAATGCTTTCACTTTCAAATACTGAAATTGTTTCCTATGCTAATGACACTGTAATAATATCCGAGGGTACACCTGGTCACGAGCTAAATTATATGTTCAGAGAGAAATAAACATAATAATGAATTGGCTAAATGCTTTTCAGATATTACCGAATGTTGGGAAAACACACTATATAGCTTTTACTACCACTAATGCAAGTATACCAGAGTTCTAGAATATTAACATTACTAATCTGAATAGAAATATCACAGATATTAGCAAAATCAAATACTTAAGCATTATAATTGACAAAAATACCAGGAATGTCAAATTCTATAAACTGAGAGAGATACTGTCGATCAAACTATTACTTATAATATACAAATCACTTGTAGAATCACTACTACGCTATGGAATACTAGTGTGGGGTGATCTGAATGAATTCACTACAAAATCTCAAATTGATTCGGTAATTATACTTTTCAATAATGTTAATTTCATAAACTACACCTCACGATTTGATCTGCACAAACTTTATTTGAAAAATATATCACGACATGTTTCGCTAACACAGTAGCTTCATCAACAGTTATTAGAATATTCAAATAGTTTATGAAATTACTGTGGAATTGGCCGCGATGGTAGTGCGCCCGACTCACGATCGGAAGACCGTGGGTTCGATTTCCGCCTCGACCAGATATTTTTTTTGAGAGAATTCATCTGGTTGAAGCTGGAATGATTCTGCAGCCGTGTTAGGAATCACACGTTAAAAGGTATGACCTCGTTAGTCCTTAGCTCGCCCAAGTTTCTCAACTTCTGAGAGTTGTCGTTCGTATGGGGGCGACAGCTGATTAACGGAAAAACAGATTTTTGTTGAACAGATCTTCATCAAGTAACAGCCGAATCGATCGGAAAAACAATTTTAATATTTGCCTATAAGAGTAGTCACTCTCAGCAAACTTACATGGTTACAACACACGGTGCGCATTGAACCGTCTACTTGTTATACGACTCAACAACAAGAACATAAGTCGTCAATTCGTGAAATATTTTCAACCTAAAGCTTATAATCTATCACCCCTTACCATTCCAAAATGTACTAGCATCAAGAAATTCATCTCTGTCACTATACTAATACTTGTTGGAACTTGTTGAAAATTGTGGAATCACAAAATCTATAAAATTATCAGTTAACAACTTACTATCATAGCAACAACACTGTTAAATTTTGACTCGTACAACTTTTTTTTGTCATATGCCTTCACTTTTTATCTTCCCACTCTTTATTTTTTTTATTGTTGTAATAATATGCCAATCTGAAATTTTACATGAATATTCCTTTTGTCATACAAAAATAAAATTGAATGCGAAGTTGAATTCCAATGAATTTGCTCTAAACATCGTTTTCAGTATGTAACTAACCTTGAGTCATAATGATATCGCTCAAATTTATAAAATAGTGCGATTAAACTAATTGAATAGTTAATGATTTCTTACCGATGTTCCTACGCCTACGTATTTTCTCACTTGTGTACTATCGTTTTCCTTTCACAGCGTCTAGCCTTCCTTTCCCAAATCACACCAAAAAGCAAGTTCCGAATTCAAAAACCAAAAAGGAGAAATTCATAATGAACGAATTGCAGCCCATAAATAAAAATCCGCACGCCGTTTGCCGTTGCATTTGCATCAGGGAAGAGATTGTCGGGTGATCAGAGGGCGCCACGAACTGGTTGCCGTAAATGCATTTTCTATTTTACTTCTCAAAGTTTTCATTTGAAATGTGATGATTTGAAAATGTACTTAATTTCAAAAAAACTATATTCACTAGAGGGTAACTCTCATTTTCCATGATTTCAAAACAATTTAGTTGGGATATTTTTTTTTCTTTTCAAAAATTCGAAAAACAATAGTCAGGCACTTGAGGAATATTTTTTTGAAGAAATCGGTGCAAGTTGCATGAAAATCGGATAACTGGTTAAGAAACTATAAGTAGGTAAAATACATTTCAAGTGGGCATGGATTCCTCTCAACTTGTCCCATAATACACGAATCTCCATTTCTAATATTTATCCAACTTGCATCATCCTATAGAATTCAAATATCCTTCAACCAGGAGAAGGATTCCATCAACGATTAAAAAAAGTCAACTGGATTTATTCACTTAACGACCAGTGATTTAAAATTCCAAACTCTGGGAAACGTCTACGAAACTTTAAGGATCAACTAGAGTATCACGAAAATGAGTGAGGTTTTATGCTGATTGGTGGAGTTGGGATAATAATAGTTATTGATCGGAAATAAAGCTGCCTGGAATATCCACGTTTAAATAGTAATAGACTGACTTGAGTTGATGAATCTCTATTGAAACTAAGTCAAATGATTTCCTCTTCGAGGAAATATATAATTCCGATTAGACGATTTCGAAACAAAGTTGACGACTGGGGTCGAGAGTTCAACCGAATGAGGTTATATCATTCAAACAAATGAAGGCTCATTCTACTATTCAACTGAAATAATGTTTCATTATGCACCATCCAAATAGATGAATACAGCTGAAGGCAGTAATATTCTAAATTTGTTCATGATGATTCTCTTAATGATTCTATTAGTCAAATGGTATCCGTAATGATGTAATTATTCATAATGGCAACCTGAATTTCGAACGTAACCCTTTCTTTCGAAATATAAACTAGTACATCACGATATTACATGAATTTAACAAAATATATGAAGTATTTTTGATTACTTGATATTAGCTAGAGTTTTTGTTTATACAATGTGCCCAAGACGAAGAAGGAAAGCATGGAACAGTCAAAAACCGTAAAAGAGATAAAAAATTAACAGTTGACTAGCTTTTTAAAAAAAAATCGAATCAGTGATGGTTTCCTGGAGATAAAACGGATGAAAAAATTGTGTACGGCTTCCTGAGAAATTACAATCAGGAAGTGTTATTTGTTATTCAATATATTTCTAAATGACGTCAGATAAAATGGAAGAGCAAGTATACCTGTAACGATTTTCAGATTATTCTTTGCCAAATAACGACTGGGATTCTTCATTTTTAGTCTATCTAGTAATCTGAAGGACAATTATTGTTCTGATTAGTTTTCAAATATTCCCATTTCTCTTGGATATTATTTACTATTTTAATAAATTGATGGATGTAGCCGTTACTACGTGGTAGGAAATTATAATAAAGAAAAGCAGATTGAAACTTTCTATCTTTTTTACCACTTTTNTGTTTATTTTGATGGTGAGAGGCATAAAAGTTTGAACTGTTTGGCGACTTTCTTCTATTGAAAAACATGAATCAAAGAATTTGCCCGATTAATTTGTTCATAATTGTTGTAACATACTTTTCATTATTTCTGTTTTCATAGATATGTGTGCGGCGTTGTAATGCACCTCTACTTGAGTGTTGTCTTATATTGACTTGTATATAATATATCTGGCAGATATCTAATACTTTTGCTTCGACAAAAAGTTGATCGGTGGGATACTTATTTTTTTTGTTCAGTGGTAATTTCAAAAATTCATTTTGCAAGGCCTGTATTGCATTACAGTATGTTTCTGAAATACCTCTCCAACCTATGATTCCGTAGCTTAGATGTGATCCTACCAAACTGTGATAAACTATTACTCTCATTGTTTTTTATTCGAAAATTCAATACATTCCTCAAACCTATATAAAATACACCTCAATTTTTTTGTTAACCTTTCGGTGGTGACGTGTTGCCGTAGGCCACGAGTGGTGACTTCGGTCTACCACACCGATCAAGTTTCATCGTCTATATAACGTCAGGGTTTATTTGCATAAAAGATAACTTGTGAATTGATTCCAGATAAATTTAGCAAACTGTAAAAAATTATCATTTGCCATCTTTGAGTAGCTCTTGCAGTATTATAAGATGCACATAATTTGTCCACTACGTCAACTCCCCCTTTAGTACGATTATAGTCAATAATTATATCTGGTTTTGAACTATTTCCATCGATTTTATCGTCACTGTGGCAAGTGGAGATCTATAGAACATTTTTCTTCTATTTTGGTACATAGGAAACGAGAGTACAATCTTTTCTAAAACCGAACATACTGGAACCAATTGGATGATATTTTCCTTGAACAAATTCAGGCGGTATCTCCTTTTTGTGTTTTCGTATAGTTCCAATTGTTGTTAGGTTCCGATGTATAAGTTTTTCAGCTAGAGGAATACTTGTGAACCAATTATCGGTTGTAATATTCCGACCAGACCCGTAAATTGGTCCACACAACCTATCGACTAAAGAAAGTGTCGATGTATTTTGAGCAAATGGACCATCTGGTTGAGTACCAACATATACTTCTAAATTAGAGGTATAAAATGTTTCTGAATCGCAAAGTGCAAAAATTTTAATCCCATATTTATT
Organism: Leptinotarsa decemlineata; assembly: GCF_000500325.1. Lineage (NCBI taxonomy): Eukaryota > Metazoa > Arthropoda > Insecta > Coleoptera > Chrysomelidae > Leptinotarsa > Leptinotarsa decemlineata. Next base: position 119,809 of record NW_019289689.1, read on the forward strand.
GGGTTTATTTGGCATGTACTGCCGAAAAGAACAGCGTCCACGGAAGCCTCAAGTTTTTCATCAATTGTAACTTCTTGTGACAGATTATAATTTCGTTTGTTGATGAAACTCCTTATTGCGGCTAATTTGTCAAGAGCTTGTCTCTCTGCCTTCGTTTCTAAATCATCAAATCTGATATAGCACAAAAGAATACGAAATCGTTGAAGTGACATAGCCAATCGATATATTTCAGCAGAGGTACCATCAGTTTTGAATAAGTCTTCTGTGTTCAAATTATTATTCTTCTTTACTCCACTGAAAGAGAGCAGTCCTGAAAGTGCCTCTATCTCTTCTCTGGTGGTAGGTCTTGTATATGTTGCTCGGTTATATTTATGTGATACGCTTTCTAAATAAGAATTGGTAATAGTAACTATAATGTTTATCATAACATTGTCAAAAAAATTTCTCCAAATATCTAATGGATCTGTTATTTGTTTCAGAGGGCTCCTCACACACGGGAGTTACATTCTTATTATATTCTTAGAGGGAGTTTTCACATTTTGGTTCGGCATATGCTTGTTCCATTTAGTAACTTTATCTTCACCAGTAAACGTTGGTTCTTGGACTATCTTCCTTTTTTGAAGAGGCTGTTCTTCTTTCTCTTCTGGCTGTTCTTCTTCCTCTTCTTCACTCTCTAGCTCTTGTTCTGTGTCGCTGTTATTCTTCTCTTCATCCAAACGATTTTCCTTATCTTCTTCCTCGACATCGTACTGCTCTTCAACAATATCCTCAACAGTTAATTCCATAAGAGCCATCAGCCGTTTTTGTTCACGCTCATAATCACCCATTTTCTTCAAATAATTAAAATATATTGAGTTATGAACTGTAATTTCCATTATCTTCTATCATACTTACAGAAGTTTGGGAAATAATATATTTTTCTTCAATTACAATTCCCTAACCGCAACAGTGACTTCGGTTTACGACACCGAAATTTGACATAACCTGTTCATAAATTATTTTGACAACACACCACTTCGTCTTAGTATCTAACGGAACGTAACTGAGAGATACCGTACGTCACCACTGGAAGGTTAAGTAGTCTACATGAGTTTTCCATCTGAAAGAACGATCCAACATCATTCCCAAATATTGAATTTGATTTGCTGGTCTTATTGCGAATGAATTTTGTGAGGTTGAGTTTGGAAGAGCTGTCTCAACGCTGTCTCACTGACCGTTTGAAAAATAAACCGATTCAAACGAACCAGTCACCTCGCCACATTTATATAGAAGTGGGCGTCTGTTCTCTCAATCTGGATAACTAACAGAAGCCCATGTAAATCTTGTTTCCAGGAAACGTAATATAGCTAAGTTAATCAAATCATCCGACCTGTTCAAACTGCTCCAACAATTTCATACCAGTTTTACGAAGTGGATAAAGTATATTTGATTACCAATGCAGTACATCAAATGCTGGAGGCATGAATCATGTGAGACTCTGAAATCTTGTGGNCCATCATCTAGCTCTTTATATACATTTTTGAAAATATGTGCGGATGATCTCTCTCTTGATTTTGATGGCCTAAATCCATGTTGACAATCTGTAAAAATTTTGTTTACACTTTTGCAAAGAGGAGTTTTACCGATTTTTTGTCTTTGAATGAAGCAATGATTCTTGAGGGCAAAAAATGTTGCAGTGTGAAGCTATTGATCCAATCTACTTGCGAGAAATAACAGACACGCTGACACTAGTTCAAATTAGGACTATGAACAAAAAGTGATCCGTTCTACCATATCGATTACTTTTTGATATTTCACAATTTCATTATAATCTTGGAGAGCAAATATGAAAAATTATCAATACAGGTCGATACTTTGTTTTCAAAAATAATAATTGGATTAAGAATGATCTAACCTTGATTCATGACGTCATCACCCTTTTTTTTTAATTTTGGTTGGTTAAAAGTTACTTATAATTGATAGAGGGTAGAAAACTAAACCAATGGTAAACCAAAACTAAACGAATGCTTCGAATGATAATAAAGAATTGAGTAAGCTTAATTCATTCTTATGAGCGCTACATTGGATTCTTTCTGTTATGTATAGATCTTGTATCATAAGTTATCATTCTTTTCCGAAAAATTGGAGATATTGAAAAAAATCAATTCTCATATACGACTTTATTGTCCGAAGAAAAACAAAACTTGTTGAGAAAGCTAGTAAGTAAGTATGGTATAAAATACATAAATGTCCCATGAATATAAAAATATAAACAAAATATAGTGTACACTAAACTGAAGTATAAAAAACACACATATGCAAGAATGTACAAGGAAAATACACAGAGTAGCATCTTTCTAACAAAAATGATTTCAATTTTTTTTAAACAACGAAAGGCTGTATAATAACTTAAATGTATTTGGTAAACAGTTGTAAATTTTGGGTCCTATACGTTTTGGTGCACTTTGAGTTATCTTATACTTAGCCGATCTAACAGTGTTTTTATCATGAATACCGCTATTGAGATAAGAGTCATTCCTGTAAGTAAAAACATAAACTGACAACTCATAAATATATAATCCCACCAGAGTTAAAATGTCGTGTATAGAGGAATTGGTTCTGCATGAATACTGTCGAGGAACACTGAACAAACAGCGTAGGATAGATTTTTGTTGGATAAATACATTTTTACTCTTTGCAGAGTTGCCCCACAAACATACATCATGGAGCAACCTGGATTCGACCTGGGCATAATAAACAGCCATAAGTTGGTTTATGCTGAGAACATTTCTTAAGTTAATGAAAATATAGGTTACAGAGCTCAATTTTGGGACTAGTTGGTCAAAGCATTCCAAGAAAGACTTTCATCCATTTGCATGCCTAGGAATTTACCAGCATCATGGGTGTTTCTCAAAATAGAGTCATTACCAGTCACCTAAATATCATCGGTTTTATGTTAATAGTTGTGAAAACGAAATAACTGAGTTTTTTTTAACGCCACATTTTCGTGTTGATTCATTCGTCGCTTTGGCATGTATCACCAAACTAATATCATCTGCATAAGCAGTTACTGCAGAATATTGTTTTTTTCTGTCTATATTATTGATATATAATAGGAAAGGAAGAATAGAAGAGTGGCCCAAGAATAGATCCCTGGGGTACTCCCAGCTGGACCGACCTCATTTCTGATGTTGAAGATGAATAAACATCACCTTTGTCAAATTTGAGCGAGACACACCGCATTCTGTTGCTGAGAAAAGATGAAACTCATGAATGTGAATTTCCTCTTATTGCATAACGATCCAGAATATCTAATAGCTTGGTAGGATTAACACAGTCAAAAGCCCTACTCAAGTCACATAGAACTACAGCGAGACACTCCCTGAGTCAATAAATTCAATCAAGTCCTCGTAGAAAGATAATAGGGCACTTTGAGTTGATTTTCCACACCGGAAACCATGCTGAATGGGAGTCAGAATATTGTGTGACCCGATAAAATCGTTCAGGCGTTCTAAAAATGCATACTCAAAAATCTTCGAGGAAGTTGAAGGAATAGTAACTGGTCTGAAAATTTACAATATTGACAATTTTTTATTCATTTGAATGGGAGTTACTTCACCCACCTTCAGCTTTGATGGGAAGATGCCGTTTGAAAATTGTAGATTCACCAAAAAGTTTAATGGTTCAATGATCGTACTCAATATTTTTTTTTACCAAGAAGGCAGGTACCTCGTCGATTCCCGAAGTCCTCTTGTTTCTCATTTTACGACTGACGAGATCGAACAGTCCGCTTTCAATGAATGGTTTCAAAAATAAAATGTGTGGATAGAAATCTATGGAATTAGTTGGATTGTCTAGATGCAATACCTTCGAAATTTTCCTCATTAGTGCTTGAGGAGCCTCGATGAAAAAATTGTTTAATTCAGTCACAATCTTTGCAGGATCTTCTATCAACTCACCATCCTTTTGAATAATAGGTTTTGACTTTTATGTTTCTAAATTTGACTTTCAATTTGTTACACTCAATGACATTTTGTTATAGCACAAGTCATTGAATTTTTGGCAAAAAATGGCTTTCACGAATGAAGAGAAAAAAGATATGCTACAAATTCATTACAAATATGATAGAAACAGTGTGAGGACATCGGAAATTTATCTAAACTTGTTTCCCGAAAGACGACAACCACATCGAACTATGTTTAAATTATTGGATTAAAATCTCACCCAGTGTGATTCGTTTGAAAACCAAACAATCAAAATTTCATAAATGAGGTGTGTATGAGGTAAATTAGATATTGTGTTATTTTCAATAAAAATTAATAATTTGCAGACAAACATGAACCCGGGGAAATCTACACGTTAAATTCCGTCCGAAATGAATATTTGTCATACAAATGCTTGGAGAAATCTTGAAAAAAGCGGTTTAAAATGTTAAAAAATACACATATCTCAAAAATTGCATCCAGTTGATCCCGAAAGGCGATTAGAATTTTATAAGTGGCTAATAAGAAGACCTGATTTTCTCGTTTTCCTGGAAAATGTAATTTGGACAGATGAAAGCACTTTTACGAAGTGTGGGATATTCAACCAAAATAACGAACACATTTGGAACACCTCACGTGGGATTTAGTATGAACGTTTGGGCAGGAATATACAAAGATAGAATTTTGAGTCCTCATTTATTTGACGGAAAGCTGGATGGAGGAACCTATCACTAGTTTTTTATGTCGATTTTCGAAGACTATTTGGATGATATACTTTTGGCTGTCTATAACAACATCTGGTTTCCACATGACGGTGCTCCACCGCACACTACAAGACGAGTATCTAATTACCTGTCTGAAAGTTTGGTGATGAATAGATAGCGAATAATGGGTCGGTGGGGTGGCCAGCAACGTCTCCAGACTCAAGTGTTATGGATATATTCTCATGGGGTGCACTGAAAAATAGAGTTTATGGCAGAGAAAATATTAAAATATTGAAGACTTTCAACACAGCATTGTTACAGAGTTTGGCAGATTGAGGAGGAGAAAAATTAATTGTGCTGTGAATAATATTCCTATCGTATTTGTAGGAAGATGAAACGTCGGATAGCAAATCTGATGACACCGTTATGAATCAGGGAGAAAGTGACAACGTGGAAGTGCAATTTATTTTCGAATCTTTCGAAAAATAAAGCCAGAAAAAGATAAAAACCATTTTCCGAAATTTCGTTTTTTTCCGGATATCTCCGGATATACTTGGAATTTCAGAACTTTCTCAACGCCATATTGTTAGACAGGCAAATGCACATTTTTGCCCCTATTCAATCATCTTAGTATCTCTCCTAGTTTCCGAGATCTCAATGGTGAGGATCGAATTTGAAACACCCTGTATTACATATAGGTAGAACGCAGATATTTTTACCCTTTCGTTCTTCTTTCGACTTCAAAAACTAACACAAGCATGAAAGTTCAATCCTGCATAATTAACGATTTCACTTTGACGTGAAATCATACCGAAAGTTGTCAAATTGAAGTTTTCTGAAAATTCCTCATCCTGAAAGGAAGAGTTTTGAATTTCAATCTAGATTAGTATGCAGATCATTCTGTGAAATGTACCCGGATTGTGTACGTGCGGTCCCTGTTCAGGTGCCAACTCAGTATTTGACGCTCTTAGGACTGTTCAAAAAATGGAATGGATATTCAAATTTCGCGGGCTACACATATTCAAGTAGCGACTTTTTTATGTTGCTACACTTGTCCCAAACGTATGTTCATAGTTCCAGCTGTTGAGCAGGATTTATTCATGGGGACAGGCATAAAAGTTTGAAGTGTTTCACTCGTTAAGCGATTTGCATCACCTTTCATGTAAAAGATAAATATAGTACTCAAAAACAATTGGAATGTTGACAGTGGTATACAGTGATTGTACCATGAGTCAGGAAAATGTTCAAAAGTGGTATGAGCTTCTGACAGAAGCTTGAGAAGAAGTGAATGACGACGCTCGCTCTGGACGTCCCAACATATCAACAACCAATTAAAACGTTGACATGGTGAAGAGAATTGTTATGAAAAATCGTTGAATCACTATTACAGGATTTGCTGGGGATGTCTGAATTTCAGTTGGCTCATGCAATGCCAATTACTGCATAATTAACGATTTCACTTTGACGTGAAATCATACCGAAAGTTGTCAAATTGAAGTTTTCTGAAAATTCCTCATCCTGAAAGGAAGATTTTGAATTTCAATCTAGATTAGTATGCAGATCATTCCATGAAATGAACCCTGATTGTGTACGGGCGGTCCCTGTTCCGATGCCAACTCAGTATTTGACGCTCTCAGGACTGTTCAAAAAATAGAATGAATATTCAAATTTCGCGGGCTACATACATTCGAGTAGCGACTTTTTTATGTTGCTACACTTGTCCCGAACGTATGTTCACAGTTCCAGCTGTCGAGCAGGATTTATTCGTTGGTGACAGGCATAAAAGTTTGAAGTGTTTCACTTCTTCAGCGATTAGCGTCAACTTTTATGTAAAAAATACAATATAGTACTCTAAAACAATTGAAATGTTGACAGTGGCATACAGTGATTGTACCATGATTCAGGAAAATGCTCAAAAGTGGTACAAGCTTCCCACAGAAGCTTGAGAAAATGTGAATGACGACGCTCGCCCTGGACGTCCCAACATATCAACAACCAATTAAAACGTTGACATGGTGAAGAAAATTGTTATGAAGAATCGTTGAATCACTATTACAGGATTTGCTGGGGATGTCTGAATTTCAGTTGGCTCATGCAATGCCAATTGAAAAAAAAATCGGGCATATAGAGCGTGACAGCAAAGTTTGTTCCAAAATTGCTGAATTTTGACCATATTTTGACCATGAATTATACATCAGCTACCGTATTCACCAGATTAGGTCCCCCGCGACTTTTTCCTGTTCCCTAAAAATTGAAGAAACCCTTGCAAGGTTGACGTTTTGCGATAATTAAGGAGATGAAAACCGAATCGCTGGACATACCAAAAAGTGCATACAAGAATCACTCCGTAAATTGAAGAAACACTGGAGGAAACTAATTTGAATGGGACAAAATGTAAATTGAATGATACTGAATATTTTTCAAAAAAATTGAAATTCACCTTTTTTTTTGTACCTACTGTACCCAGAATAGAGCAAACATACTGATTATTCCGACATGTCTGGCTAAGATTTCTGCCTTTGTGCGACAAGCTGGCTTGATATTGAGATTCGAGAGTAGACAGGGCATTATTCCACCAAGAACTCCAATAAACAAACAATTAGTCTGCATAGAGTCAGCGAAGTTTGAAGAGAAAATCTTGATACTACATTCGATTTTTTCCACTCAATACGAACAATACTTTTCAGGAATTGAAAACTCTACGACAAATATCATCTTCTTCTCTTGGTCGGAGAGAACTACCATTATTTTTCTTCAAACCTGAGTTTGCGCTGGTCTAGTCCTATCTTCCGAAGGCTCGATACATTCAGGAGGGCGCGACAGCATTATCGAGCATTATGTGCCCCCTAGTTATCGCAGTGTGCGAAGAATGAGAGCCTTCTGAATTGGTCTGAACGAGATGTCTGCCATAGTGTGACAAGTCGGCATGATTTCGAGATTCGAGAGTGGAGAGGACATCTTTTTACCAAGGACTCCAATAATCGAAAAAACTATTTCGACAGAGTGGTCTGGATAAAGTCTCGCCAGGAGCTGAAAACCCCACGACAAATATCGTCTTGCTCAGGTGCTTGGTGGTCGGACTTATTAGCTTGTATGAGCTTGAGGGTGAGGAACTAATAGTTCCAATAAATTCGGCATTTCTCCTTCCCCACAATGGATTCAATATATTCCAGAGCGTAGGGCAAAACCGTGTCAATACCATAAAAGTGCCGCAGGTGATGATAAAGCACTCTTAGGGCCGCGGTATGTCCATGGATATAGGCCAAGACCGCATATGCTGGACATGCTGACAGAAAGATCATAAGGGTCACGGACGCTCCGCGACAGGCTCTGTGCATTATGTCTGGAAGCTCTATACTCATCACACGACTGCGGTAGATTAATGTATTGGAGACATCATTTTGACTTCATCCTACCCGACATGAGGTAAGCGAAAGTCAGGCGCTTTGATAAGCCAAGGTATTCAATAAGACACCATGCATTGGCTTATTATTGTGTTGCCACAGAAGTGAGGTGATCTCTGCGGCTTTTATATGGGCGACTGCTGAATGGGTTCCAACTTGGTGACAGATTTGTGATAACCTCGTTCAGTCTCGAAAAGTAAACCGATTTCATCATCGATATGCATTGGCTTATTATTGTGTTGCCACAGAAGTGAGGTGATCTCTGCGGCTTTTATATGGGCGACTGCTGAATGGGTTCCAACTTGGTGACAGAGTTGTGATAACCTCGTTCAGTCTCGAAAAGTAAACCGATTTCATCAGCTGCTCGGGCTACTGCCCCGAAGAGAAATGCTTCAACTCCTGCTCTTCATGGTCGCTGACCATATTAGCATTATCACCATTATTATCATTATGTTGACTGGTTTGTTTCGCTAATCTAATCAAAATTGTAATACTTCGACTGAAATTTAATTTTTATTGAAAAATTGTAATGAAATCTTCATACCGAATAAAATCGTAACAAATCCATCTTTCAAATTCCCAGACCTGTCACTACATCACCTCTCAATGAAATAACTAATCAATGTCTTCTGTTTCAGAAACAAGCCCGCAGTTTATTGATCCTCATCGTCGCCCTGTCAGTCATCCTCGCAGTACGACTCCAAACACGAACGCCGCAATTCTCAACAGCGGATAATCCCACAGCGAGAGAAACGGATTTCTTGACGAGGTTTCTCACCTTCTCCTATCTGCCTGTCTTCAACTTCTGGTTGCTGCTGTTTCCCAACACACTGAGCTTCGATTGGGGCATGGAGGCCATCCCCAGGATAACCAGCCTTCGGGATGGAAGAAATCTGGTGACGGTGGCTTTCTACTTGGGGCTAGCACAAGTGCTCAGGAGATGTGTCAGGAGTGTCATCCTGCAGGAAAAGGCTGAAGTGGGAAAGTATCACTCTTGTACGATTTGCATGTCCAGCAGTTTCGACATGCACTCCAACTCCTGTCGCACTACGAACAATAACAACTCAACGAACTTTCACCCTTCTTCGTGCGTGTGCTATACCTCCTCCAAGCTATCCTCAGGGCGAAGGACTCTGAACTACAGCAGCGCGTTGCTTCTCTCACTTGCCTTCCTAGCGCTTCCTTTCCTCCCTGCTACGAACTTTCTATTCTACGTGGGGTTTGTAGTGGCTGAGAGGGTGCTGTATCTTCCCAGCGCGGGGTTGTGTTTGTTGCTAGGTTTGGCAGGAGCTTTGCTCTGGGAGAGGTACAGACGATTCAGACCAGTGTTTTTGTTTTGTTTGGTGCTCGTATTGGTGGCTTTTAGTGCAAAGACTGTTTTTCGGAATAGAGACTGGCGGGATGAAGAGGCGCTCTATAGGTCGGCTATTCCAGTTAACCCGCCAAAAGGTAAGACATGTCCATCTTCTGATGCAGCCAGTACAAGTGTGAGGTTCAAAGTTCAGAGGCAACTAGAATTACTTATGTTTGTTTGAAGGTTTACTGAAATGAGCCCGTCGAATTTTTGTTAGGATATTATTTGAGCTCATGAATTTTCTGTTCAACTGAACTTGTTGGATCATTTTTCAGTTTTTCAACGGTTTTTGCTATATTATGTGTTTGTTATGTTGTATTCGAAATCAACATTGATACTTTATTTTCATAAACGATTGTATCCATTATCACTGTGCCAATTTCTTCATAATTTGGTAATATTTCATTAGTATTTCAATATTCACACGAAGTAATGTTATTGCAAGTTTCTTATACTTATTCAAGTTACTTCTAGTATGATGGAGTAGTGACAAAACATTTTTACATTCAGATTGTAATTAGGATGTTACATTTGGGATGTTTTCTCTATCAGAGTGACTAGTTAAAAGACTGGTAGTTTCTTGGGAGAAACTGTGGAATTTCATCCTTTCCTGAGAGCTGATTTTCTATGAAATGAAGATTTCCAGATAATTGGGTATTTTGTTACAAATGGGGGTGATTTCCATGTTTCACTGATTTCATTAAGATTCAGTATAAATAATAGCTATCAATTATCAACCAACATAAAAAGTTATACTCAACTTGGAACAGTCGATTAGGTCTGATTGAGCAACAAACAATTCAACAGAAAAACAACAAATTCTAGATATTCCCACAATGTTACTCTGAAAATAGGTACAATTTCAACATCGTATTGGAAAAACTTTCAAGCTCCTTGTTGACAGAAGCCTCAATAAATATCGTAGTGACTGAAAGTCATGATCATCAGTATTTCCAGGTACATTAAATAAAGCAATAACAAATTTCCACAAAAATTTGAAATAATTCATATTTCTTCAATAATTTCTCAAAGTTGAGTAAGCAACACAACATTTTGAGACAGTGACTCAAAATCAATTTTTATTTTCAGCCCACTAAGGAGTACTATTTATATTTCGGAAATAGCAAATAATAACAAACACATTTTGATGAACAGGGCTTCATTAATTTTTGAAACATTTCCCTTGATGATCAATACATTCCTGCATCCATTCAAACCATTTTTCAAAGCAGTTAACCCATTTCCCTTGAGACACCTCCAAAACATGTTTTTCGAATGCCCCAACTGCTTCTTCGGCGCTCGTAAATCGTTGACCACTCAGTTTACCTTTGATATTCGGGAACAAGAAGTAGTCATTGTGTGTCAAATCAGGACTGCACGGACTTTGACTCATCAATTCGATGTTTTGACCGCTCAAAAATTCATCTGTTTGACAAGATGTGTCAGAGCTCGCATTGTCATAACGGAGAATCATTCGTCTTTTGCGGTTAGTTTTACCAATTTCTCCGAACACCGAAGAAACAGGGGACCAGTTCATTCTCTGTGCTTCTTTCACGAACAACTTTTGTCTTGGAATATCCACACAATCGACTGATGTTTTGTTTCCGGCTCGTACGCATATATTCACGGCCGAATTTTTCAATCATTTCCTTATACCATATTTGACGCGAGCTTTTTTTTGACGATTGGTAAATTATAGGGTATCCAACGAGAACAATTTTTTTACAATTAAGTGATCATGCAAAATCGAATGTATTGAAATGGAACTGATGTACAAAGATGCCTCTATCCCATAATACAGGGTGTAACTAAATAAGTATAAAACATTCAAGGAGGTGGTTCCTCATCGAAAAAAAGATAGGAACTTTCATATAAAGAAATTTCATTGAAGCATCCCTTGTTAAGATACAGCCCCTTAAAGGGGTACATAAAATTTGTATAACAATTTTT
>NW_019289689.1:131224-150790 GCF_000500325.1 Leptinotarsa decemlineata
AATGCAGGTACTAACTACAAAATAACAATAAATCCAGTTCGCATTTATGACGATGTATCTCTGTAGTTGTTCGTAAAATAATTTTTTGCTGCGAACTGGTTTATTTTGGGTAAAAAACCCAAGAGATATTTTGTTTAGAATGAAACAGGCTATCGGAAATAAATTTTCAAATGGTAAACAAATGATAAGACAAAATGTAACATTGGAAATAAATTTTAGGGGTTGCGTTTTCCACCCCTTACAACCATGGGGTAAACCAAATAAATTACTGGCTAAGTGTCTTTTTGGTAGTACAAAACGTCAGGTTAATTTCAATATTGTAACTTTTTCAGTACTTGTGAAAAAAAATGTTATACAAATTTTATGTACCCCCTTTAAGGGGCTGTATCTTAACAAAGGATGCTCCAATGAAGTTTCTTTATATGAAAGATCCTATCTCTTTTTCGATTAGGAATCACCTCCTCAAATGTTTTACACTTATTCAGTTACACCCTACCCTGTATGTCACATTATGATCTTGCATTATCAGTTGACGTACTGCATCGATGTTTTCTGGCACAACAACCGATTTTGGACATCCTTCACAGAATTCGTCGGCGATCGAACTACGACCACGAATGAATTCACTAAACCAGCGATATACTGTAGTTTTTGATGGTGCTTTATCGCCATACAAAAAACTGAGTCAGCGACACATTCTTGTCGAGATAATCCACTTCGGGAGTTTTGAAAAATAATCCAACAAAAACCTACTCTTGAAATTTCTATTTTTCGATCGAATTGATTTTCTTATATCACTGTAAACAAAACAAATTGCACTTGTACATCAAAATGTTGTGAGTACGTTTATGTTAAAAAACGTCAAACTTTTTTATGGTGTTGCTACTACATTTCACCTATTAACATATGTGTGGCCAGTTCCCAAAATATAAATAGTCCCCCATGGTAATAATAATTTCTGATAGTACAAACATATTTGAAAATACTTTTAATAGATTGAAAGTTCAAATGAAAAATGAATGAACGCCAATAGACGAACCATTCAGGAAGTTTTTCACAGCAGTGGCAGTATTGAGAATATCAACAAAAAATTATGTTCTAGGTTAAATTTTTCATTAGCGAAAAATCATTGAATAATTAATCTTCATCAGTCATTCTTTTTCTATGGAAGTTCTAAAAGCCCAAAAAATAATCATAAAATAGTTCTCATCCAGTAGATAATATTTTTAACGAATTAATAACAGCAGCTCGCATCGTTTCAGCTTATGGAAATCTGGGCAGCGTCCTCAGCAGCCAGGGCCGTGTAGTCGAGGCGGAATTAGCATTTCGAGAAGCTCTCCACTACAGACCCAACATGGCAGACGTCCATTACAATCTGTGAGTAACATTTCGTTGTTTAGCAAAGCTAATTTTATTATAATCGCGGCTGGCGCTCCGCGTTCGTTCCGAAGAGATTAATGAAGACAATTAAAAATATATTACAAGGCCGAGCTGACTAGACTGCAGGGGGGAGTCGGGAAGATTTATCACTGGGTTTGAGGGTGAGAAAAATGACGTTTTTTCATATAGACAGGAGGAACCTGCGTTCTTCTTCTCGAATTGCTGAAAAAACATCATAATGAACATTATTATGTTGCTTTACATCATTTTCAGATTACGATTTTTGCTACGGCTAACTGAGAGTATAATTGAAACAATCATAAAATCATTCAACACATTATACATTTTCAAAATAGAAGACACTAATTGAAGAATCCTAATTGAAGAAAAATCTGTCTGTTTATGATATATTGATGTTTTGAGTGAATCATTCCAAATATGACTGTGTTATTCGTGAGAAATCGGTATGATGGTCCTACTCTGCATTTTATCATCAAAAATACTGCCTACCTAACCTACCCTAACCTCACTTAGTATTAGGTATGAAATTTCTGAAACAGGTAATCCTTCTTCTAATGAGAATAATCAAATTATATATAATTATTCTATAAGATATATTCCAAATTCAACCCCTAAATTACTTAATATATTTCGTGACATAAAAAGTATTAGAATTTCTACCAAGATTTATAAAACAATTTCAACCCTATATTCTAGAANTATATATATATATCTTTCGAATATAGCTCAATGTAAGAGGTCTCTTCAGAAAATAGTGTTAATTTTCAGTTTTTTCAAAAACTAAATATGTTTTCAACAGTTCCTATTTTGTCTCCTTCATAGAACTTTTTCTCAGATATAACACACTTATGCTGAAGCTCTTTCCAATCCTTGAAGCAGTTCTGTTGTGCACTTCTTGGTATGTCCTTGAGCTCTCTCAGTCATTCGATTTTCTCCTCAATCACCGCAAAATATCGTCCTGTCATGGGTCTTTCCAATGTTGGGAACAGATAAATATGACAAGAGGCCAAATCTAATGAATATAGTGGCTGTGGCAAGTTTACGATGTTTTTTTGTCAAAAAATCACGAACAAGCCATGACGTGTGAGTAGGTGCTTTATCGTCATGAATTTTTCACAATACCAAACGTTTTCTTCGTATTGCTTCTTACAAGCAGCGCATAACTTCAAGACAATATTCTTTATTGACCTTATGACCATGTGGAAAGAACTACTGACATTTAATCGAACTTGGCATGCCTTCTTTGATCTTGGCTTTTCTGGGCTCTTCTATTGGGACGATTGAACTTTGGTTTCGATGTCACAACCATCTCTGTATCCGTATCTGTAGAGTAGGGAGGGTGAATGTAAACCCATTGTAGATCCTCCCGAGGAGTTTTCCTAGGTCATCGTCCATTATGTCCTTTCCAGGAAGGCGGACAGCTCACTAGGAGACATCTCCTTCATATCGGCAGGTAAATGCCAAGACACGCCGAACACACACTCTCTTTGGTAACCTTGAGGTGTATCACGGTGGCATTCGCGAAGGTTTTGGAAGATGCAGCGACATTACTGTCGTTACGTGGCTTCTTCAACCTTCTTGGGGTTCCCTCCATGGAAGTATTCAATTTAGGGTGCTTTCCTGCAGGGGCAGCCGGTTCCTTGCCTTTATTCCAGGCGGAGCTCTTGGCGCACACTGCAGGAAGTACCCTTACTGTTGGAGGTGGAGTGGGGGAGGAGGAGGGTTCACTTTCATTTGCTGCCACTTCTGCCTCTATCGCTTTTTTTCTCCTTTTGGCGTCGGCGTCGCAAATTGACTTACCCCTTGGACTTTGTATTATATCACGAATTGTCTGTCATTTCCAGCCTTATTCCGAGCGGTAGATTGTGTGGACATTTCTGTTCATCCCCAGCTACCGCTATAGATTTGGGTGAGCACTTTTGTTTAGCCTCGGGATTGGTTTTTGTTTTTTTTTGTGTCTGTTTTTGTATTTGTTTCATTCATGTGTGTTCCCACGAGTAGCAGGGGAAGAGTTGGTCACTCTGGCAGAACCCCGCATTACCAGAGGAAGTCTGATCACAATGAGGGTTCGCCCGATTCCCCAAGGGGATCGTTCGTAACCGCATATCACCCTGCGGCCATTCAACTGTCCGCACGATTCCTTATACTCTAGTTTGGGCAGGCTGGTCCACGGTGGCATGTTTCGCGAAGGCTTTTAGGGAGTTTTGGTTCCTCTCACCCTACTCATTTCTGCCACTGATCAGGAGTCCGGCGACCCCGGCCCCATTGGCTTCCCGGACAGGACTCCCAGTTCCCTGGCTGTTTCCCTATTCGCCACCTGGGGATAAGTATCCCAACCAACGGGTGTCATAACCATATGCACATGATTCTTCACCAGTTATGATTCTGTTAAGTAAATCAGCATCGCCCTGTTTTGATCGCCGTTGACGTCATTCAATAATTCCTAAGCCACGCTCATGCGGCGGTTCGTGTGAAATACGTCGTCATTCACATCTTTCCGATCTTCTGTGAAGAGCTTGTACATCTTGTGAACATTTTTCTGACTCAGAGTACAATCACCGTATGTCACTATCAACACTTCCAGTATTTCTGAGGATTCAATTTTTTCAAACACAAAATTTTATGGGAATTCTCTGATACATTTTTTTTAAAGCAGAAAATCACCAAACATGCAAAATACTGTCAACTTTTATGCCTCTAACCGAAAAACTAAACAAGCCAAACAGCTGAAATTGTGAACATATGTTCGAGACAAGTGTAACAACTCAAACAAATGCTAATCGAAAATACGTGACCCGCGAAAATTGAAAACTCACCTTATTTTTCGAACAAACCGAGTATAAAATAATGACCAATAAAAATGTATCAATTGGGAAGCCATTTATATAGATACGATATCAATCTCATATTTCGAATGAATCCGTTAGTGACATGCACATTTTAATTGTTCTTTATTTACACCGTACAATAAATATCTTACGAAAACTCACCTTTCAAATAAAAACAATAATCTGGGATGTTTCGTGTTTCTCTCTAACAGTCCATGCTATTTCCAGAATTTTTCGGGTCACTGGTAAAATTGTGAGTCAAAACTGAAAAGTGTTTTTTCAGAACTACTTTTTTTAAGGATAAAACACAAGCACTACAGAAGAATCCTCAGGACGCTATAAGAGCGGTACCTGTGCGAAAGTGGCGATTCACATTGGATTTGAATCGCTGGAGATTGAATTCATTTGGAGGAGATTAGATTAATAAACACTCAGGTCAATCAGAAATTAAGAAATGGGTAACTCTAACATATTTTGGAAAAAGAACAGAGATAATTGCGGGTTTCTTCAGAAAAAACAGTGCAGAAGTGGCATTCAAACCACATGCCAGGTTATCTGATAATAGTGTTTATGTGGGACAATGTGGTCGAAATTTACAAAAACAGTAAGCTGAACTTGAAAGGTTCTTCAGACTGAGAAAAAATGATTCGACGTTTATGAATCATTCCTTGGCATGCAACCACAAGCTCCCGAATCTAATCGATACGGAAATTTTGCACAATGCAAGGAAGGGTTGCAAACTCAATTATTTAGAACCCTTGGAAATTCACAAGCATCAACATTATGGATGCAACCTGTTAAATGATCAAATCGATGAAGTTTACTCACCGGTTTTCAAATTAGCGATCCGCATTGTAACTAGTGAATAAAATTCAGGTACTCAATCGAGCCAAGAACCTCTATTATCACCTACAGGGGTATTATATAAGGGCGAATGTATTCATCAATTGTTTGTTCAATGTATAAGCTTGAAAAGGTTTATAGGACGAAGCTGCAGTAACGTTAGTTACAAATCAAAGTGGTAAAAAACAAAGAAAGTTTCAATTCTCGTTTCCTCGTTGTCAGAAAGTTTATTTCACGTAAACGCAAATGAAAGAGTTCTTGAACAGCGAAGTCCGTGGTGTACGGAGTTGAACATCGAAACGATAAGCAGCCAGAGCCCGTCGCATACTCCTGATATGTACCGCTCTAGTCACTTGAACACTTTCCACGATAGTAACTACAGAAGAGAAACAAATCTGCAACCTTTTTTCGATGTTCCAGAATATCAAGCTAATCAGGTATCAGAGTAATCAAGTAAGCATGATATGACTTTCAGTTCACAAGTATCATTTTCACCAGATACTCTATAATTTTCTAATATAAATGAAAATATAAAATATCCTATCCATTTGGAATCAAACCGTATGGCAACTCCATTTCAGAATTTGCAATATTCATGATTTATTGATGCGATTCTCCAATTTATTATTCTGAAACACACAGGGTTATTTCCGCTGTTTTTTAGTTTCATTTTTGAGATATGAACAAATATTTGTATACATATTTGTTGTGAACGAATACAAAAATTGAAAGAATTGAATGGGTGAATCATATATAACCTGATCAATAAAGAAATATGGATGTAAAACAATGTAACTGGATATAAATAATAGATATTGCTTCGTATTATTTCTCCGGTACTATGTATTGAGTGATTATAAAATTATCTATCGAAATTGAAGAGCAATTTCTATAGATAATACATAAAGATAGGTAAAAGTAGATTAGAAATAACGGTCTGAATGGAGTTGTTTATGCTTCCAAATTTGACTCAGTCATTGAGTTTGTGATGGAGACACCACTTCTACTCAGTAAGCAGCCACAACATCGAAAGGGTTCATAAAACACAGAAAATGCAACCGCAGAATTGGTATCAACTCAAGAGTTCATGGAAGAGGACTTCGACCAGAAAACGTAATGTTGTGAATAAATATTGAGTGTTACCCGAATTGAGTGCATTTTAATACCCAATCGCAATGATCTATCAAAATAATCATTACTGGTATAAGGAAAATTCTTTTTAGAGGTGGATGATTCGTATATTAAACCATGAAAAAGTTTTTTCAGTGGTGCCAATTCAAAAGGAAAATTTTCTTCAGCATTGCTTGAAAAATAACTTATACCTAGTTCAAGGAAATCCAAAAATATTGGCCGGACGGGTGGAGCACCATTATATTATTACTGCACCAATATCAGCAACACTTCACCTTGGTATTTCAAAATAGGTAGATTTGGCTATTGATAGAATAGCCAACAAGATCACCTGATTTCAAGAAATCATTCTCTCAAAAATATATGTATAGTGTTCAAATCGAATCATGTAAGTAAACTGAAAAAATAAAATTATTCATGCGATTGGGTCTGTTAATCGACAAAATTTGAAATTTTTTGAATTGAGAAAAACTAACACTTCTAGTTATCAATTTTAATGAAGTTTTTTATTTTCAACTTTTTTTGACAGGTTTGACAGTCATTGTATTGTGTAGGTAGTGTAGTGGAGGCCTACATAAATCGAGTTGCTCGTTCAAGGGTATAAATTTCTTGTTTTTATTCGATTTGTTAATTTCCATGGCTTTCAACAAATTCATTTTTTTTATTACACATGTGTAGGATATTAAAGTTACCTTTACTTATCTTGTGTTTAGAGTCTTGAAGATGCTCGTATATTGTAGTTTTTTTTTCCAAACAGATGTGTTCACGCAACCTTACGTCAAAATTTTTACCGGTTTGGCCTGTATATACTGCAGAGTATTTGCCACACTATATTCTATATACACCTGATTTTTTCATTTTCGTGTTTTCCCTCGTTTGGGTTTTGCGTTAAACAGAGTTCTGTCTAAATTATTATTAGTTATGAAAGCTGTTGATATTTTGTATTTGAATTTTGAATATTTTTTGAAAGATTACCTGAGTAGTTGATGCTACTATACTTAAATATATTGTGTTTTTAGCAGTTTGGATATAATTTACTCGCAACTGTTTTGTGAGTTTTACCTGATTTTATCTTTTTTATTGGGGAAATTGGAACCTGATTGTTCACTACAATTTGCTCAATTAGTTTTAGTTCGTCTTGGAAATTCTTTTCGGGTAAAGGGATTGCGAAAGCTCTGTGTACCATCGACCCAAACGCGTATAACTTATGTGAGAATGGACTGAAAGAGTCAAAAGGAATCGTACACTCTGTGAACGTGTTTTTCCGGTAGATATTAGGAAATGATAGGGGGTTGTTTCAACTACGTAAGGTGAGGTAAGGGTAAGAAGCTTTCTTTTATGATGGATGGGGTTTTCAAATCGATCGTTATTATGATTGGAATGCAAAGATGGACTCGATTTGTGGATTTTCAGTTTAAATAGTACGATGTGCTTTCTTCTCATAATTTCATTCTGGAAAAGTATCCAAAAAAGGGAAGAATGGGTACGTCCAAAGTAAAAGAACTTATAATGGTTTATTTAGCAGGTAGTTATTGCAAAACTTCATCTCTATAGAATTCATTGATTATATCATATCACGTGAAATATTTAAAAATTTCGCCATATAACAAAATTACTTTGGAAAAATATTTGAAACACTGAATACAGGTGTTGGAATAAAAAGTTTGTTATGGTGATATAGTTAACGTGATTGTTTTGTATGAAAATCATTTTATTTTGTTGAATACGATAAATATACCTGTTGGAATAGAGAGTTTGTTATGGGAATATGGTTAACGTGATTGTTTTGTATGAAAATCATTTTATTTTGTTTGAATACGATAAATATACCGCTATGATTTAGTAACTGAGGAGTAAAAACAACTAAACTTGAATATATAGAACTATGACATCACTATCTGACCACTAACAGAATTTACAGAAATTTTATCGGGTTTACAGCTAAGTTAAAATCCACTTTTTTATATTGCAAATTAGAAAAAACAGAGTTTTCCGGAAGGAAGCTTCACACAGAAGAAATAATGACAACAGTATAATATAAGCTGTATAGATCATGAACAGAAGTTTTTTTTCAGGCACAAAATGGACTAGGAAACCCTTCTGAAACAACTACCTCCACATGAAAATTATGTTTCAGAATGTCAAAACGAAAGTATGGAACGTGGAATGAAGATGATATGAAAAAAGCTCTAGCTGCTTATAGGAACGGATATATGGGTTTTAATCAGTGCTGTAGACAGTACGGAATTCCAAAACCGACACTTGAGCGTCATTTAGACAGTAAAAATATAAAGGCCAATGAAGGTACCAAAGCTATGGGACGTCACCCTACATTACCACTCGATGTAGAGCAACAGCAAGAGCTTGGGCTTACAATAACGGACGTGCGTAGACTCGCATTTCAAATTTTTGTTAGGAATGGTATCCTTCACGCATTTAATGAGGAGAAACAGATCGCTGGTGAAAAAATTGTATCACAACTTCATGAAACGTCACAAGGACATCTCCCTTTGTGAGCCCCAGGCTACATCCTTGGCAAGGGCACAAGGGTTTTCTAAAGACAATGTCAAAGAATTCTTTGACATTTTGAAAAATACTATTGACGAGACAGGCGTTAGCACCGTACAAAACAAATGTCAGAAGGTGATAACTGAAAAGGGGAAACGTGCTATAGGGTCGATATCTAGTGGAGAAAGAGGTGCCAATACAACCGTTGTGTGCTGTTCAAGTGCAGTAGGCATGTATATTTCGCCCCTGATTATTTTCAAAAAAATTGGAATGTGTAATGAATTGATGGTTGAAGTTCACCTGGACCTCCACCTCCACCTGTGTCAGAGAGCGGATGGATAAATTCAGATCTGTTCGTAAAGTGGCTTCGTCACTTCATTGATATTGTAAAGCCAAACAAAGAATGAAAAGTTCTTCTCCTTCTTGATGACCATTCTACTCATTCTAAAAACTTAGAAGCATTGGTAATCGCTCGAGATGCTGGAGTAATTATGCTGCAATTACCAGGACACACAACGCACCGATTGCAGCCATTAGCCATGTCATTTTTCACGCCTTTCAAAAGTTACTTTGCCTAAGCGGTATAAAAATGGCTGCGAACAAATCCTGACTTGGGAGTCAGTCAATACCAGATTTCATAATTAGTAACTGAAGCATATGGTGAGGCTGCGACGATTGAGAATTCGTGTAACGGATTCGAATGTAGTGATGTGTGGCCCGTTGACTCCTCCATCTTTGAAGAGTCAGACTTTTTGCCAGCAGAATATCTCAACACAACTTTAGATCAGAATCGAGAAGACAGTGAATGTTTAGATTAAGAGAAAACTTGCTTGGGTGAAAATCAGTCTCTTGATATTGAAGTAACCTCACCTAGCAGGCCAGCAAGTTTAACTTCAAAACTGAATGTTTCGATTGAAGAAATGTCACCACTTCCAAAACCACCCAAAAAGAGAAATGGATCTAAACTCAGATCTAATTCAAAAGTGCAAAAAGCAGTTATATTAACCAGTAGCCCCTATAAACATGAAATTGAAGTAGGTCACGAGCTGAAATTGGCTAAAGAGAAGGTCAAAGAGCTTCAGATGAAAATACGCCCTTTATCTGAAGAGATGAAAGTGACCGAGCCACCGATAAGAAAAAAACAAAAGAAGGCTGTCGTTTCAAAAACAGATCCAAATCTAGTAATCTTAAACCAAGCTGGAACTTTTGTCCAGAGTGACATCCTCATTGAAATCAAACCTGAAGATTGGTTTTGCTCGGTTTGTGAGGAACATTCAATCGAGGACATGGTGCAGTGTATGCTTTGTGATAAATGGGTTCACGAAAGTTGTGTCGGCTCTAAGGCGAAAATCAAGAAATTTGTTTGCTCAAATTGTATCTAGTTCTTAATAAAACACAGACTAAGAGAAACACTTTGTATCTAAAAAGTATAAGAAAATACTGCATTGAATAAAAGTTTCTTCAACCATTCTTGCCATTTCATTTCTTCATTTTCAACTTTATCCAAGATGGTACGATTTAGAAAGTTGGAGGTACCATTTGGGCAACTGGTTTCCTAAATCGTACCGATTGCATCGCTTTACAAAAAGTGATTCATCTTAGTCTAATATCACCATATCAGATACTTTAATTTAGATTTACCTAAATAAACAATTCTTCTTAGGGTTACGGTACTTTTGCACAGGTTCTCCCTATAAGGTGTAAAAAAATAAAATGTAAAAAGAGGTACGATTTAGGCAACCTTCCTCTAAAAATTTTCTATTCCCCTCAGTTCTCTTTCAACAATATTGATAATGTTGAGCATGAAGCTGAATTGGAATATCACAAAAGGTTCCCTACCGATCCTGGAGAATTCCTTTTGCCATTTTCATTTCCGCAGGATTTCCAATTACTATATTCTCCACTCAATCAAGCCGGTGGACCCAACAAGCAACACAATCCCAAACAATTTAATTCAATTATGTTCTCAATTCAGTTATATTGTGTGGATAATGAACCCCACAAGGGTTCGACAGGACGAAACGGCCGACAAACTTTCCGTGGTTGTGGAGAAGCTGCAGTATCAAATTTTCATTTAAAATTCCTTCTAATCCGACGGACGGTCGAGATTTACCCAAACGACAATGGGAAATGTAAAATTTATTCTGATCTCTATTCATTTCCATTAAGAGCACATTCATATGCGCACGGCTCCGGCTTTATAGTCGGATCGGAACGAGCCAAGTTTTTTAGAGAAGCGCGCCATCTGGTTCTTTATTCATTAAAATATAGACAGGCGGAACGATATCGAAGTTATGATACAACTACTTCAGTCTGCATGGCTTGTATTTGACAATATTGGCTTGATGTGATAGTGGGGCGTGGTAAGATATAGCAAAATTATACAATTGGCAACGGTTGTAGGACTTAGCATGGATTGTTGGGACATGGCTCGTTTGTGGTTACAAAATTGGCTCAATCTATCATCTTCTTTTCCCTGGCATAATGTAGAAGTAGCTCAATTTGGCGTACAAGTTGACTTTTCGAATCTAGGTGTTTTTCTTCCGTTTCAATAAAAAATAAATTAATGTGACCAACAGCTTGCGCTTGTGCATGCTTTTGATTCCCGAGTGCCAAAGATTTGAATGAAAATATATTTTTGAATAGAAAAACACCCAAAAACGTTTCCAAATACGCTTCCTTGTAGAATAAAATTTGAAGTACTATCTGAAATGAATCAATTGTTTCCTTCTATCACATGGATGATTTGGTACTTGAAGAAACAAGCTTCTATGGAAATGATGAATGTGACAGTAGGAATATTTGTTGAGACGAGGGACACTTGAAGTACTCAACATGATTCCTGCTGTCAGGCTCTGTGTTATGAAGGAAAATCTTGAGAAAGAGCTAGGCATCATCTTAAAAGATCTATAATGGCATGGTTACCGATGATGAAACAGTCTTCGACTAAAAGACAGCAAGAGCCTCACAAGGAAGAGAAGTCGTTAGAACCACTACTTGCCCTTCCCTACGTAGAATACTGTCGAAAAGGATGAAAAGAATACGGTCCAAGTACAACATCAGAACCTGCTTCAGATCCGGAAATACCATCCGTAGCAGCCTCACGAAAAGCAGGCCACCAAACGCGGACTGCGTCCGCATTTGGTGAAATAATCCATCGAAAATATGGACCCATTTAAAAGTACAATGTTTGAATGTGTGTCAATTTTGAAACTTACAATGGGCTATATCTCATGAACGAAAGCTGATATCTAAAAATGCTTGAAACCGTTTCTAGGATCGTAAGGGGAAACTAAAGTAACATGAAAGAGAACTTACACCCCCTAGGCCCCTCCCACCAAAACATAAAAAGTTTAAAATGCAAACCCCTACTTGTAATATTTCACTGAAAAGACTATGAAAATGCTATCCAATGGTATAAATAATAATTGTACAAGGTGAAGCAATAATTGTGAAACTTTGGCTTAAATGGAATATTTAATGAGGTTTTTGTTCAACTGCAAATTTATTAAAAATATCAATGAAGTAAAAGTTCAAAGTGGGTTCCGTTGTTTTCTAAACAATAATTCAACCTGTTTTCAAATTCTGCACGAACTTTGCCAAATGTTGTTCTAGTAATGGCGCGACATGCTTGCGTAATTCTTTCTCGCAATTCCCCAAGTGACGAAGGTTGAGTTTCATGAACAACTGACTTGAGGTGACTCCAGAGAAAAAAGTCAAGTGGCGCCAAGTATGGTGACCTCGATAGCCACTCAATGCGACCTCTCCTTCCAATCCATTTGTTCGGATAATTTGTATTCAACCAATGCCTAACTGGAGCTGAATAGTGAGGTGGTGCTCCATCTTGTTGGAAGTGTAGCAACTTCTCGTCTACAGCTAGGTTGCCTTGGTCTTACCTTTGGTTCTCTAATTCATGCACAATTGAAGGTTCGATGGTGCTTTCCAGCATATCGAGACAATTGTTGCCACTTAAATTGCCTGGTATGAACAAGGGACCAATTATAGCATCGCCTAATATTCCTGCCCAAACATTAAGTTTTTCAGGATATTGAATGTCACCTTCTCTGAATCGATGCGGTTTCGCATTACTCCAGTACCGACAGTTTTGTTTATTTACATTACCATTCAGTATAAAAGTAAATTCATCACTGAAATAAATATTTTTAAACATTCTCGGTTAAACGCGAATTCTTTCAGTCATGAGTTCACAAAACTCAATTCCTCGGTCTGGATCATCATCGACTAGTTCTTGAAGAATTTGTGTTTTGTACGGGTGAAACTTACGTAATTCCAAAACTTTTCTAACCGACTCATGTGAAAGTTTTGTCACTGCAGATACTTGACGTGTTGATGCAGTAGGTTTCATTGCAATGATGAAAACTAATGACAAAAAAATGACAAAAAATTATTGACTCTGACAGAACCCAAAAAACAGATCTTTTCAACTTGTTTTGCAAAAACGGCAAATTAGGTTCTTATTCACCAAAAAAATATCTACGGACACTTATCATTTGAAATAATAGTCCGGGAGGTAACATTACAAATAAAAAAAGTCATTGTAAGCCGGCTGATATTGAAGTTCGTGCAGACTTTGACAGTAGGCTGTATTATTGTTTAATAAATAACGGAACCCACTTAGAACATTCACTTAATCGATAAATAAAGGAAACATTTTCAATAAATTTGTAGTTCAACAAAATTCTCATCAAATATTCCATTCAAGCCAAAGTTTATTGCCAAAGATTATTGCTTCACCCTGTACAATTGTTATTTATACCATTGGATAGCATTTTTTATAGTCTTTTCAATGAGGTATCACAAGTAGGGGTTTGCAATTTGAACTTATTGAGTTTTGGTGGGTTGGGTCTAGGAGGTCTTTAGTTCCCCCTTACCATCCTAGAAACGGTTTCAAGCATTTTTCGATATCAGCTTTTGTTCGTGAGATATAGCCCATTGTATGATTTGAAATTGACACACTGTATGAACAGCTCACTTAAATAACTGAACTCGTATTAAAATACAAATCTGTTCAAAATTTGTTTTTCCGTCGCCCCCATACGAACGACAACTCTCAGAAGTTGAGAAACTTGTGCGAGCTAAGGACTAACAAGGTCTTTCCTTTTAACGTGTGATTCCTAACACGGTTGCAGAATCATCCCAGCTTCAACCAGATGAATTATCTCTAGAAAAATATCTAGTCGAGGCAGGATTCGAACCCACGGTCTTCCGATCGTGAGTCGGGTGCACTACCACCGCGGTCAATTCCACAACTGTCGACACACACAATAAGATTCTTAAACTATCTGAACAACTTTCAACTGGCCTATCACTCTCACTGACTATTCTGATACTTGATTCATTTATCTGGATCTAGGTTGATTTTTTCGCTCCCATTTCAGGGTACAAAGCCATGTTTCTGAGGCTGGGGGTATTTCACTCTACCTGACGAACTGTACAGAAATACAGAAGTCACCATTTGTTGTGAATGTTATTTCATTCCAAATGAGTATCTCTTGAACACAATAAACAAACTTCTCATGTCGTAAATACCCGCTTGATGGTGTCACATTTTTAATATTATTTAATACATGTTCCACAACTACCGCAATATCCCATATGTGTCCACGGCCATTTGAACTGATAGAAATTGGTTTTGTAGTTCGGAATTTGGACGATCGATGAACACATATGTGTTTTCAGCGTGAAAGCATGAAAATGAGCATTATATTGCATGTATCCTGAAGCACGTACCGTGTAACCTATTTGGTGACGGTACAGAACACACGTATTCAGCTGGTTACAGTTTGAGAGGATTTGAAATGAAAATTTCGATAAAATCATGGAAAACATGTTTACTGTCACCTATAACACAACACAACAAAAAAATATTTTTTGAATGTTTCTTACACTAAATTAGTCAATTTCTACTAATTTTGGGGTGATAAAAACAAAAATAACAATGAAAAATTTTTATTAGCTCTGGTTTTTGNAAGTATATCAACTATCTCTGGATGGAGATGATGGCGGAAAAGTGGAGTATCAACCAAGATGGTTCTTTAACTCAACCTATGCTTGCTTGGAAAGATTCCTACCGACAATTAATTTCTCCTAAAAATATACCCCCTCCTATTCAAACAAGATTGCTATAGCTGCGATTGAATTGAATAAGCGAATGAATGTCATTACGTACTGTCATCAATGGCATGAGTAGATTCAACTGATTCGTGACATATGAGTAAATCAAGTGCTTCATCCTGTTATTTTCTTAGGATTGGAGCTGAAGAGGTAATTAGGCAACGTTTTATTCCGAAACATTGAATGTCCATCATTGAGGATGACAGTATTTCGTGTAAGTGAACTGACATATGCTATATTGTGTAGAAATCCTGTGAATGATATATAATTCAATTTCAAAATGAATGTTTGAAATATGAACTGAATCGGAAAAAGTATTTTCATATAATTCGAAGTTTCCATTAGAGTATTCATTCCGTATGGAAATAGTTGTTTCGAGAGGCTTTTTTTCCAGTTATTGTATAAAAGTTACTTGATCTACACACCTTTGTGAAGAGTTCTACTAGCTGAACGATTTGTGTCCTACTCCATAGTCGATTTTCTGGGAAAGCCATCATTCACTATTTCCACACTAGAATCCACAATGCCGAAAATCACTTCACGTCAGCGTCTAGTCAGGCGAATTTTGAAAAAGCTCAATATCAACAAGGTGTCTGGCCCTGATGAAGTGCCGTCATCGTACTCAAAAAGTGCCAATGAACTCGCACCAGTATTTTGCAGACTTCTCAATCTGTCTTACAAGAAAGGGGTTTTTTCTTTTCGTCGGAAGATTGCTCGCGTTCAACCTATTCCCAATAAGGGCAAGAAAAATCTTCAACATCTTGAGCGACCATCAATATGGCTTTCGGAAACAAAGATCAACAGGCGACCTTCTGTCGTATGTCACCCTTATTTGGAATAACGCAATCAGGAAACGTGGAGAATCAAGAGCTAGTGCGCTTGCTATTTCTAAGGCCTTTGATCGCGTGTAGCATGAAGGGTTGCTGGCCAAACTTCGATGCCATGGCTCTTCAGCTTCCTAAAAGAATGTTCCCTGCTAGTGACCGTCGATTGATATCTCTCGAATACTGTCCATATTGTCTCCAACCCTCTTTTTATTATACATCAATGACTCATTGAAAAAAAATTATGAATCCAATATATTGCTTTGCTGACGACAGCAAACTTGTCTCATCATTCCATTTGGATTCCTGGACACCGGCTACGGAGGCACATCTTCACCGGCAGCAGGAGGTTGCAAATCTCAATAAACTAACCAGGTTCAATTCGAAGCCAAAAAAACCCAGGCTTTGGTTTTGTCCAAGAAGGTGAATGTCTCCGAACAGGATATAAAAATGTCAGGTCAGACAATTCCGCTTCCTGCTTCGATAAGTTTGTTGGGGGTTAAAATGGACACCAATATGTCTGGGAACAATCATGTCGCTGGAATTGCGAAGACTGCTTCTCAAAAGTTTGGAACACTCTTCCAAACCAGAAAACTATACACACCTCAGCAACTTTTGATGCTTTATAAAACTCAGATCAGACCTTCTTCTGAGTTTTGTTCTCATGTATGGAGCTCTACCCCCAAACATACCCTGAAGTTGCTGGATTCCCTCCAGAAAAGAGCCATCCGCGTGAATGGAGACGCTAACATCACGTGCAAACTTGATAGCCTAGAACATCGAAAAAAGGTTGCAGATTTGTTTCTCTTCTATAGATACTTTCACGGGAAGTGTTCAAGTGAATTGGAACATTTGATTCCACCAAGAGCGGTACGCATCAGAAATACGCGACGAGTAGTATAGCTAACGTGGTTCTAGATACGATGGTAACCCATGCCATCGACTTCTCCATCAAGTTCGTTAGAGGTGTCGGTGTTTGAGGTGAAGAAGTGTGTCAAAAAGGCCTTGTTTGCGAAGAACAAGGGTAGGTAGTGTTGACAATGTGACACTTCTTGACCAACCTTTGTTCTTGTAAATCGTCAATGATCAGAGGGTGTGGTAAGAGGCACCCCTCAGCATCAATGACCGAAGGGTGTAGGCTAACCCTGTTGAAGCAGTTATGTTCGTGTGTAGAAGAGACCTTTTGGCTCAGTGAACCCTCTTTCGCCAACCCTCTTCGGCCAACCCTTTTTGGGCACCTTTTTTCGGGCACCCCTTTTTGGACACCCCTTTTCGGGCACCCCTTTTCGGGCTCCCCTTTTTGGTCAACCCTCTTCTGGCAACCACTGATAATAAACCAGATTAGCTGACCTTAAGGGTCATATGTATGATTAAACGTGATTATTTGTTTTAAATGAAAAAGGACATACGTAATTTATCAACGTATATTTTAGATGACAATAAGTATACATAACAAATTTCTCGTGAAGCTATATAATTTTGAGATTAATATTTGCATTTTCATCAAAATCTTCTACAGTTTTACATCAGAAACTTCTGCAAGTTATAGATGGTTTATGAAATCATTCAAAGATATGATGTCCGTACATCAATCGAAAAGGAGTGCCCGAAAAGGGGTAGGCCGAAGAGGGTTTTCACTGAGCCAAAAGGTCTCTTCTACACACATAACATTCTAATCTAACCTAACCGCTTCAACAGGGTTAGCCTACACCCTTCGGTCATTGACGCTGAGGGGCGCCTCTCACAACATCCTCTAGTATTTGACGATCTACAAGAACGAGATTTGATCAAGAAGTGCCACATTGTCAACACTACCTACCATTGATCTTCGCAAACAAGGTCTTTTTGACACACTTCTTCACCCCAAACAACGACACCCCTAGCGACCTCGATGGAGAACTCTATGGCATGGGTTACCATCGTATCTAGAAGCACGCTAGCTATACTACTGCGACGGACTGTGGCTGCTCATCGTTCTGAGGTTCAACTCAATATAACTTGAACTCCATTGTTTGAGGACTCTTCCATCTGGAGAACTGCGTTTACGTGGAATAAACTTCCTGAGAATGTTCTTTTAATTGGATCTAATCTTCAGCGATTCAAATACAACGTTAATCGCTACTTTCGAACAGGTACCGCTCTAAGAGCGTCTTGAGGATTTTCCTGTAGTGCTTGTGTTTTGTCCTTGTACTTCGTTACTCGAAAACGAAGCAAGTTAGGGCACACGTTCATGTAACCTTTTCTTCATAAAATTTGGTACGGAATCACCATCTGAAATTGTGATATCAAAAAAAATCTGTTTAAAATCTGTTTTTCCGTTAACCAGCTGTCGCACCCCTACGAAAAACTTGTGTTGTTCATATTTGATTNAGTGAAGATCGATCGTTCAGACTAGGGCTTGAACCACCGACCAACACGGCAGTTAATTCGAGTGAGTGTACAAATCACCCACGCCGAACCGCTTGGCTACCGACCGACCAACCATTCAAGATACACCCTCTATATTCCCACATTTCCAACCCAAGAACATAATAGGAAAATACGTTTCTAATCATACCTGAATGATTTCCACATTTACGATATAGAATATACAAGTTTTGGAAAATCCACAACTTTCGCCTACAAGCTGTCGTTTTCTAACCTTCAAGTTTCCAGCCACTACTGTGCTCCCTCGAAACTCCCCTATTACAAATTTCCCTTATTGACTGATAAAACAAAAACTTGTAAACGATCCTATCGCAACCGTTTTATGCTCCCCAGCTCAAGAAAGGTGAACACTGATAATCTTGTGTACACATTGCCGTTCACGCGAGTTTTATCAGGGAACAAACTAATCAGATATTTCGAATTTGAATAATCGTCTAACTAGGTAGAAAACTAAGGAATTGTATACACTTATGTATATAGCTGAAGGCTGCAGGCATGAAAAGTTCTTGGGGGAGATCTGCATACATATGAGTTCAGAAAAGTGCTCGGGAGTTCCGACAATGGAATTCCCGAAACTTGTATACACATGTGGGCTTTGTGCCTTTGGATGGAAGTAATTTCTATCGAGTGTTGTTACAGAAAATTGAAAGCTGGTCTTCCCTTGTTCTCTTTCACTTTGATGCGAGGTAACTAGAGAGGATATCGTCTGATTATTCATAAAGTTTCTGCTTATTGATGATGAGGGTTCAAAGGAAAGCAGTTCACCTTTCTGTATGGATTACATTTAGTTGAGGCAAAACTGGAATGCCGAATGCCTCTTCAGTACATTATTGTTATCAGTCATCACAAAAACGTTTGTGTTCTTTGATGTTATTGAACGCACTATAGTTTTTACGATGGCTAACGTGTCCGTTTTCAAATTTTGACATTTCAGGTGAAATTATTCAAAAACTATGTAATATATTTCATTGTATGATATCCACTATAAAAGATTTTACGAAAACCGCGACATGTGTTTCGCTACACAATAGCTTTTTCTAGTTCACGCTTGAGGAAACTATTGTATAACTAAATACTTGTCGCGGTTTTTGTAAAAACCTTTTATAGTCAAAATCATAAGATAAACTGTAATAAATAGTTTTAGATATTCATAATGTTATCCTAAGTGCACTTAGAACCTGTATATTAGCATATTCGAGTATATTGAAATCCTAAAAGTTCATATTCATATTCTTCATCTCGATATTTATTATTCAACATTTTACCAGACATCCTGCAAGAAATATTCATCAGTCAACAGTTAGTAGGATAATAGCTAAGTTTAAATCTAGTGGCTCGGTTGAGAGTAATTTAAGATAAGCACATCAACCTTCTAGACATACTGAAGAAGTGGAATTTGAAATATGTTTGGATGTCGTAGAACATAAAAAAACAAGTATTCAAGATATTGCAGATAGAACAGATGTTAA
>NW_019289689.1:150821-253023 GCF_000500325.1 Leptinotarsa decemlineata
CTAGAGAGCTAAAAATTGGTATATGGGTAAAAAATGAAAAAACAATCATCTTTTCTCTTTACCGATTTTCGAAATTTCGAGCAATAACTGCTTTTCTGAAAATTTTTTGGAAAAAATGTCAAATTTGACAGGGAAGAAAAATCACTTGATCGGTCATATGCATGTCATTTGGCATCATTTTCAAAGCACAATCTAATGGAGATATCAAAAGTTGCTTGAAGAGATGAACAAAAAAATCCCATTTGATGCGGACTTTATGTGTGACACTGTATATATTAAAACAGATTTCAATGTCTTTTACATTATTATTACTTTCAACCTTTACCAGAGGTAAAAGTCTATAGGCTTTAGGTCTGGTACCTGGCAGGCCAATGGTTGGGTCCTTGGTTGGCTATCCAAATATCACCAAAATTTTCAGCCAAGAAATCGGTGACAATTGCAGTGTTGTGGAGCGGAGCCCTGTCTTGTTGAAAACATATTTTTCTGAGCTCCATTAGTGGCAATTCTTCAACAAGACGTTCAATATTTCACCTTGAAATTCCAAAATTCCTCTGAGATATGAGAGTGCCATAAATCAACAGGCCCTTAATTCCACCCCTAAAAATATCTGCCCATACACTACACTGCTCACATAATTTCCGTCTATCTAAATACAATTTAACGAAAAATCACGCACCTGGTTACAACTTTCCAGGAACCACTGGCAAAAAGCCATGCGGCGTTCAAAATCTCCTGGTCTGAGTTCAACTCTTCCGGAACTGTATGGCTTGAATTTGTGTTTTTTCAAAATACTCTTTAGTAGCTTGATAGCTTGGTAGGCCTATTGATATTTTCAAATTTCTTGTTGACGTTCTGGGATCATTTTAAACAACTCCTAAAACGACTATTTGTTCTCACTTCTTATCCGTATTTGATTCATATAATTTGTCGCATTCTTGCGAAAATGTCTGTAAAAGATTGTCTTCTTTCTGGATACCTCTCGTGATACAAATTGCTTGCTGCTTCTGCATTTTCCCAGGTTTGTATAATACAGACTATCATATCCCATTTTTCATAATTCTCATACTTCATTGTTGGAAAATTGAAAAACATCACTAATTGTAGAGCGTTTTTACTGCTCAAACCAACATTTGACAGCTACCAGTAAACATTTGCATTCTGTTTTATCGCCGTATCTTCCAAAGCTTACTGGATCAAAATGTGCGTTTTAATTTTCACATTACTGATTGTGTTGATATTAATGACTGTATGTAAAATGGTTCTGAAAATGAAATTGAAAATTGAATTGAAATATGCAGAAATATACAGGATGTCTCAATAAAAACACAATTCTTCTTCAATAACTATTGATATCTCATTAAAAAAAAAGGTTTTTCACACCATTAACTACGTAAATGTTTCGAAAATTTCTTCATAGAAACAAGAAATTTTTTATTGTAAAGAGTTGCAGCAACTTTTTTTCGGAAATGAAAATTTTCGAAAAACATGCTGTATCGATATGCGGTTTTCAGTATTGACATTGTCATAAAATTCGACCCTTAGGCACAGTCATCACTTTCCATCTATCTAGTTTGAAAACAGGAGTTTATGAACAACTTTCAATTTTTCTCACGTGCTTGGATTGAAAAATATCAGTACATTTTTTGTGGTACTTGTACAATGACGTTTCGACCAATTATCAGTAATTCGAAAAAAATGACGCAAATAAAAATATACATTTACACTCCCACTTTGAAATTTTTACAACATAATCCTTCTCAGCACATTTCGTCATGAGAACACAGTATAGAAGTTGCGTATCACATTCGAAAAACAATCAAATCAGTCTTTATCGCAGGCAAGCTTCATCCCAATTCCAACTCAGAAAGGTTTTTTATCACTTTCTTTCCGGCACTTCCACTGAGTGCGAAAATCTAAACAATTACCCAGGACTCCCAATATCCAACGGACATTGGATTCCTGCGATGCGGACTTCGCAGTAATAGAGCCGCACCGTATCTAATGGGACAGAGCAGGCAGGATTGCTGACCCGTTATCACCACACTAGGGCTTAATAGGGTTCGGGCGGCTCCTGGCTTCATTTAAACTACTGCAAACTGCGATTTGGTGCTGGCGGGAATCCCACAAAAGCGAGTTTTCACTCAGAAATCCTGTTTCTAATCCTTCAACGGTCGACAGAAAGGCGAGTGACAATAGGAGATGGAAAATTCATTTCCATCTCTGTATATTTCCATTAAGAGCACATTAACATGCATACGCATAGACCATTGTTACACGCAGAGCTCGCTATCTTTGTGTCAAATTTCCAACAATAGTGGTGATTTTGATTTAGAAAAATAACAATGTGTTTTATGGTTTTTTGGCTGTATTCCATCAGCAAAGTTCTTATTGCGAATGGACTGGCCCGTTATTTGGTGAAACTTAATAAGCCAATCCATGATTATCATCCACCATTTACTTTTTTCTCCATTACTGATGCATTTCGCTAACACTAGAGTCTCTGGAAATCAATGAGGGTGAACACGCAATCACTCTATCGAACGACCAACAAGAGGCTAACCTCTCACCATTGTTGAACTGTTTTCAATAATGGCAATACTTATTCTTATTCAGAATTTACCTGCTGTCTAAGAACTGAGATTGTCATTGTTTTTTGAATTATATCTCATTTATCATTACCATTTACCATTACAATCAACCATTACCATTCACCAGTACAATTTACTACTACGATTCACCATTACCATTCACCATTACCACTTACCATTACCATTTACCATTACCATTTACCATTACCATTTACCATTACCATTACCATTACAAATTATATTACCATTTTCCATTAGCATCACTATTTACTATTCGCCGTTACTATGTTCCATTACCATTCACTATTACCATTCACCATTACCATTCACCATTACCATTTACCATTACCATTTACCATCACCATTTACCATTACCAATTACATTACCATATAGCATTACCATTTTACCATTTACATCACCATTGGTCATTATCATTTACCATTATCCTTTACATTAACATTTACCATTACCATTACCATTCACCATCACTAAATTTTATCTCATTCAACATTAACTAATACTGATGAAGCTGCGTTGTTAGCAAAACGAGAGTAGAATAAAAAAAATTGTGAAACTTTTCAATTATCAATATGGACAAGAAAGTTCTGTTACAAATAACTTCTCGATTCAGAATGAGTATCTTTAAAGCGTGGATTATTTGCAACAAGGCAAAGTTTATTGATGATAACAGTATTTTAGAATGAAAACCAGTGAAAAAAATGGAATTCAGTTTTGTAAAAAAAATTATTTGGGAGCATTTTCAATCTTCACATCAGTTGGGTGCCATTGGATACAATTCTCAAACCTTATCATTAAGTGTGACTTTGGAGTTTGATGGAGTAGAGTACGAAACAAATTTTATGAAAAAATTCTGACAAAAAACGAATCCTACTTTTTCTACTTTCAAGACTAATTTTGCTCATTATGTACCTATCACGATTTCTATCTAGAATGTATACACGTTCTTGTTGATAACTCAAAGTACTCAAAGTTTGATGACTCTGATGAAAAAAATCGTGTAATTACATCCCCTTCATTTGAATTTATCATTTTATTTTGGTGTCAATTTCGAAACGAGTGCGTATGATTGAATTTCATTATGGCAATGTTAGGTACGCTTATATTACAGCACAGAATATTGTTTCAGCTATCGTAGCCACATTCTGAAAGACAGATGGCAGAGAATGAAAAATGGATCACGTCGATAGTGATCCTGCCATAAATTTGCAATTTCCAACGTAAACCATTAGAGCAATCAAAGAATTTTGGACAACATGAACCCCGCCCATATAAAATCAATAACAAGCACGAATCGAATGAAGATTAATCTGACAGTCATTTTGAATTTCAAGAGTTTTCTGTTGATGACAGATAACCGTTACTTGTTGTTATTGAATCATTTCAATTTCGTTTTGCAATTTGTGAACTGGTTGAATGTTTGTTTAGTTTCAGGAATTTGAAGAAAAACTAGTTCGTCATATCGGTAACTTCATACTGTCTTATCAGCTTCATCTAGCATGGATTGATTGAGTTAAAAGGTACCCCGCCTTAATCTTTCTTAAAATCAATCATTTTTATATCCCACAGCCATTTATCCTCCAGATCCAGTGGAGCAAGACTCATCTCCATGCTGTATCAACTTTGGCGCAATAATTTTGCTCCATACTTTCCAGCAACTAACTTCACACCACCAACTTTCCAACGCCAACTTCAATCAGTATAGAAGCTAATAAGTAATGTCGCGGTGAATTATATAAAAGTTAGGACAAGTTTCGAAATAGATTTCTCAAAATGTTAGAAGGTTTCTTTGATATATGCGAGCAGTACAGCGGTGAAGTTTCCAGCAAGTATAACAGAAAATGTAAAGCATGACGCAAGTTTTATAGCGAACGTCGGTTGGCCTTTTCAATAACGCTGGATTTAGGATTCCCAGTTAGGTCGTGTTTTGAAGTTGAGAGGAATAGCGGTTTATCAGGTAGTGATGTGAAAAAATTTAATGGGGTCTTCGAATAGATTTACAGAGCCATACTGGGACGGAGATACTAAGATCTTTTCTCTAAATGATATATGTTGGGATCCAGGCGTAGAAAAATGTCATGATCATTTCATATGCATCTTTTCTGAAAGATATCTGACCTATTCAACCTAATCAAGCGTGCAAGTTTTTGTGCATTATATTTCCACAAAAATCAATGACGTATTCAATATTCACAAAATTCGTCATTCGTGAATTTCCACTTGGCATATATTTTCACAATCAAATATGTATATTGAATTCATTCAAAGACGTATCTATATAGGAGTGAATAATTTCTTAAGACAGAAATATTTTGGTTTCCTACTTCGCAGGAAGTTTATTCCACATAAACACAGTTCTACAGATGAAAGAGTCCTCAAACAGTGAAGTTCGAGATGTACTGAGTTGAACCTCAAAAAGATGAGCAGCTACAGTCCGTCGCGTAATTCTGATATGTACCTGCCACTCTTCGTGGAATCAAATGTGCCAAGTGACTTGAATACTTGCCGTGGAAGTATCTATAGAAGAGAGACAAATCTGCAACCTTTACTTGATGTTTCAGGCTATCAACGTTGCACGTGATGTTCGCGTCTCCAATCAGGCGGATGGCTCTGTTCTGCATGAAATCCAGGGTTTGTTTGGGGGCAGAGCTCCATACATGAGAACAATAAAGTCAGAACTGAGCTTTATAAAGCAACAAAAGTTGCTGAGGTGTGTACCGTTTTCTGGTTCGGAACATTGCTCCGAGCTTTTGAGAAGCAGCCTTTGCAATTCCAGCGATATGATGGTGCCAAGACATATTGGTGTCCACTTCAATCCCCAAATAAGTAATCGTATCAGAAAGCGGAATTGTCTGTCCTGACATCATCATACCCAGTTCGAAGACATGTATCTTCTTGGAGAAAACCGATGCCTGAGTTTTTGTGGCATTCAATTGAACCTGGTTACTTCCTAGATCATCATCAAGATATGCAACCTCCTGCTGCCGGTGAAGATGTGCCTCCGTAGCCGATGTCTAGAAATCTGAATGGAATGACGAGAGTGTGTTGTCGTCAGCATTACATCGAATTCGTTGATGTACAATAAAAAAAAAGGTTGAGAAAATATGGATTCCTGGGAGACACTAGCGTTGACGATGAAAGTATTCGAGAGATATCCATCAACAGCCACTTGCAGGAAACATTCTTTCAGGAAGCTGATGAGCCATACACAAAAATGATCACACAAGCCATAGCATCGAAGTTTGCCCAGCAAACCCTCATGCCACAAACGGTCAAAGGCCTTGGAAATATCATGCGCAACAGCTCTTGATTCTCCTTGTTTCTCGATTGCGTTGTTTCAAATATGGGTGACATACTATAGAATGTCGCCTGTTAATCTTTGTTTCCTGAAGCCCTTTCGATGATCGCTCAAGATGTTGAAGCCTTACAAATATTTGAGGATATCATTGATAGCAGAGCGACTGGTCTATACTCATTTGGAGATTCTTCTTGTCCTATTTGGGAATGAGCTAAACGCGAGGAATCTTTCAACTAGAAGTCAAAATCATTTTCTTATAAGACAGGCTGAAAAGTCTGCAAAATACTGGTGCGAGTTCATTTGCGCACTTTCCAAGTTCGATGACGGGAACTTCATCAGGGTCAGACGCCTTGTTGATATTGAACTTTCTCACAATTCGCCTGAGTAGACGCTGTCGGAAAGTAATTCCAACGTATTTTGGAAACACTTGTAAGATTTTCACTAAACAATTTTGCAAAAACGCAACACGTTTTTCGCCATACAATGGCTTCTGCGGTCGTATCTTTACTCGATTTAATTCGATTGGATTGCTTAAATGACACTACTCAATTTGGAATTTGGTTATTATATTCAAATATAATCTTCCTACTTTTGGTAAACGTTCAACCTGTGCTAGGAATCACACATTAAAAGGTAAGACCTCGCTAATCCTCAGCTCGCACAAGTTTCGACTTCTGAGGGTTGTCGTTCGTAGGGGAGCGACAGCTGGTTAACGGCAAAACAGTTTTTTTTTAATCTCCTGAAAATTGATCGAAATAGATGGATTCGAATGATCATCCTCTGAAGCTAGGAAAATTCATAATTTTGATGCAATATCTTCGATTCCTAATCGATATTTATATCGAGATTATTCAAGCATGTACCAGTTTGATGTGATACATGACGGTGAAATATTCAGTATAGCTGGTAAAGAAACTCGATAATATATATTTCAATTATGGAATACCATCGACTAAGGAGCCCGAAACCGGTCTGTAAGTGTGCTCGTTCCAAAATTGAGGGACAACTCTCTCAGTTGTATTGCCAATTGCATATGCAGGAAATTTTCTGTGAAGATTCCTGCAATGACGCCTGTTGGATATAATTCGTGGTATAAGCCAGTAGTGGAGTAGTTGTTTTCTGATAGGCGTCAGTCCATTCAACCTACTGTGTAGTATATCCGAGACTGGCTTCAATGTTTAAGAGCGTCAATCCAATCAACCTACTGTGTAGGTATATCCGAGACTGGCTTGAGTTCAATGAATCGAAGAGGTTTTTGTATTAATGTGTATAATTTTTAAAATTCTTGCGAAGCTCTTCTTCGTATGATACTTTGACTGAACCACATGGCCTCAATCCAAAAATGTATTTTCTTGGCTATAAGCCTATTTTGTTTTGTATAAGTCAAATATTACAAATGTGCAATTTACTTGATTTGATACTTCCTGTTGCCTGACAAGTGAGCACTGATGATGATGAAAGTCGAAAGCGCTTTGCAAGAATTTCAAAAATTATACACTTTAATACAAAAACCTCTTCGATTCATTGATTTGAATAATGGTATTCAGCTTTTCCAAATCTTTTTAAGTTCAGATTTGTCTACTGTATGTCTTCAAGCATAGCCCACTTACTAATAAGAAAGATAATTCATTTGAATTCTATAGTATATCTTATGTGATCCTCAATAACCTTCAACTTCATATTTGATCATAAGACAATCAGATGTGTGTGGATATTGTGGATCTGCTAATGTTCAAATACAAGTTCATTCACAGTTGGTTCACATGAGTTTTAGTTACATTGATTGTGGAGGGGGCTATAGGCTCATGCTTTTTGATTGCTGCTGATGTAACTTTGAACCTACAAGTTAACATGGCCTTGAATAAATGGAACTCTATTTTTCGAATATTTTTCTGATAGAATACGAGTGATTCGTTTCAGTCTAATTCGACAGATTAGGACTTATTTTCTAGATCCTCCTATTTCATTGATATTTGCACTAGTATCGACTTGACTCATTTCTACTCATTAATAATAATAATGATGTCTTTATTTCCAATGAAAAATGAAATGTTACATGATATTCGTCTTGTTACTCGGAAATCCCAAAGGAGAGTTCACCCGAAGGTGCTCTACCACTCAACCCTTGCTCTTTTGAATATTCATAACATAACTTAAAGACTAACCTAACTAATCCTAAAACCTAAATTTATATAGCACAGTTTTTGGCATTTGTTTTTGCTATTTGTTGGCATTTGTTGGGTCACCTGAATATTCAACACCAACAACAAAATAATAAAAAAAAGGAAAATAACGAAAAATTACTACTTGTCGAACACAGATTATAAAAAAAGGGGTATACGAAAGAGAAATGCATCAGGATGTGTTGACTTGCAGAAAACTTTCAACCCTTTTTTGAATTTATAAATATTACTATGGTGTTTTAGCGAATCGGGAATAGAATTATAAAGATGAAAAATCGAATACGAAAAACTTCTCTGGAAAACTGAGGTCTTGTGTTGTGGACATGTAATTATTGTTGTTGTTGTGTACGTCTGTCCTGAATGTTATTTCACGATATAAATAAGGCGGATTTCCTAATGATATAATTTTATGAAATAAACAAATTGAATGAAATTTGAACCTATCTTTCATATTGAACCAATTCAATTTCGCAAGCTTGTGGAATACATGTTCATACTTCCTTATTCCATATATATAACGAATACAAGAGTTTTGAACACGTTGTACTCTGGACCAAGTATCGTAGTCAAGACAAGGTCCATAGACCGGAAAACAATAATTGAATTGTGATGAAACTAGAGACTCGCATAATATTTTCGTTATAGGTAAATTGAGGTTCATTTTGTGAGGATATAGTAATCTTAGTGCACCATAGGCTCATTGAATATTTCGATTGATATGTTCTCTAAATCTTAACGACTTATCTAAAATCAAACCAAGATTTTTGCATTACTTTCAATTCTAATTACTTCATTATTCAGGTGCAGTTTCAAGTTATTTTTACTAATGATGCATCAGCATTGCTTCCAAATACTAGCGCTACTGATTTTTTCGGATTGAGCACAATGGAATGCTATTCGGCAACGTTTGATATAGTTTTTAAGTCATAGTTCAATTTTCTAGTAGCATTGTCCAGGTCATCAACTTCGAAAGGGAGGTATAGCTGAATGTCATCAGCATTCATGTTCAACATGTTTATGAATTTGGCTAGTATAAAGTGTGAAAAAAGTGGTCCCATAACTGAGCCCTGAGGTACTCTCAAGATGACATTTCTAGCTGCAGATAATGGATTTACCAATTCAACGCTTTGTGTACGATTGTTGATGACTGTTACTTGACTTCTGATGGCTCTGTTACCTCTGTCGTGAATGTAGAATTATTCCTTGGTAATAAGGGTACTATTTGTGTAAAAGGTATTTTTGTTTGGTTTTTGGCCGTGGTCTGCAGGTTTTATGCATGTAACTACTGTTACTGAAGATTATTTTTACTATTTCATCCGAAGAAAACTCAATAACTTTTTAATTTCGGGACTATCAATGCAATTTGAATGGTTGAAAGAATAAAACCAACTGAGTCCCACTGCGGATGGACATACTCTCAGTTAATTGTTCTTCTGTAAGTATGCGAATGTGAAAATGTGAAAGTAATGTTTGGATTGGCACTGCAACAACGCTCGTCTAGCAGATTTTCCATTTAGATTCTTCAGTCATTATCGACGTACTTTTTTAATTCTATTTGCAGACAGGCTTTACAATTCCAATCGGATTTATATCGTTCTGGAATCAATTCAGACGGCCGAATTGTGCAGTGAGTTTGGAATCGATCAGTTTTTCTCCATTTTCCGCATTTTCGCCTGAGACTGCCTTTTCAATCTGGTAAATTCAATTTGACGCAGGCTGATGATGGTTGGATTTGATTTCAAGACAAACGCAAATCAATTCGAAACCAGGGAATATGGACTCCATAAGGACATTTCAATACACGATTAAGAAACCTGAAAAGCTTTTGTTATGTTTCAGATGAAAATTGAAGTGATAATTCCATTCGTGAAAGCAACTTTCTTCTCCTCACGAACGAAAATTGTTCTAGCTCAAAATTACCGAGGTCGTCCCAAAAATTATTTACGTCTAAATTATTACTTCTCTATAATGGAACTCTCAATTCAACTTTAATATTTCGTTTCAAAATTAGTGGAAGCCAGTCACAATAGTGTTTCCATTTTCCCAAGTTTTTCCACAGTGAACTGAGTTAAATGTGTTGTTATTCTGAAAAGTTATTTATTTAATTTTCACATAAAAATTCAGCACATGTTGTCTTAATTTTCTCTATCATAGCTTTCACAGAATGAACCTTATCATGCACTTCAAGTTCAGGTTCTCTTTAATTAATAGTTACTTCAACAGTCACTTGAAATATAACTCAGAAGTTGAACAATGTTCAACTTCTGAGGGTCGTCGTTCGTGGAGGGCAACAGATGATTGGAGAAAAAAAATAGATCGAAAAAAATTATTCACATTCAACAATTAGGGCTCAAAAATTTTTTTTAAAATCATTCGAATTGTGTGAATATTTTTTTCGACTAGTTATACTTTGGAAGTTGACTTTATTTTCGTTCAGTTGATTGAAAGGGAACTTATCCAGTAATAAATTATTTCGTTTAGA
The DNA here is from genome assembly GCF_000500325.1 of Leptinotarsa decemlineata. Classification (NCBI taxonomy): domain Eukaryota; kingdom Metazoa; phylum Arthropoda; class Insecta; order Coleoptera; family Chrysomelidae; genus Leptinotarsa; species Leptinotarsa decemlineata. Next base: position 161,392 of record NW_019289689.1, read on the forward strand.
AAATGATAACTTTGAAAATTGAAAAATGAGCTTTGAATAACATATGAGAAGGTTCATAAAATCTTTGGTGGACTTCTCACATTGAAGGGTTTTTTAATGTATTATCGATTCTATACATGAAAACAGACTTAGAGTACATTCTGAGAAATAAAAACATAAATTATTTTTGATATTGCAAGATCATTCGATACTTTGCAACAAAAATTCTGACCTACCATCTGATTTGGAAAATTTGAAACAGATTAATTTTTATTTGTTTAATATCAATCACCAATCTGAAATAGATCAAGAGTTGAGATTTTTTAAAAAAAATACCAGATCCTCGACGAATTTCGATTATATTTCAACACCATTTTAGAAATGAATCATATTCCATGGCTGTGAAAACGAATCATTGCCGAATTGTGATACCCAACTTTTTTGAAGGAGCAGATCAATCATTTTGTTAACAAATTCCCCATCATCATCGAAATCCAATTTGAATTTCAAATATCCCACAGAACTACTACAGCACTTATCAACAATACTCAAATGCCCATTTAAGCAAGCTCATATCAGCTTCACTTGTGTTTGATTATTTGTTTGTAACCGACTCCTTTGGACTCAATTTGGACTAACTTTAAACGGGCAGATGGATTTTAAAACTTTGTATACTTATCAACAATTAGTGACGATACAATGAGTTCATAAGTTTATCTCATTATCCAGGATCGCGAGGATTATAAATTTCCTCACACAGTCTCTGTGTGAGAGCAAGTGAGACAACCACACTGTCTGCTCATGCGTATATATTTTGAATTGATACAAAGGGGCTTGAAATAGTAAGCCAAACTAAAAAGTGAAAAATAATGTAACAAATTGAAGAATTAAAAAATGTGTTTCCCACAATATTTCACTAATCACAAACTAATTAATTTACAACACTAACCAACTAACGCCTAATTTATTTCACTATTTGAATTTCTTGTTTGGCCGCTCCATTCACTTTCCAAACTGTCCTCTTGGGTCGGGTAGCCCTGCTTATATCGGCAACGGTCCTTTCTAGAAATCTGTAGTCGGTTCAGATCTAGAGATTTACTGTCGATTTCCGACTGCATTATTCAGCGGTGATGTCATGTGTTTGTTCGTTATAATAAATGATAGTTCAAAAAACTAAAAAAAATTTTTATTCATTTGAATGAGCTTAAATTGAAGTAAATGCGTGAACAAAATTGTTATAGGGAATCGTCGAATCACTATCAGAAAAGTTGTTGAGAACGTCGGCAAATCGGTTAGCTCATGTCATGAATTTTTTGGGAAATTTTGGGCTTGAAGTGTGTGGTAGGAAAGTTCGTTCCAAAATTGCTGACTTCTGACCAAACGAACCGTCACATGAGCATCGCTCAGGAATTGTTGAATGACTTCGTCGGCGATGCAGATTTGCTCAAAAGGTAGTGAAGAATCATGGGTATATGGTTATGGCATCGAAACCAAGTCCCAATGGAAGACCAGCTTAAAGCACCCCAAGTTTGATTAATTGTCAAGGTGTTGCTCTCTGTTTTTTCTTCAATTATCGTGGTTCAGTGAATCAGGAGTTCTTGAGACATGGTCGTACGGTCAATGAGGAGTATTGACTGAAAGTCATGCGCTTCTTGTAAGAAACAATACAAAGGAAACGTCCGGTATTTTGGAAAAACAAATGATGGCTTTTGCATCATGATAATCCACCTGCTCACTCGTCAATGTTTGTTCCTAATTTTTTGGCCAGAAACAACACCGTAGTCATATTTCAGTCACTGTATTGACCAGATTTGCCTCTCTGCGGCTAATTCCTATTCCCAAAATTTAAAAGACCCATAGAAGGACGGCGTTTTGCGACGATTGAGAAGATAAAATTCGAATTGCTGGAAAAGCTCCAGGACATATCAAAAAGTGCATATCAGAAGTTCTTAGAGGATTGGAAAAAGCTAGTACAAGTGTATTATAACTCAGTGGGGCTACTTCGAAGAGGACAAAATGAAAACTGATGAAGGAATGAATATTTTTTGAGAAAAATGAAAATTCACCCAATTTTTTTAACAGTAACTCAAAAAAATGTTCACATACAATTTGTTTTCTGTGAACAATCGTGGAAATATATAACTGGAAGCTCAATTGGATCGATCAGAATAATTATTAATTCAAATATGCTGTATTATTGACAAGTAATATTAGTAAAGTGTTCGAAAAATATATAAAAAATAGTAGTTACCTTTCTCGCAAATGAACAATTTTTGTCAAAATGTCAACAGAAGTTGCTATTTTCAGTGTAACTCTATATATATACAGGGTGGGGCACCGAAAACAAAACAGATCGAATATCTTCAAAACACATGTTTTCTGAAAAAAATCAAAAACATGTCGATTTGTTATCCACGGGGGACATCTTTCTATCATAAATTCAACTGTCATATCTCTTCCCCCACTTCTTGGTCACTATCACCCAAACAATTCGTATAGGAGAAGTAATAAGTGTAATACATCAATTAGACGGTAATTTCATAAGGAATTCGGCCATGTCAATCTTTGCTACCTAACTTTCTATTTTGGCGCCCTCTTGCGAGAAAAAATCTTTTCCGTATTCCAAATTATAATACTTCATTGTGAAGGTAATTTGGAATAAATTCGGGAACAATGCATTATGAAATTTTTCTAAGGGAAAAAACAAAATGGCGGCTCCTCAATGGCGGACATGATTTGTAATTATGGTCCGATTTGATTCCAAATTGATAAGTGGTGATTCTCAGGGTCGTCAATGCAAAAAAACAATATTGTGGCTTCAAGATGGCGGAAGAAATTTGTAATTATGGTCCGATTCGAATCAAAGTTGGTATGTGGGGATTTTCAGGTTAAGATTTTATGATTGTTTAATCAATGAAAAAAACAAGATGGCGGACGACGGATGATATTTGTAATTGTGGTTGAATTCGATTCAAAATTGGCATACATGAGTTTCACAAATTTCAGTAGGACTAACAAGAATTAATTAAATTGATGAAAAATCTTTAATACGGATGAGCTGAACAGAATATTATATTTTTTTGATGTGTGACTAGGTTATTTTGTGCGTAACAGAATCAAACTTTTACTGCGCAAGAATACCTATTCTGTACTCGTGACAAGTTTTTCCTTTTCCTTCCATCGCATCTGAAAGCTTTTTATTCACTTTATTCAATTCGTTTTAGTCATGCTGAAAATATGACAAATGTTGTTATATTTATAGACATTTATTTGATATTGTACATATGTTTCTATGAAAAAAATTACTGAATTTTGTCACAATGGGGTTCTCATCACGTTGTAAATATCTCATGGTAAATGAGGCTGTATCCTTGTGGAGCATTTTCCTTGAAAACTTGCACTCATCTGAATTTCACTAGTTCGGACTTCCATTGTCTACTATATAATTGTTTCAGGGATTTCAAATCATTTTATATAGTAGACAATGGAAGTCCGAACTAATGAAATTCATCACGAAACATTGTCAATCACCTTCAAACAAACGTTACACTCATCTATCATGGAAGTGGATTATTGGAAGCAATTGAAACTGCTGAACATTTTGCTATCGATATTCGCAGTATCTCTACACATGATCAACCACAATTCCATATCATTTGTGTTCCCATCAGTCGACCAGCAACTAAGAAATCTTCGAGTATCCAACTTTCAGAGAGCAACCGATGGTATGACAGCAAACATCTAAGACTTCCCATTTGTCATTTCATCTCTCAACTATGTAAACACTCTTGTATCAAAATCTTCCACAAATATATATCACTTCCACCAACAATGTTCCAGAATTCCCGAAAAACCGAACTTAATTTGCTGACGATGGAAAGGGCAAATAATCTTCCTCTACCTACCACCCGTCAGTCAATTTAAAATTCAAGTCATATTCCCAGTTTCCTTTCCAGCTTCAGATTCTCCTACTGAAGATACTCTCATCCATTCTCACACATTATAATAAATTCCCTCTGTAAATTTGATTTGAATGTATTTCGGATCGGTTTCTCTCTAGTAAATTTATCCCGTCTTGGACTCCCTCGAAATATCCACCGACATCTCTTTCTTTCCTAAACTCTATCGGATTTGCATGAGAAGGATCTTAGAGGACCTCCATTAGGTGCCTGCACTGCCGTGATGCTGAAGTGTTGTTGAATATCTTCCGAACTAAGAGTAATGGGAGAAAATGTTTACTGGATATGAAACAGGGAATTTTCGATGAAAACAAACAGAGTACCCACTAACAATACTTTGTTCGATTATGCTCATTATTTTTATGGGTTTATTCAATAGAATATTATTGTAAGTGATACTAGAAGACGTCAGAATGTTATCAATGCATTTCCATTTTAAACAAAAACCTTATTATTTACCAATAACATGAGAGCAGCATGATAAAATCACGAGTCTGTAGGAAAAGAAGGGTACCTTGTGATATCCTCCAAAGTACGATGGACGTTGATCACAGTTGGTGGCAGAGGGAGCAGATGTTTTTCAACCCCAGGAAAACTGTGATCACTTACACCGGGAGGAGAAAATTGGACGCTTCAAGGCCACTTTACTCCAATGATGAGGTCTTTCCATTTGGAACAAAGGTATTATATTTTGGCATTGTCCTTACTAAGAAACTCACCGGAAACGCTTACTTAGAAAAAATTTCACATGAAGCCAGACCATAAAGCCATAGAGATTCTTCTAGAACTACCTACTTTCCATATTTTTCTAAGGACAGAGGCAACATTACCTGCATATAGACTCATTCATATCGCCAATTGCACAAATCGATTCAATGCAGAATACAATAGACTGATGATTGCCACTGAAAACATTTTGGAAATGACCTCTGACATTATGCCTTCAGTCGTCAACTACGAACTGCCTCATACAGTACTGTTCCTGAGTATAGACAACTGGATCCTTCGGGAGAAAGAAATATTAAGAGCAGATAGTTGTTGGTTTACTGATGGATCAAAAAACACCTTCAGGTTCTAGTGCAGGTGTTTTCAGTCGCAGATAGAGGACAAAAATATCAACCTGCGTATGCCATTGAATTTTGTGCGGAGAAATTGGTAGAAAATATTCCCGTACAGTCAAACATGTGCTTCAAAAAAATCGACTTGCTTCGATTAACAGAACAATAATATCGCTGTTTTTTTAAAAAGGGCAGATTGGAAACCAGTTTATAGAACGAATTATCACTATTTGATCACATTTTTCCAACAGTAGAGCCAAAGGTAATAGGTCAGCAGTAAATGAGCTAACTCGTAGCTCTTGCCCCAAATTCAATATGGGTCAAACGGAAAGAACTTTCTCCGGAAGGATGAAGGAGATCAGAAGTAGTTTCGATTGAGAAAATCAATGATACATTTGTGCTCTATATTTGACTTGAATCATTATCTTCCTGGAAATTTCTTTTCCCATGATGGTAACAAAAGTATTTATTATAAGTTGATGAAATGGTCGAAATCATTAGTCATCGAACAGTTGGAAAACGTCATTTCTGTTTGAATTGAATCATTGACTACTAGCAAAGCAATACGGCTTATCAGGGGCAGCATATATGCCTACATTGTTTGTGTCCTAGCGACACATCAGTTTTTCAGCGAGAAATGTTGCTGTTTTCATTTGATGAAAGCGATTTTGAAGATACAAGTCTGGAAGTTTCACGCTCTAGAATGTTCTACAACAGAACACAACATTCAGGACTATTCGCAAGCATTCTACAATATTCCGGACATCCCGAAATGTTGTGAAACATGCTGGAATGTGGATAAATGTGTGGAATCATTTTGAAACAGTTTAGAATAATCCTGGAATATTTCAGATCATTGTGGAAACGTCAAGGCTTTGATAGCTCTCTTCTGTCACATCTGCTTTCATTCGAAAGAATTTTTTTGAATATATAGGTGGTGGAAGTTCCACCCTTCAGAAAGTTTCAGAACACACCGAAACATTCTAAAATGTTGTGGAGTTTTCAGGGAAAGTCTGGAACGTTTGGAAATATCCAAGAACATAACAGGTAATTGTGTAACATTTCAGAGTAGTATCAAACATTGTAAAACATACAAAGCCCATTTTGTATGGGTGGGGCTATCTTTTGATAAGGACATTTTGAGCAAGATTTGTCGACCTGGAGTTCAATTCTATTCCAACTTCCACACAATCTCGTAACACCTTCCTCAACGGAGCCCTGTTACTCCAACTAGTTACTGATAATAATGACCTTGCATGAAATTTACCCAAACCTAAGTACATTCATAACTATTTATGATGTGATTGGCAGTTAGAGTGCACAAAATGTTCAGGGTAACTGAAAGAATATTATATTTGAGTGAGTAGCTCTTTTCAGCACATTAATGAAATCATCATTTTGAATATTGATTTGAATGAAGCAGTCATGAGAGACTCCTGCTAGACCTTCAGAAGGAGAAATAATGAGAAGTGGATTATTTTGTTGGGGCGTTTCTGACGAAAACTCTTAAGGTAGCGATACACAACTCCGACTTCTCATGAATCACATCATCTGATTTCAACCAATTCCCAGAAATACCCCATTGAGATTCACACACAAACCTTACTTTTGAATCACTCCGTACATTGGTGAAAACCGCATGAAGAGACGTTTGGTAGAATAATGCCAAAACTGATAAAACTAGATTTACTTTCACGTTGAAATATGTACTAATTTGGGTTTAACTCTAAGAACCAAATAACGTGAGAATGTATCAATTAATATTAATTCAATGAAATGGAGGCGGAAAATATTGATCATTTGACCAAACCTCAAAAGTAGAAAATTTTTCCAGTTAGAAACAAAAATAGTATTCACATCAGTCATTCAATGAGTGTCATATATTTGTTTCCAGACCCACATGTTATTCAAGTATCTGCAGCTGCTTTTGTTGTTATATCAGTTGTCTTTCTGGAGACATAAGATCTTTCGGTTGAAGCCATATACAGCTTGTCAAATATAGGAAGAGGTTTGAGAATTTTCCCCCTTTCTCTCTCTGTCTCTCTCGCTCTCATAGTCTTCTAACGAACGCACATCAGGTGGGTGGGAACATAACCGAATTCAGAAACCTTCTCCTACATTTGACAAGCTGTATGTGTGATCGTCTCCGCATGTTTGAGCTTGTCTCTGAAAATAATTGTCTACCCTTCACTGATGAAGCCCTGAAGTTTGTGAATGCAGTTTGTCAACCTTCTTTCTTGATTGAATATCTGTTATCTTCCTCTTTTTTTCTATGAGTCACTCCTTCAACATCTCTATGTATATCTATATCAGAATCATTATTGACAATTTACGTTATTATCGAATACGCCTACAGAATCTATTGTACAGTGAAACAAGTCTTGTGGTTTCGAAAACGGTTTCGATAAAATATATTCATAGCCTTGTATATTATTAAGAGTAAACTCTTTTTCATTTCATTCTCACGACCCGAGCGAAAAGGCGGAAATAGAGGTGAGAAATGATCTTTCGTTGTATGTTCCATTCCCAAGGCACTTCGACAAAATAGCTGCACATAAAACGAGTAATATGCGTTTTAACACATGCAATCTAGGAAATAACCGGCAATTTTTGTGTTTACGAGCCGCGAACTGCTCGGATTCCAGTTGATATCCACCAATCCTGACCATTCCATCCAGAATCGCGTCAGCCCGATCAATACGGAATTGTATGGCGCAACTCGAACGTTCACAATACATGCACAACTTCCGAAATGCTGGATTAATTCACTCGGATTTGCTGGTATTGTTGTTCCGAGGCCTCTTTCATAGATCAAAATCCTAGCGTTGTTTCCTGATTCCCATAGTCCGGTCGTTCATTACCACCCGAAAACTTATAAAAATTTCATTCCGTTGGAAGGATTTGAATAAAAATCGAATGGAATAGATGTGATGCCTGTACCCAATATTTTATATTCAAAGCTATTTCCGTCAGCATGACAAGTAAATTATTTCTAATCGATCAATCTTGTATTAATAACTTTACATAGAATGAAAACCAATGCAACCTAGTATATTGATGCTTTGCCTTGATATGCAGCAATATTTCTCTATTTTGCTCATATTACCAATAATTATTTTCTTGCCGACAATAGTTTCTCAAAAATTCAGGAAAGTTTGCTGAAATTACTGAAAACTACTGATCCCGAATATTTAAATAATCTATGTGTCAAAATCATTTTACGCACAAAGTCAAAATCATTGGAAAATATAGTTTCTTGTCAGATAAATCAAACATCGCTCGACTCCTATGAAGATGGTTCAGCACAGCTTTGACATATGCTCTTGATGCAACTAACTAAAGCACTTCTGCTGCTTCGTCAGAGTTCTTCTTTTGAATGAGTTGAACTCAGTAAAACTTGGCAGCACCACCTTTCATGCTGGGAGAAATTCTGCAAATGAGATTAAATCCCTTCTTCAGCTAACATGAAACAAACTTCAAATCATCAAAATCCTCCCGGACCTGTACGTTGAGGAAGTTGCGTTAATGGCCATGTTATGATTGCAAACGACTGGTGTACACCTCGAAGTAGGAATGCGTCAATTGAGGCTGAGTCTATGGCGAGAAGAGCTTACTGCGCAACCTCTGCTGCAGGCAACCAGTAATACAATTGAACCCAGGTTTGTGTTTAATAAACCCTACAAAATGCGAATAAAACAGAACACAGAGTCAGATGCTACAAATGAAATATGCATATATACCGACGGCTCAAAAATCAAAGGATTAGGATGTGGAGTGTACTCCAGATAACTAAGCCTAAGCATCGAGTGGAGAATGGAAAAAGTACCAGTGTGGTTCAACCAGAACTGGCTGGTATCTGAATCACCACAAAAGAAATAACCAGGAAAGCAATTTCTGGCAAAAACATAACAATCTGCACTGATAGTAGACAAGCCATATTAGCCTTGAACAGACATAGTGTTAGCTCAGGGCCACCAAGATTTAGCAGCCAAAGCCTCGGTGGATAATAACATTATCTTGAGGTGGATTGAAGGGCACGACAGTAGTGAAGTTTATCGCATTGCCGACTCTTCAGCCAAGGAAGCGGCTGGACTAAGAAATTTAGGACCCATTGGCACCTACGGCCTCATGTCTGAGACAATTGCTGAACTAGCCAAAACATCACACCCATGCTCAATCCCTAAAGAGATGGGATGAAATCAAAGGATGCAATCTTGCCAGGATCATCCTTGGCGACTCTGGGAAGCTGGCGCTGACCAGCAAAAATATACGCCTGACAGCAGGATATCTGACTGGACACTGTCAACTAAGGGAACACCTCCACAATATGGGGCTAGTGGAAACACCTCTATGCAGGATATGTGGACAGGAAGACGAAACTGTCAGGCATGTCCTATGCGAATGTCCGGAGTTATCGTGAATAAGAGAGTGTGTGTTCGGCGAGTCTTGACCTACACCTGCCGATATAAAGGAGATGTCTCTCAGAGACCTGTCCACCTTCCTGGAAAGGACAGGATGGACGATGACCTAGGACGACAACTCCTTGGGAGGATGTACAATGGGTCACATGCGGCCTAACTGCTGTGGGCCTACACTCACCCTCCTTACTCTACAGATACATATCCTTCTTGCTTTCTCTCATTTTATCTATGGTTCGCTGACTGGTTCCAGTGAATTGAATCTCACTATCTCGTAATGTACCAGTTACCAAATTTTGCTTCTTTCAGAATCGAAGAATCTGTAGCTTTTTCCATTACCAAGATCCGTTTCACACCTCACCATAGTAGGCATACCTCTTGCTGTTGATTTTTTCTTGAACGACTTCGTTTTCTATTCGGTATTGCTAATCTGTGCCTTATTTTCGCTGTTGACAACTAGTTTCTACTCTGGGATTCTGATCTTTTCCAATCTCCTTTCGAATTTGAATAATTTCTACTGCTTCGTTTCAATCTAGAAGCGACCCGTTCCTGTGTCAAAGTTATTTTTTGGGTTCTAGGCCGTGATCTGCAGATATTTATCTTCAAAGGTTCGTCTACTACTACAGGGAACATGTAGCCATTATCATAAGTCACGAGTTGTGCTCGAGTTCGTCTCCGGTTTCATATTATCATAGGTGGGCGTGGCTTTGTTTCTCTTGATTGAATTACCTGAGTTCGGTTGTGTACAGTTGGGGACTGGTAGCCAGATTTCAATAATTGATTGCGTCTTCATCTCTATTGAAATTATTCCTGTGTTTCAGAGGGCCGGACACCTATACTTCTTTTCGTTGTTTCAATGTGGGCTGACCCGTAGCTACAAGGAATCTGATATAACTTGGGTGTTGGTAAAAACTTGTTGGGGTCCTCAGCCGACCTTTTATTTCACTTCGTGATTTTTAGAGATTGTATTGGGAGGATTTCAGAAAAACACGACGTCAAACCAATATATAGGCCATCGAAAACTATTAGAGAGGATCCTCAGGTCAGCCAAGGACCCCAGAGAGCCTTTAGCATCACCCGGGGTATATCGAATGTAACTGCGAATCGGTCTACATTTGAACCACAAAAAAAGTGTATGTATCCGTTTCTATGAACACAAGAGACATTGTTGCCCTAGAAAAAACGACAAATCAGCTGTAGCTGAACATACTCTCAAAGGAGGCACCAACATCATCATGTTCGAAGATACAGAAATACTCTATGAAACTCAGAATCACTATCCGAGAATATATAGTGAATGAAAATTTGAAAGCATACCGATAATTTCAAAAAGAAGGAAGATGCAACGAAAATTGAAGGAATCCAGCTACCTGTCCTCAATTGAACATGAACTAGTTCAGGTAAGTCAATTTAAAGAAACAAAGCCACGCCCACCTATAACACAAATTCCTGCAGTGTAGTTTCCGTATTGAGAACAACTCGAGCACTTCAACGGTTACCTCATCCATTCCCATATGGTCTACGGCTGTAGTAAATGAAACATTCTAGTGCAGGTGTTTACAGTCGCAGACCCAGGACAGAGATATCAACCTGCCTAGGAACCTATGCGACTGTATTTCAAGCGGAAATTTACGCTGTTGAATTGTGTGCGGAGAGATTGGAAGAATCCAACCTCATACACAATTCAATAAAATCATTCTCGGACAGTCAAACGGCGTTAGAAGCTCTTGGCTTCTACCGAGTAAAGTCTAAATTGATAGCAGATTGCCAAAAATGACCCTCCTTGATTGGAAGACTCAACAGACTGTCTTTAGTCTGGATTCCTGGCGATACTGGCCTGGAAGGCAATGAGGCTGCTGACTCCCTTGCACAGGATGGTGCTGCAAGCAGCTTCATCGGACCAGAACCTGTCATTGGCGTCGCTTTAGGCTTTGCCAAACAAACATCAATTACCTGAATGGCGAAAAGATGTATGGATTTCTGGCAAAATCTTCCAGGATGGGTTCACTCCAAGGCGTTTACTCACCCTTCGGAGGTTGATACCAAACAGTTGTTGTACTAAAGTAGGGATGAACTACGATGTCTAACAAGTCTTCTCACAGGTCACTGTCATCTGAATCATCATACGTAGAGACGCGAACTGTCGGAAGACAGTGTGTGTCGTCTCTGCTTGGAAAATGATGGAACAGTAGAGCTTATTCTTTGTGCCTGTCCCACTGGGGGCTTAATCAAGTTTTCAGAATTTGGTAGAGTCGTTTTCCTACCATCTGACCTGAAAGATCACTCACCAAACAAACTAATCGGCATAATAAACCTTTACGAGTTGCGGTGGAGAGTTGAATGGATCCACTCACTTTTGACCTAACCTAACCCATTCTGAATGAAACGTCTGCTGATATCATTGCCAAAATATTTGAAAAATAGCTTTGACACAGTTATCTGCGGTCGTGAAAGTTTACATTCTTTGATCAACTCGTTTTTATGTTCATTTATCTGATACCTACTTCTAATAGCATGATACCTTATGTCATTTTCAAGAATATTTCATCACAAAATAGCAGTATCCGAACAGAACCAGAATTAGAGAAACAATCAAGGCTGGTTGTAAGGCGCGGTTCCTACTGGAGCGATACGATAAGCGATGCAACAGGTGATTCAATAAGCAACCTGATCCTGACTTGACACCGATCATTCATAATCGTGCATATAAAATGAAAGCAACCAATTTAGTGCACACTGGAGCGATCGCGATACTACATTAATAATTACCGGAGTCGCGTCGGTGAGGGGGAGTCGCTTGAGCGAAAGAAAGGCGCAATATCGTTCGACACGTTCATGTTAGATCAGCAAGATGACGTGCAATCCTCTATTTCCTTCGTAGAATTGATGAAGCAGAACCCGTGCTTCTTCACTTCCCTTTGACACCAATCTCAATAAATCTCAATGAAAAAGGTAACTATTTGAGTTCATTCTATAAAACTCTCTAACTTTCTGTTCATGTTCAGAGAGCTCACGAGAAACCATTACCGAACTTAGGCGATAACCATAGAAAGAACGATCGTCTCCGGCTAGGAAAGTGAGAGTCTCAGGAAGGAAGATCAACTGGCAAGCGCGGGAACAGTACATCGGCCTTTTAATAGACCACAGGCTCACTTGGAACCCACACATTATGTCAGTTAAAACAAGGATCGAAGGGCCGGATAGCCAGTCTGTACCCTCTGATCAACAGAAGTTCCAAAATGAGCCTCAAGAATGAAATTACCATCTACAACACGATGTTCAAGCCTGTCATCGTGTATGCTTCAGGCGTCTGGGGACAAACGGCTCCGTCTAATATCTCCATTCTGGAGAGAGTGCGAGAGGATGATTGTGAATGCTCCTTGGTTCATGCGGTATGAAGCCATTCGCAGAGATTTGCAGCTACCTTTCATTCGGTAGTCTATTCAGTAGAGGAATCAGCGAGTTTTTGATTGCGCATAAACTCATGATAATCCGTTAGTTAGGGAAGCTATGGATTATGCTATAGACGACTCCTCCCGATATAGAAGGCTCCAACACTCTGAGGCCCCTATTTCCTCCGTTAAAAGATGAAAAATCATTCCATCTATCTCCCATCAGTCATATAGGGGTACACCGTGAAGGGCGGCACTGATGTCTGAGAACATCATGAACATCAGTCATGACCCGTTTGTCCTTCTGACAAACATCAGTTGAAAGGGCAAGAGAGCCAGGCTCCAACCTGAACGACACGAGGACGACTTTCCACCACTACCGAACTGTGTTTAATATTGAACATTATATGGTTGTACCCAGTATTTTCTAGATTCCCGTTTTCTCTTTTTCAAGTACTGGTAAGCAAAAACAACGTCCTTCTCTGAAGCTCTCATAACGACTGATGAAAACAACTGCTTCGTTACTCATTCTATAGGCTATCGAATTGCTCCAGTGTACAATGGAGTGTTGCGAGGATGAAAGTTGCAACGGGCGATAAAAGATTGCCCATGTTGCATCCCTTATCTTATCCCTCCAGTGGAACGACACCTAAATGTATCTGACTGGGGACAAACGGCTCCGTCTAATATCTCCATTCTGGAGAGATTGCGAAATAAGTCAATAAGGATAATTGTGAATGCTCCTTGGTTCGTGCGGTATGAAGCCATTCGCAGTGATTTGCAGCTACCTTTCATTCAGTAGTCTATTCAGTCGAGGAATCAGCGAGTTTTTGATTCCTTCCAGCGCCTATATGGCATGATTTTTCATATGGAAAAAACGTCGAAATATAATTGGGGTCTTTCTAAACCATGTTTGAATATATCAACTGCAGAATTATAAAAACGGTTGCAAAAATTGGTATGTATGCAATGAAATAGTTGATTAAAAAATGAGCTTATTTATTTCGATACAAACATAATACATACAACATAAAAGTTGTTGGGGACATGAAAGCTGAAATTAATCAACTGAAATATTCAAAACTTTGGGACAGCATATAAAACTTAATGTCATCATCAAGTTACACAACAACGCGAATCTATCTTCAATAAGGACTGCCTGTGACCATAATTCCTACAAGCCAGAGTAAAATTTTTATATCGTCGTTATAAGTTATAATTTCGGCATCCTCGACCCAATAACGAAAACGACCATTATTATTTAACACACCTCATTCAATTAGTGTACTTGGATAATGGGTCGAGAACGAGGGAAGTAGAGGAGATTATCGGAAGTTCTGAATTTCACGAGACATTTCTCTTATTTTGAAGGGGGCGCCACCATCGCAGACGATTACCCAGCAATGCCTCTAAGCTTCTGTCATAATCGTGAAATGAGTGAATCGGAATTACGGCACTGCTTCCTATTATATTCAATTCATATTCTGTTCTCATGTATTGTATAATCCAGAAGGCTTTGCCTTGAGCAGACTGTCTTGATAGGCGAGCGGCACGCGGTAGTTTTTTGTACTAACCAGTCAGGATTGGAACAGTTTACTATCTGGACCTAATCCGTTTTTGGAACAAATGCCAGAATGAAGATGCTCATAAAAACCCCGGATGGGACCAGCTGAATCACTTCTTCTCATTTGTAAAATCATTTCCTAAAAACACTGGACCTACAGCATTCTTCATAGAGAGATCTGATGAATATCTGCATTCTAATTTGTTTGAGATCTGTCACAGATACGAATCAACTACCATAGCCATATTTATGGCAAAATTGTAAGCAAACTTATATAATTTTTTTTTCTCGGGTCAAAAGGCGACAAAATATCAATTGCCTTGATTGTTGCCTACCAATCTTCTTTGATTGAAAACACCTTCTGTAACATCACAAAAGTTTGTGAATGGTTCCTTGACTCCTTAGAGTCAATCTACTTTATGAATATTATTATGTTTCCCGTTGAGGCTTCATGTGATACTACTACTAAGGAGCAAACAATTAAGAATATCCTTCTTTTTCGAGACGCTGCCTCATGAGAATAAAAATTGCTCATTCATGTAATTATTTTTCAGAATATCTTTCTGAATCAATCGTTTCCTGAATTACAGAAAACGATTCAATATTTTTACAACTTGCGTTCATTGGTGATTTTTTCATCAAATGTATACTCTCTAATGAAACAATTGATCAAATGATTAAATATCATTAGGTCTCATTGAGAAGTACGAGGTATGTACAAAAAATAAGGTGAATTCTAATTTTTCTCAAAAAATATTTAACAATTTCTGCTCCCCAAATTTCAAATTATGTTCCCTCAATAATAAATGATGATGACCGCGGTTTTTTCATTCCTGAAAGTAGTTCTGACATACACTTTTTGGTATGTTCTTGATCTCTCACAGCAATTTGGTTTTTATAGTCTCATTCGTCGCAAAACGCCGTCTTTCCATTGGTCTCTTCAATTTCAGGTACAGAAAAGTCGGATAGGGCAAAATCTGGTATATATGGTGGCTGAGGCATGATAACGGTGTTGTTTCTGGTCAAAAAATCGCGAACAATTGAATAACGTGTAAGCACGTATATACCTGCATTACGATAATATCATCGTGATGAAAAAGCCATGAATCCATTTTCCACAATATCGAACGTTCTCTTTTCAGAAGTGAAACATAACTTCAAGATAATACTCCTTTTCGACCGTATGACCATGTGTCACGAACTTCTGACGCACTTTGAGACGGTAGGTTACGTTAGATTAGGTCCAAATCGCAACCCACAAGAGTTTTTTGTGACTCACACCTATACACACTCGACCAAATAAACCCAGCTTCTTAACGAAGCCGATTACTTTGTATGGTGAGTGGTTTTTCAGGACACATGGTAGGAGTACGGCTCTGTCAAACTCTAAAATCCTGATTCGACCCCAGCGGGGCTCGCACAAAGTATATGTTCTGCTGTTCCATCGTTGATGAGGTAGTCGGATAGTCCCACCTTGATACCCGCGACAACCTTGCCATATGATGGTTTTTGCACGTCAGCTACACCTGACGAAGCCTTAGATTCAACCGTGCAGGGCTTTTTCACCTCTGGGTTTGGTGAATCATCACTTGAGCGCAAACTTTTGCTAACCTGCTCATGGGAGGTTTGCTTCTCCACCTGGGATAGATTCTGCATACGCCGCTCAAGAATTTGGTGCAGAGCGGTTTCATAAGGTACCCCGCTCTCAAGGAGACGACTCAGTCGTATCCTGGCTACACCAAAAAATCTTTTTTTTCAGATTCAGTTATTGAACCAGGAGTCAGAGAGTTGAGAAGCTCTCGCTTCTGATCTGAATTTACAGGGATGTCAGTTGGAGTCATAAGCTCGACTTCCACCTCCTCTGTAGACTCAGCGTCAGGAATAATTTTCAAGTTTACTCCGTCCATAAAAGTCGCACGAGTAGCTAGGAAAAGAGGGTCAATCACGGCCGAGCCCCGCATTACCGTGACAAGGCGATGATGCTACGACGAGAACCACAAGTAATTCTGTCATGCCCGTATCCAGCGGGGCTACGTGAAAGCCGGTATCCGATAGTTGGTTTTCTCAACCCCCACATCCCAAGCCAATGCACTCGCCAAAAACAGCATGCACAATGGTTCAGGCAGTGAAAGATGAACAAGGACTGCCAACTTGTCTTGACATGGTAAACAAAGGAAACCACGAGCACAACCTTGAAATTTTATCGAATTTGGCATAATTTGTTGGGTCTTGACCCACCTAGGCTCTTCCGTTAGGACGATTAGACTTTGGTTTCAATCCCATAACCATATACCAATGATTGTTCACTATTTATAACCCTTTTAAACCAATTTGGATCGACGTTCAAGTCATTCAACAAGTCCTGAGCGATGCCCATATGACGGTTTTTTTCTTTCAAAATTCAATATTTCTGCAACAAACTTTGCTGCCATGCGCTTGCCCAGAATTTCCGAAAAAATTGCTTGGCATGAGCCAACTTCTATTAGTGAGTCTATAAGTTTGCAAAACAATTTTTTTGTCTAAACATTTCCATTGGCTGTTAATATGCTGGGTCATCCACGGCGAGTGTCATCATTCACATCTTCTCGGACTTCTTTGAAAAGCTTGTACCATATCTGAACATTTTTTCGACTCAGAGTACAATCCCTGTATGCCACTGTCAACATTTCAAGTATTTTTAAGCACTTTATACCATTTTGTCCACGAAATTTGATGCAAATTATCTAATCCGTTTTTTTTTGAAAGCAGAAAATCGCCGAACACGCGAAACACTTTTAACTTTTTTTCTTCCCATCAACGAACAAGCTTCACATCTGAAACTGTGAAGATATGTTGTAGATGAGTGTACCAATATGAGGAAAAATCGCTGATCGAATGTACGTAGTTTGCGATATTTGAATATTCGCCTCATTTTTTTAACAGAACAACTCGTATAACTAAATCAGTATTGAATATTGAGATACACACCAAGGAGTGTATTTTCCATTTTTTGTAATACAAACTAATACTTTGATCATATCATATTATCACCAAGATATATACCTGGTCTCTGTTTCTCTTGAGAGGATATTCTCATATGAAAAATGTAATATTATTTTTGAAGTGGAACAGGGATCACAGAATTATGAACTAACAACTTTGAATTCGATACGAACGTAATAAACTTTCTGGGAGAACAATTTTGATCATAACTATTTATCTTGACTGATAGTTTCTTCCACCTTCGCTACATTTTGTTTTCAGGACTTAACCACCTCCGCCTCCATTATTCTTCGTTTTCACTGAAACCAATCTTTAGACTTTCGATACGTGGCCTTCCTAGATCACTGCTCTCAAGCATCGGAAAGGAGTGTTCTTTGCTAGTTTTCCATGATGTATCTCTGTTGCCCCTTCTTCCCATACCTGACACCATTTGCTGTCCTCATTCGCTCACTGTCTCGGATGATCACCACTGCACTTTCCGGTTCCTACTGGATTCGGCGCCACGCTGCCTGCCTATTCGCCTCAAGCAGACTGCCTTAATCCTTCGCAGCCTCATCAGTTTCCCATCTCCGCTGGCATTATCACTACCCAATCCCAGCCGCTAATTACTCAGAACTTCTCAGCTATCTGGGCCGCCGACACGAGCGCAGCCGGAGGTGTAATTCGGGGACGCGCCAATTAACGGGCTACTTACGTCAAAGGTGGGGAAGGAACTTTCTTTTGTTCGCGGCCTTGCGGGAGAAGGCTCGCAAGAAAAACGGACTTCGAATCAGATTTTCGTGCCTATTAGCGGCGGCTTATTAGCGAGAAGAGCGGCTGACGTGATACCGGGGTGGAACTGAAATTTTCATAAGTGAAGAATCTAGAAAGAAGAACTGAAATATAAGGTGGCCCATTTTGTGGGTGGAAGTGAAAAAATCCTAGGACCCATGAACTTTTGTTTCAGTTCGTGACTGTAACTGCAAACTCCTCTAACCGTTCTTCCAGAAATGATGTTGTATTTGTTACAAAATGTCGTTTCATTTTATAATTTTCAGTTCCTGAGTATTTCAGTTTCATTCATTATCGTTTGATTTCCTGCTGCTGAGAAAACAAGAACCATCTTACATGATTTACACAGTTGGCCTCAAATGTTCGTAGGCTAACATAGAACAATTTCTTTTCGATGAACTTCCATTTTATTATTCAATATATTTGCCTCCGTCATCTCTCAGTCATACCATTTTTATAGTATGATTTGTCTTTAGCCTCAACATAGGCTTCAGTTTCGACCATTAACCCTATCGGCGCTGAATTGCTTTCCACCGAACATTCTTTTCATATTTGGGAACGAAAAATAAAGGTTTGCTTCCAGATCTGGAGAATGAGGTAGATACCAAAGCGATTCTAAGCACATTCCATATAATTTTGCCATCGTTTCCATTGATTTGTGACAGGATGCATTTTCTTGATGAAACAGCACTTTCTTTTTCTTCGATGAGGCCATTTTATCGTGATTTCGTCCAACAAACGCTTCAATGAAGCTATATTATAGTTGCTATTGATGGTTTTTTCCTTGACAAGATAGTCGATGGATAAGATACCATGCTCATTCCAAAATACTGACACCATAACCTTACCAACCGGCTGTACAGTCTTTGCACGCTTTGGAGTCGGTTCACCATTTGCGGTCTACTCAGGTGACGATCGTTTCGATTCTGGTCGATTCTGATGTGAAATTATGAAGCCACGTTTCTTCCATTGTCACATATCGACGCATAAATTCTAATTTTTCAGGATCGATTGTGAGCCTGCGCGGCACCCACTTTGAACAAAACTCTCGCATAACCAAATATTCATGCACGATATGTCCAACATATTCCTTTGATATTTCCAGAGCTTCTGCTATCTCGATCAACTTCACTTTGGAAACATCAAAAATTATTTCGAGGACTTTTTCAATGTATTCGTCGGTAACAACCTCTTTGGGGCATCAACTGTGTGCATCGTCCTCAGTTCTCTTTTCACCTTGATTGAACTTAGCAAACCACTTCTCAATGGCTTTAGCCATGGCTTTAAAAGAATTGTTTTCGCCAAGAAGCAATACGTTATCATCACATGAAATTTTTTTCATCCATTTTCTCCAAACTAACAAACGTTGCTTCACAGAAAATTTTATATTGCATCAACTCATAATCCAACAGCTGTGGAATTAGTACATGTGTCGTTTGAAGATTGGGGTTAACTAAAAACCATATGTATTTGATAATAATAGCACCAACTATGTGTTAGCCTGAAAACTTTTCAGCCCATATAAGGCATTTTCCATATCCTTCTGTGTATGGTGTCACGACAGGTGGCATTTTGGAACTGTACTCAAAAGATTATCTACCATCATATGAACTGTAGAAATAACTCTCTAAACTTCCTTATCATTTTATTATTCGCACATGGACAACATTGATGGTTTCGATAAGCGAAATGATGTTGGATTCAGTTTCCTTTTTTGTTTCGATACATTCCTTCTTCTTTCCAGTTGGTATAGCAATTCACTTTCAAATACCATATTGAACCTAATTTTGAATTCAATAACGGACTCAATCACAACCTTGTTTATTACCAGAAACTTTGTAGATACGAAGAAATCATTCTTTATTCTATATTCGGGTGAAAATGAATCTGAATCAACTGGTTCAATTGCACAAATTAATTTAATGCGGAGTGCAACAGGCTGTTGGTTGACACAGAAAACCATAGCATTCTAGAAATGACCCCTGACTTTATGTCTCTGTCAACTGTCAACTAGGAACTGTCGTATAAAGTACTGTTCCCGAGTAGAAAAGACTGGATCCTCCGGGAGAAGGAAATACCAAGAGCAGATAATTGTTGGTTCACAGATGGATCAACAACACCTTCCGGTTCTGGTGCAGGTGTTTTCAGTCGCAGACCCAGGACAGAGATATCAACCTGCCTAGGAACCTATGCGACGAAATTGGTATCAAATTGCCAAAAAACTCTCCTCGACAGGAGACTCAACAGATTTTCTCTGGTCTGGATTCCTGGCCAAACTGGCCTGAAAGGCAATAAGGCTGCTATCTCTTTCGCAAAGGAGGGTGCAAGCAGCTTCATCGGACCAGAACCTATCATTGGCATCGCTTTAGGCTTTGCCAAACAAAGACTGAAAACCTGGATGGCAAGAAGAGTTATGGACTTCTGACAGAATCTTCCAGGATTGGCTCACTCCAAAGTGTTTCTTCACCCTTCAAAACATGATACCAAACAGTTGTTGGACTACAGTATGAGTCAACTACGATGTCTAACAAGCCTTCTTACAGGTCACTGTCAGTTGAATCATCATATGCAGAGACTTGGACTGTAGGAAAACACTGTGTATGTTTGGAAAATGATGAAACAGCAGAGCACATACTTTGTGCCTGCTCCGCTGGAGACCCAATCAAATTTTTAGAGTAGAGCAGAGCCGTACCCTCCCCATCTGACCTGAAAGACCACCCACCATACAAACTAATTGGCTTCGTTGAGAAGCTGGGTTTATTTGGTCGAGTGTGAATAGTTGTGAGCCACAATAAACCCTTACGGGTTGCGGTGGAGGGTCGAATAGACCCACTCACTTTGGACTAAACCTAATGTAACCTAACTTTCCATAAGTGATGAAGTGGTTAGTTATATTTCCTTTTAGGGGTCATCCATAAAGTACGTCACACGAATTTTAGGACTTTTGAACCCCTCCCCCCATCCTTGTCACAGGTTGTCACATTTTTATAACCCCCCCTCCTGATGTGACGTCACATATTTTTTAAATTTATGTATGTATTTAAAAATAATCGAGAGAAAACAGCTATTTTCATTTTTTACTTATTTTTATTGAATAATAATCTAATAAAATCAATATAAAGTCCAACATTTCATAAAACCGAAAAAACAAACTATCACTGTCACTCGGCAAAAGTCAATCGCGAAATAAACAATAGGAATGTATTGAAGTCACTGCGCCAGCGCGTGAGGTAGCACTTGGTCGAAGGTCTCGCAAACAACCGACGGGCGGAACGATAGAAAAGCGAGCGAGCACTCGCCGACGACTTAAACCTATTTAAATCCTTACCATTCAAAATTCTCGTGAATTTGAGAATCTCACTTGTATTACAACGCCGCTCTAGAAGTTAAATGACTCCCTCCCCATTAACGTGTGACGTACTTTATGGATGGCCCCTTACGAACGTCAAAGAGAATAACACCGAACCGTTATTTTAACACTTCGACACGTGTTTCGATCACCAAGTGATCATCTTCAAAGGTTCCAAACAGTGCATAACAACTACATAGGTGACATGTCTCAAGAATCTGAAGAAAATTAATATTTTCCATTGTTTATTCGATTTGTGGTCGAAATTCATGAACACTACAAATTACTGACTATTGGACTTAGCAGTGGTTTATTATCAGTGAAATTGTCAAGTTGTGCTTCAGCAGATTCTCTATCGATTCATCTTCGTTTATTTTCCAGATTGCTGAAAGTTGCTTACTGAACTACAGTGAGAAACAGTGAAAGCATTTTGTAAGTGATATGAAACAACGAATGAATCATGATAAATTGATGGAACAAAACAGTTCACTAAAAATACTCAAAGTGAAAAATTTCTTCTAGCATTCAAACGATAACTACTGAAAAAAAGTTTCACTACAAACATCATGTATATGTTGTATGTTTTCAATTATCCAGTAAGTGTATTGGAACAACAGACTCACTCCATGGATTAACCAGCTGAAACAAAAAAAAATATTTCAAGGTGATTCATATTTGTCTATGTGAAAGGCCCATTTTAGTAACTCTTACTTTCAGTTCAAACTGTCGATTCAATACAGTGAATCAGTTGATTGGAAGTTGAACATTCTCAAATCAAAAACTAGATCTTTCACAGGCTCCAATGCCGGAATCCACCTCAAAACTTCAAATCTCTCCAGCGCTACCTCGATCGTAGTTTGTCGTTTGTTGTGCTGTTTGCCTGCTCGCCGAAATCCTTCCTTTGTCCTAAGTATCTCGACTTCCTTGAAGATACCCCAACAAATCAAACAGTGAGACGTATTTAATCTGAGGCATTTCACCAAGTGATAAACATTACGGGTCACCACACAATCTACTTTGGCAGAGTTTCTGTCAGGAATCAACAAACATCCACCTTTTTTGAGTTCGCTATGAACTTTCTGATGAAACTTGTTTCTAGCTTTGAGATAATGAAGTTGAGAGTTTATTGAATAATGAACAGCTCCCAATTAGATCGAGGTTATCAACGCTTCAATGATTTCTGTACTCCAAACTCGAGAGCGAAACTAAATCATAGGTAATTCAGTTTTTAACTTGCAACACGCCTGTTTTGGATTGGGTGCAATTTAGTGTTGTTATTTTATCATGATTCACATGCGTAGATGTTGATCCCATTGGTGTATCTAGATAAATGATTGCCTATGTTACTTCTCGATGATGTAGCTTTTCAATAGTGGAAAAATTATCAAAAATCAACAGTTTCACTTTTTGTCGATTACAATGACACCTCCAGGTTTTATTAAGGGTACGTACCTAGAAATAAAAAATTGGTGCTTTATTTCAACAAGTACAACATAACAATAATGATGATGATAAAAACTCACCAGTGGCTCTGTAGCTGACCAGGTGATGTAAGGTTGTTTAATCACTTCACTTGAACGACAGATATGTTTTATTGACTCTTACATTATTATAAAAATAGATCATCTTGATTTATGTAGGAGGATTTCGAATATCTCCACGGGATCGGAATCTACGCGGTTATTGGTTATAATCTATAGCTCAAGTGGATAGAGTGGCGCCCAGAACTGAGAATATTCGAGGAAATATGTGATGATTTCCTGGAATGATTTCCCCTCGCTCTGAATCGATATGGGGGGTTAGTAAAAAATCCAAATTGGTTCACGATACTATACTGGGTTCTGGTCTTCCTCTCTGGTGCGGTATCCGTGTGAAATACTGATCCATGTTCCAAACGAAACAACAATTAACTAACTCACCGCAATTGACCGTAATTCCACTATCGCAAAATCACTTTTCGGAAAGTCCCTTGTCGCAACTCTGCCAATCAACTCTTGATCGCAAAGGAATCTTTTTGCAACTGACTTTTCAACTGACCTACGCAACTTCTTTATCGCAATTCACTTTCGCGACCCGACTTCCCGCCACTATCCCCCCAATTACCTTTCGCAACTCTCTTCCGACAAGGACTCTTTCCGCAACTCCATCGCAAAATCCCCTTTCGCAAATTCAATTTTCGTAACCCTCTTCCGCAACTGACTTTCGCGACCGTTTCGCGACCCTCTTCCGCAACTGTCCGATCGCCACTCTCCCAATTAACTATAATTAGTATTCCCAAGTCCTAAAAACTGTCCCTAACACTCCTTCCTTGTACCGTCCCCTGATTGGTTTGATCTCTGTTTTATATTCCCGAATTTTTCCATAACCCTTTTTACTCGAAACCTATATCTTATTTTCATCGAAGTCATTGGTCAGCTTTCATTTTAAATACTTTTTCGGGCCCACCTATTCATATATGGCTGAACTTCCCGTCCACGAAGCTGAAATGCAAACTCGTAGCTTGCATTTTCGCGTTTACAGTATTATAACTTATCAATAGGATACGTTTGTTTAGTCTAGCCTGAACGAAACATAACTTCTATGATGCCGCCAACGTTCAACAATCATAAATTGAATTCAACGCTTACTCTGTTGGAAAAGTATCGATAACGAAAAACCTAGTGACCGACCCCGATCTTTGTGAATAAAATTATATTGTTCGTTAACTATCGCAAAGGCAGTCATTGACAGAGAATATTGATATGTTCCCTTTATTCATTTCGAAAACTATTGATAAGAGGCCTCTATTATTCACTCTTTACATAAACAGTCTCATGACATATCGATCTACATGATATGATGATATGGCAATACTTTATGAGGACAAAACTTGGACAGATGTAAAAAATAAAGCCGAACAAGACTTACATGGTATGTGTGACTGGTTCAAATTCAACAGTTTAACAATGAATGATGAAAAATCATACTATTTACCATTCACTTCATATTCCAACTATTTACCAGAATTAGGTCCTTTGGTGGTGAGCAATATAACACACATTCTAGAAAAAGATAGGTCGAAATACTTAGGAATAATTACAGAAAGGCACTTAAGATGGGACCTTCATGTTAATCATGTTGAAAATAAACTGAGGGGATTGCTTATCAA
Organism: Leptinotarsa decemlineata; assembly: GCF_000500325.1. Lineage (NCBI taxonomy): Eukaryota > Metazoa > Arthropoda > Insecta > Coleoptera > Chrysomelidae > Leptinotarsa > Leptinotarsa decemlineata. The sequence continues at coordinate 186,012 of NW_019289689.1, forward strand.
ATTTAGATATCTCGCTGACTTTTTGAGTACAGAGAACTTGAAAAAATTATATCTCGCATTAATACACTCCCAGTTATCATATGTAATATTAGGATGGGGTGGGGTAGCTCCATGTAATCTGCATGATTTAAACGTAATGCAAAAGTGATTTATTATTTCTGTAAAATCACATTATTGATATAAGAGAAATCTTCACTTATCGGATTCTAATCTATATTCACAGAAACAAAATAAAATTATAAGCAATTAAACATCATCACAACACGAGAACAAAAAGTAGATATGTCAATGAAACGACATGTTGAAAAACTATCGGTCAAAGCTCAGTATACATCCTACAAACTCCATGTGAAAAAGTGGTTGGAATGTACAGATAGAAAAGTTTTCAACGATATCTTAGACTTAAAACTACTACGCTAACGTATGAGTAATATTCATCAGACCAAATATTTATTTGTATGAATTATAAGACAAAAAGGAACTGAATTGAACATTTCCATAAAAACTTCCCAAAATTGACATCACTAAACCGATTTTGATAATTTCAGCACTCAGGCAGTTATATTCAATTTATTCATTTCGAAAACTATTGATAAGAGTCCTCTATTATTCACTCTTCACATAAACAGTCGCATAACATATCGACCTACAGGTAAAAATCATCAGTTTTGCTGATGATATGACAATACTTTATGAAGACAAAACTTGGACAGATATAAAAAATAAAGCCGAACAAGACTTATATGGTATATGTGACTGGTTCAAATTCAACAGTTTAACAATGAATGATAAAAAAGTATACTATATACCATTCACTTCATATTCCAACTATTTACCAGAATTAGGTTCTTTGGTGGTGAGCAATATAACACACATTCTAGAAAAAGAGAGGTTGAAGTACTTAGGAATAATCATAGACAGGTACTTAAGATGGGACCTTCACGTTAATCATGTTAAAAATAATCTAAGGGAATTGCCCATCAAATTTAGATATCTCGCTGACTTTTTGAGTACAGAGAACTTGAAAACATTATATCTCGCATTAATACACTCCCAGTTATCATATGGAATATTAGGATGGGGTGGCGTAGCTCCATGTAATCTGCATAATTTAAACGTTGGGCAAAAGTGGATTGTGATGATAATTTACAGGAAAAATATTACTTATTCCAGTAATTTATTATTTCTGGAAATAAGAAAAATCTTCACTTATCACTCAATATCCACAAAAACAAAATAAAATTACAAGCAATTGAACATCATCACAACACGAGAACAAAAAGTAGATACATCAATGGAACGACATGTGGAAAAACTATCGGTCAAAGGTCAGTATACATCCTACAAACTCCATGTGAAAAAGTGGTTGAAGTGTACAGATAGAAAAGTTTTCAACGATCTCGTAGATCGTTGAACAACTTGTTGCAATATTAGATAATGGTGCGATTCGTAACTATTTAGGTGAAAATTTTCTGCATTTGATAAACTAACAAAACTAGATAAAACTCAAGAAAGTTTGGTGACCACAGCTGATGGTAAGAAGCAAATCCTTTCGTTGAAAATGTAATTTATGTGCGCTATTCATTTATTTGAAAATTGTGGCTTCAATAATTGTACTTTCAAACAAATATTCATGTTGGAAATTTTCGTTATACAGTGATGAAAATGATTCAGTTTGAGAAATTATATTTTGATATTTTCGGATTTTTGATTTTATCATGTTGGTGGCTCACGGTATTGTTGAATAACAAAGTTTTTGTAAAATATTGAAATTCTTTCGATGAAATTTTGAGATCATTCGAACAAAAATATTCGACTAGAATAAACAGGTTACAACTCAAACAACTTTGGCAGAGTTTCTTCCAGAAAATTAACAAATAACCACCTTATTCGAGTTTCTTACAACTTTTCTGATGAAAGTTGTTCCTAATTTCTAAATAAGCGAGTTGAGAGTTTATTGAATAATGAATAGCTATCAATTCATTCGAAGTTGAAGTGGTGTTTGGTTTTCATCCAAAAACACTTCAATAATTTCGTTTGTATCGAAACTTCCGATGCTCTTCTCGAAAAAAAGCTAAACAAAGATGAGTTCGCTTTCGTTCTCAACGACCAATAAAAGCTTGTTGAAAAACTCCAATACCTCTTTCATGTACAAATAATAGATGAGTAATCAAAGTAAAACTTTATAAGGAATGTTACTAGTCTTTATACATGGTTGTATTCTGGTTAGAATCTTCATGTTAATGCATGATGCAGAACCTTAATTGACCCAATATCAGTAGACGTACTACATCATTGGGGAGGACTGAATCTGGACTGGTAGGTCGTGATCCACTAGTACTTATGGTAGCGAACGTTTCGCCTCCTTCTGCGAAAGACATCTTCAATAATTCAGAAATAACTATACACTACATTGGCTTGTCATTTGGTGCACTTTTTTTTTGGCGAAACTATCTACGCAACAGACGCCATGAAGTTGTTCTTGATGGAGTCTATTCCACACATTTGAATTTGAAAACGGGCGTTCCACAGGGATCAATTCTTGGCCCTCTCCTATTTCAAATGTACACCAGTCAATTAGTGAAACGCCTTCAGTATTGCAGTGTACATCTCTATGCCGATGACACCCAAATCTATTATTCTTTGAACCACACAAGGTGAATGATGTTAATAGGCGGATCAGTCATGATCTCGAAACATTTTCATCCCTTACTGAAGATATGTGTCTAATGAATACTATATATAAGTCGAAAATACTAATATTTGGTTCAAAAAATTACAGAGATATTGTAAAACAACGACTCCATATTAGTATGAGATCTAACGGATTGGAAATTGTGAAGGAAGGGGTGACTATAGACAGTGATCTCCGATTTGATTTCCATGTGAATAAACTAATCTCATCAAAGCTGTCAGAATCTTGTTGGTTCAATATGGAGAAGCGAAGGTCGTTACACTCAGCGTGTACCTATCATTAGGTTATCTGCAATAAAATTTCAACTTATCTATATAATAAAATTACACTTCGGACTGACGTATACAACTTGAATGTACGGCACAAAGGGTTATTAACTCCTCCGATACACACTCATGAATGTTTCAAGCGATCATTTACGTATTAATTATGCAACGTTTACAATAAACTTTCCCCTCATTTAAAACATTTTAAAATAGGTATTTTTAGGCAAAAATTAAAAATGAACTACAAACAAACTTGACTACTCAATGAATTATCCATATGTATATATTTTTTGTTGTTATTCCAATGATGTTCGATATTAGGTGTATAATGTATTACTTTTTCTATATTTTTTTTGGTTTTTTGTATTTGTTACATTTTTGTTGCCAGTTCTCGTAGCGGCTGTGGAAGTTAAGTGGTAGAACAAACCTGTAGTGTTCAACACTGCAGTTTTGAACTTCGCCTCTTGGATGTTAGATTGTATTTCACCTAATAAAAACCATTATTTTTATTATCATTATAATTTTCCTTTGTTTCGAAACTTTCAGTACACACCTCTGAAGCGAAACTGAGCAAAATTCAGGTTTAATTGGTTGGTTGGTTGGTTAGTTGGTTGGTTGGTTGATTGGTTGGTTGGTGAGTGATAAACTTCTACATCGCTAGACCGATCGTGATGAAACTTGACATGTATTTGTAACTTTTCATAGAGAAGATTTTTAGGCTATCCATTTTTCTGTAACTTGCCACTAAATGGCGCTGTAGAACATTTTTTAGAAAGCACTGTTCTATAACGCTGCGCACGCCTAAGTTCGTTGATTCTGATTCTGTCAAAACATTGGAATAGCAGCGATACAGCAACATAGTACTAGTGCAAAAATAAAAAAAAAACAATAAGTAACGAAAATGAAACTTTGTGGGGGATTTTAGGGTCGGAGCACACGATGACGTCAGTCGCTCAGTCACTTGTAGAAGAACTACAAAAACGAAGCTAATTGACGGCAGCAAGGCTACAAATCATGAATTTGAACGTTAACGGGTTCATAAACCCTTCCATTATTGAAATTTTTGTAATATCAACATGAAAATGTCTACTGCCGGATATATTTCAAAAATAACGTTTTTATTGCGTTTCGTGTTGTTTGGATCTCATGTATAATTAATTCCCCCTTCCAATGTATTTCTTACACTTCATTCTTAGATTTGGTTGTCGAAAGTGAGTGTGATTTTGAATTTGAATCACGAATAAATCAGAAACTGTTCATACGCTCCGTGAATTTTACACTTTGGCTATGTTCATTATTTGTATTGTACCTATTGGTCAATGAACAAGAAGCGGGACTAGGCCCGTGACGACATGAGCCTAGAGAATCCGACTTTTAATAATTAATTACAGGAAAACAATGCTATTTCGAGAGTTGAAACAAAGTACACTATTTTTCAATTTGAAATTACTACCAAATGAACTGTAAACCAAAAATCATGAAACAAGCCCATTAGAGTCCTGAGAAATTATTTTCTTGGATTCAAAACCTTGCCAAGAAAACAATTGTTTTTGTAAGATAAACGTGTTAGGTATTACCCTCTCTCTACGATGTAAATTCGTGCACCGTCGTGTCACATAACCGGAAATTCAAGCAGAATTCTCGGACAAGGCCCTGATGTGTGTGGCCCAGGTAAACTATGTTTCCGGAACTCAGAACATTTGAAGCAGACAGGAACATAAGAAGCAACTCCCATTTCAAAGCCTTTGTTCACGAGATACTCCATTGTATGTCCACAGACAACGCCATTAGGGGTGATCACGAATAAGACAAGAAGCAATCTGATATAGGGCAAAGGGCTATTGTGTCTCAAGGAAGGAGACGATGATTGACGTGGATCGAAGTGTTTTGGGTGCATGGATATGTTAGTCGGTTGAAGAAGAGAGTTAATTTGTAGTTTTTGATTTAAATATTTTCTAAAAGCGTCACGTAGGTGGGAAGCATGTGCATTTTTTAATTTTTATTTGATGAATATTGATTTGAGGTTTTATAATATTCCTGAAATTTCGCTTCAAAAAATGATTTTTTTATATTGATGTTTGGTGTGAAATTTTTATCTGTCTGCGAATCTAGGAAATGAAAAAATCATCATAATTTTTTTGAATTCAATAAAAAAACTTCATGCTTCAAAAGAAATTTACACAACTTCTGCAGTATTGATCCAGCCGGAATGTATATTACCTTTCCTATCAAGCTAGAATTTTGAGGAAATTACATCTGTATAATGGCTTTATCATATTGTACCAGACATAACAAAGGCCCAGATTGTTTATTTTGTGCTATGCATTGCGCTTTTCCTGTAATAATCTCCAGCTCAATTGAATCGTTTCATACAGCGAATGTAGGTATGTATTCCCGTGTTAGGAATCACACGTTGGAAGGTAAGACCTCGTTAGTCCTCAGCTTGCACAAGTTTCAACTTCTGAGGGTTTTCGTTTGTAGCGGTGCGACAGCTGGTTAACGGAAAAACATATTTGAAACATATGAGCGTTTGAATTATTTGATTCTTTTTTTGTGAAGTTATTCATGAACCTTCATGAAAGGAAGGTTCAGTGTGGGAGACCCATGGAAAAGTAGAAGGCTCGTTTATTTTACTGCCTTTGGAAATTCATTCTTCTGATTATTCATTCAACCATATTCAACTGGGATAAAACATTCAGTGTGCGGAAAAATTTTTGTAAATGAATATGTTGAAAGAAAATGCATTTATTAAACGTTCAATGAATAATGTGGAAGTGGCATTCAGACGACATGCCAAATATAGAGTGGACAAGATGAAGGAGAAATCTGGAGTTCATAAGCTTGAGTGTTCGGAGTGTAATAGTGTTTATGTGGGACAATGCGACAACATTTCCAAAAACGGTATGCTGAACATGCAAGATCTGTCAAAATGATTCCTTGGAATGCAACCACAAGTTCCCGAATCTAAACGATACGGAATTTCTGCACTATGCAAGCAAGGGTTGGAAACTCAAAAACTTGGTATCCTTAGAAATTCATGAGCATTAGCATTGCGGATGTAAGCTGCTGAGTGATCAAATCAATCAGTTTACTCACCAGTTTTCAAATCAGCTTACCCACATTGTCACAGGTGTTTAGATATACAGTGTATAAAAGCCAAATGGAATGAATTCATTATTTCGGTTACTGTACATATTAAAAAAATCCCGAAAAGCGTCAAACGTGAAATATAATTAGAATTATGGATGTTAACAAAGTAGATGTTCAAAATGTTCACCGCGAACGTCTTGGCAACATCCTTATCTCACATAAAACTGTCTTCTAACATTATTTAACAGATCAGGCGTGACCAACCTAATCGCAAACGTTATTCGTTCTTGTAAGTCATTCGCTTTTGAAGGTTCAGTTTCGTACACATTGTTCTTCACATATCCCCATGAAACGAAATCTAATGATTTATTTATTTATTTATTTGTATTTATTACCCATACAGTCCATTAAAGACTAATTACATGGATAAACTGTTGGATAAACTACAATGATAGCTATTAAATATAGATCTAGATTACTAAACTATTACTTACTGATACCAGACTTGTAGGGAGTCGTCCATAACTGCATTGACTGGATTCATCAAATATATGTTTAGTTTGACAGAGTTGAATTCAATATTTGTTCTAAAATTGTTTTACGAAAAACTGATAGAGGTAAGGTCCAAGCCATAAGTGGATTGAAATTGTTTGCTAATTTAATCATAGCTAAAAGAGGTGCTCCCGATGATGTACATATTGCAGAGGTATTAAACATTGGTGTGGAACGTATACACCGTGGAGGTACATTAAATGGAAGCATATTGAGGATTTCTGGAGAATTTGTTAAATTGTTTATTAATTTATACAGGAATATCATTGATGTTAAAGTTCGTCTCTGGTCTAAGGATAGTATCTTGAATTCCGATCTTAATTGATATGTCCTGACGGTATTATAATTAGGCCACACGTGGTACTTTTTAAAATACAAATATCTCAACAGTTTGTTTTGTACTTTTTCCAAATTATTTAGATATGTTTGATATTCACCGGACCAAATAATTGAGGCATATTCTAGTTTAGGCCTGACCAGGGAATAATATAATAATTTAATGGTGTTAATATTGGCAAAATTCGATGTTTGTCTGATAACATAACCTAAAATACAATTAGCGGACTTAATCATGTTATTAATGTGAGTGGAAAAGTTGAATTGTGAATTATAGGTAACACCAAGATCCTTTATTTCAGTTGTTCTCTCTAGGATCTTTCCCTTCATATCGTATTCACTGGAACTTGAGAGTTTTCTGGATCAAGATATACATTTACTGAACTTGGACTGATATAATTTGAACTAATGCCAAATAATTATCGCAATTCAAGTTGCCCCCAATGAATCAGGGACCAATGCCACAACATTAACCATCTGAGGGTATTGCGTGTGTTCTTCTCTCATCCAGTGGGGATTTTTCCGTTGACCAGCAGCGGCAATTTTGCCGATTAGCATATGTTAGTTAAGAGACAAAGTACCCTCTTCAGAAAATAATAATTGGATGATATTGCATCCAGCATGTCCATCATTTGCTCACAAAAATAAGTTCTTTTATCAAAATCGTCTTTCAGGAGCTCCTGAGTCGGTATCATTTTATAAGGATGCATTTTATTTTCTTTAAATGTGTTTACTATCGATGTATGGCTAACATTGAATGTAGTGTATGCCTGTCTACTCGATGTATGTGGGGTTTCCTCAAACTCAAGCATCACATCTGATTTGAGTTCGTCACTCATTGCATCTGTTGTTTTTATCTGCCCTACATGACCAAGCTCGCGAAACTCCTTGCTTATTGTTCTTTGAGATATGGGCCGTAAATTAGGAAGTCACTCATGAAATAAACGAGCTACTTTCTGTTGTGTTCGGTTCCTTATATAATCATTTGTAAAACTGTTATTTTATGCATTTCCGGTAATCTAACCATTTGTCAGACTTGAAGTTAATGAACTCAAAACTTCGATCAAAATACTGACAACTAGTATTGTAACATACAAAACAAGTTGACAAGGCGTTTTAAACTAACGTTGCCACGAAAATTATTCACAGTTTTTTAAATATACCATCTAAAAAGAACATTGCTATGGTTTTTGCTTACTTTCTTATTATCAATACTACAACATTAAATAGGATGTGAGTATATTGAGTGTATTTCATCGAATTTTAATTTTAATTTATTTTATGAATTTATGGATGTAGCCGTTTATACGTGGTAGGAAATCATAATGAATAGCGAAATAAAAATTACAAACTTGTATACGGATATTTTCAAACTCATACAAACTTGTGAAAGTTTGAAAATTCGTATACAACGAAACTGCAGTAACGTTAGTTACAAATAAAAGTGGTAAAAAATATAGAAATTTAAATTTATTTTATCTTAATTGTTGCAATGAACTTGAAAGCGATAACATTTTTGAATGGGAAATGAAGGTACCTTTCAGACGATATATCACAAACCTATACTTCCTATTTTAAAAATTGGGGTTGCACCTGTCAATCGACGAGGTTTGAAGGTAAGGGTAGCATTTTTCCGTTGAAGTATGTCAAATTTTAATCTGAACTTGACGTGTTTCAGTATTTTGTTAAAATATGTACCGTGACCAAAATAATGAATTTATTCGATTTGGCTTTTACACACTGTATGAGGTCTAATATCATGAAGTATTTTCAGTTCAATGTATTCGTTTTTCATGGGACGAAGCTGCAATAACGTCAGTTACAAATATAAGTGGTAAGAAACATAGAAAGTTTTATTTGTCGTTTTTCATATACCACGTAGTATAACGGTTACATCCATTAATTAACTTCACAATAAGTTTTATGAGATCATCCCTATCGAGGAACCTAGTAATGGAAGTGGACTTTTCCGCCATACATTGAAAAGTTTTCCTACGGATGAGTAAACGAAAACGTTCAAAAATCATTGCAGTATTTAATAACTTCGAAAACATGAAACAGAAATAAGTGATTATTTCTGTGCTTTGAAGCGTTTTCTGTACTTCAATATCCTTTCAACAAAATTCAATTCGCACCAGTCGTACAATCACGATCTGCGAACACGAAACGCCGGTTTTAATTGTTTTCACACATTGAAGCTGATCGGTTGTCTGTTCCTAATTGAATCGGCAGCATGTGGCAATTGTTCCTATTGCGTTATTTCCACAGTTTGAATGACGTCAAACTTTCCCTCTCAAAGCCAGAGGCGTGAAATGTTTTCATGGAATTCGATTAGGGGGTGATTAGGTGTTGAGCTCCATCAATATTTTCCTTGAATTAACGTAATAACAAATGGTTCTTTTTTTTTGGAAAGCTTTTAGAGCTCTCAAATGGACGGCAGCTCCAGTTTTTTTCATGAGACTGGCATAATTCTTCAGTTATTCAATTTAGAATCAGAAACACTCATATTGGGTATTTAACTGTCATAATATGATTCAAATAAAAACCATTTGATTACAGTTTTCCTTGAATAGCTATTATTTGGTGTATTGCAAACTGTTTCAACCACTTTTTCACAGCATTTCCTCAAAAATTTGATAATTCAATGAATAATCAATCGATGAGTTGATTTTTCTATCTAGTCGGTCACCAGTCGGTTAGACGTGGATGCTTTGTTCACTCACTCAAATCGACCACTGTGTTGGTCGGTGGTTAAAGCCCCAGGCTGAACGATCGATTTTCACTTGCTATCGCCCAACCCGTGTTAGGAATCACACGTTGAAAGGTAAGACCTCGTTAGTCCATAGCTCGCACAAGTTCTTCTGAGGGTTGTCGTTCGTAGGGGTGTGACAGCTGGTTAACGGAAAGACATATTTTCAAACAGACAGACATACAGATAAATAATTGGGGATTCCAATTCCATTAATCTTCTTCAGAGGCGAATTCAGATTATACTCGAATACTCAACAGAAATTGAGAAACGTATTCAAAAAACACTTTATTGCGAGATTTTCACTAAACGATTTTACAAAAACGCAACACGTGTTTCGCCATACAATAGTTTCTTCAGACGTGTCTTTCCTAACTAATTCTACATAGTCAAGGATATATATACTACAATTTCGAGTACCTACATTTCAAGTATGTACCTGGTTTTCACCTAAGTTTGTGATTAATTAAATTACCTGACCTTATGTCCTAATTTCCACATTTGAAAAAATATTTAGTAACGGGGAATTAGTCAATTCTAATTGATCATTCAGTGAATAACCCGAATTTTTTACTTTGATTTCCGAACATTCTACAAGATTGACTTTCAGACTCTTCTCTTCTTAATGTTACACATCGTTTTCATGATTGAACCCATGTCCTTCTGCTAAAAAGAGGTTTCCAAATGTGAAATTGGTCTTTTTATTCGCAAAACTACTTCTATGTTCTTCAATTCTTTAGGAAAATGATCTCCCTGTTTGGTCAATATACAGTTTTGGACAAAAGCCGCAAGTCAGCTCATTTACTCCTGATTTTTTGAATACGTTAGTTATGAATTTTCATCAGGTGTCAGCCAATTCCATCATATATCTTGAGAAATTGAGAAACATGTGACAAGATAATATTATCTATAGATTTATTCTTGATATGAATGATCAATATATGGATATGGCATATTTTTTGAATAGTTGCTGCAAAGAATAATTAAAATTAGAGGTTCGATCATCACGCATATGTTGCCTTATGGTCAAACACATTGAGCAACAATGATCCAATTGATATGAAACAGATAAAAACATTATTTTCTTAACATTATCTTGAAATTCGCCATTATTGGGTTTATGTTGAAGCAGTTTATCGTTTTTGAAAGCTTCTGCTGATATTTGATCTCTCCTCTATGACTTTATTGCCCACAAAATGGTTGTAAACGAAACGTCACCAGCCAAAGCAAAGTTTTGTGGAATATTTGATATGATTATTGATAAAATCGAGTCCATTGTCTATTGTGGAATACCAAAGAGGATTCGCACCTAATGGCACGATATCAATAACAGAAAATATCCACTGATCTTTTAGAGATCAACAAGCATGCCCCTTTTACTACATCAAGAACGGTCTCGAACGTTTCATTTCAATTATCAATTACAATAAGAAGGATAGCTGTTTCCTAGATCAAATCTATGTCTCGAGTTGTGACGATGGGTGAAGTTCCATTCTAAGTGTGGTTTAATATGATGTTAATGGAACATCAAACGTTCCAGGGGTGTGTGAAACGTTCGAATACGGTTTGATTTTCCAAGTTTCTGAAGAAAGATCTTTGATATTGGAACAACGTAATTATACACAGATATAAATTGAAGAAATTCAGCATCGTACAAATTTTTTGATGCATCTTCAAAATTGTTTGCCCTGACATTTTTATGTTGGCCTCTACCAACTGAATTCTGCCTTCGGACACATCATCGCAACAAATGGTTTTGTCATAGATATATCAGGTCAGTTTCTTTCCTCATCGAAATCGTTAGGATAATGAGCAAAAGGAATTACTTCAGGGTAATACTCATCATTTCCAAGGGTTGATTGTGGCGATTTTCCGTTCATCTTCTTAGGGACAATTATGTATGTTTTATTACTATTCACAGGGAAATAGATTGAAATAGAAAAAGCAACTATAGTATGAAGAAAGAACAGAAATTTGATGGATCTGACCGATACTTGCTGAAAATCCATCATAACGAGTTAAAAAAACACTTTAATGTAAGATTTAGTAAAATCGTGACATATGTTTCGTTACAAAATGACATCCTCCCACAAGATCCGCATTTATATCTGTCATTTCTTTCGCGTTATTCTCGTTGATAATACTAGCAGCGTTCTTCGCTGGTTTTCCATATTTGTACTAGAAACCAATGATTTCAATCACTCTTGAAGTGTATGGATTACTTCCCTAAAAACCAAATAGTAATGAAAAAAATAACTAATTTTTTCCCTTAGCTTGGACTTGGTCAAATATGATATAAATTGATTTGAAATAGCTGAGAGAATCTGTAAAAAATAGAAAAGAGCTGGAAACTGGAAACTAACTATTTTATCAAATTAAAAAACCTGGAATTACAATGGAATAAAATACAAGCAACACCAAGAAATCAAAAAAATTGAACTCTTAACACGAGATGAAAATAAAAAAAATATCAACAAGAAATGAAATTTAAAAAAAAAAGATTTGAAACCAAGTTACTTCACGACGTTTCGATTGTTGGTATCCACAATCGACTTCGTGTGATAACTGGACTTATTTCTCCGATATTCGAGTGCTTTCACCTATCCCCTCCTCCCTCTCTCCGCTTCATTGGTTTCAGCGGAAGCTGACCGTTTGGAGGGAGTTGGTCATGTTCCGCTTGATTAGAGGTTCCCATATGTTGCGTATCTCTACGCTAAATGCGTTGTTGGACAAAATATATGCGGCTTCATTGAATTTCCTCCCAAACCAGTGTTCTTCCTTGTGGATGATTTCAGCTTGAGCACACTTGATGTTATGTTGATGAGCTCCTATTCCTGATTTGCTGGTTTCTTCTCGCTGTGTATGTTTCTTATGCTCGGCAATGCGAACTTTCAATGGCCTCTTAGTTTCACCGATATATGTTTCTCCGCACTCACAGTGTATCCGGTGAATGCAATTCTTAAAATCGGAGTCCGCATGTGGTGGCGTGTTTTTTGTTAGGGTGTTACGGATACTGATCCCAGATCTGTAGCAGGTTCTGATGTCAATCTTGGACCCAATCCTTTCCGACAAGCCTCTGATGTAGGGAAGTGCAAGTACTGGTTGTGGCAGCTTCTTTTCCTTGTAGAGCTTTTGCTATCTTCCAGCTCAAGCCTGTTACACCATCACTTTGGAGTAATTATTTCGTTGAAGGTCAATTTTGATGATGCCTAGTTCCTTTTCGAGACCTTCTTTTGTATTACAAGCCCAAGAGTACGGACTAGTAGAGTCTTGATTATTTCTCTCTTAGTCGATTGACGTTGGTTGGATTCCTGGTTCAGATAGTGTCCTATTTGCGTGAGTTTTTGACACACAGATGTTTGCCATTTCGTATCGGTCTGATACGTCTAAAATGGCAATCTGTGAAAGTGATGAAAGGACTACGTTGTTGATGTGCTTCAGAAAGGTGCCTAGTTCTGCTTTCCCATGGTTCATTATTATAAAGGGATCGTCCACGTATCCCAATCAAATTTGGAGCCTTTTGTGGGCTTCTTCAATGGTCAGAGTTCCAAGCCATTCTATGTATATATTGGCTATAACCGGTGAAAGTGGCAATCCCATTGGTAGTCCCTCATCTTGCGTAAAGAATTCGTTCTTCAGTTGGAAGTAGCAGTTTCGTATACAGCATCCTAGTAATTCCATGATCACTTGTATCGGTGAGTTTGTTCTATCTTTCAAGTCCCAATCTTAGGATAACTCCCTCTGTATGATTTGAAGTGCTTCTTCGTCAGGGATGTTAGTGTAGAGGGTCTACACATCTATACTGATCAGTTGATCCTGCTCTTTGACTTCGATTGCCCTCAGTAATTCAACAAAATGCCTTGAATTTTTCACAAAGGATGATGTTTTTCCTTGCAGTGATTTGATTATTGGTATTTAAAATCTGGACAAGTTCTGAGTGGCTGAATCTCTGGAACTGATGATCGTTCTGAGCGGAACATCCTTCTTGAGGATTTTGGGTAGTCAATACAAGTGAGGGGGCTTACTGTGGTGCGGTGTTAGCAATGATCTCTTTTTTTCCGAAAACACCAAGTCTTTTTGAATCTTTCAAAAAAATTTTTTCATATCATATTAGACAATGGAAGTTCGAACTAATGAAATAACTACGAAATATTCTCAACTACCTTCAAATAATTTTTTTCCAAAATCTTCGAACACAATATCACTAGATTACCTCTCCTTTCAAATTCTGCTTAAACAATTTCACACTCGTTGTATCTCCTAAGCAGACAGAAAAATAACTATTACTGGAGTTTTTTCCCAACACCAAAATCGTTATTTTCAACACCTCGACAAGTGATTCGATCACCAAGTGATCATCTTCAAGAGGAAGATTAAACTCAGTTCAGTCTTCCTCTTGACTCTTAACTCCAGTAATATCCATTACTACACCAAAGGTTCCAAACAGTGCATCATAAGAAAAATAACTGAAAACAATCACCTCCGAGTGGATTTTTTTCAAACGCTATCCTCAATACACTTTTTTGCGTGAAAACATATAAGTTCTCCTTTAAGGAATTTAATTTGCGTTGAACCCGTATCAATTCCAACTTTCTAATCTAGAGGCCTGAAGAACAAATCACTTAATTGATTGTGTTCTAATGTTACCGAATAGGGTAAAGAATCCCAACAAATTCTAAGGAGAAACCCTCCACAAATCCTTCCAGCAGAGAAAAGCAAACAGGAGGAGAGAAAGCGCGATTGAATCACCCACTCAGAGTGTTATTCAGGCATACGTTGATATTGAATGGAAAGTTGAGTCATACAAAAAAATTATATCCAAGATCAGTCATATTATAATCATATGATCAAAAAGAAAATGTTATAAGAGTTCCAATTCTTTGTTTGCCTCATCTTCTCAATCTTTCATCAACACGGGATGAAATTTATTAAGAAGTGATGAAAACTGAAAATTAAAAGATTCCAAGCCAAGTTACTTCACGACGTTTCGATTGTTAGTATCCACAATCGTCTTCGGGTGATAACGATTGGAAATACCAACAATCGAAACCTCATGAAGTCATATGTTATGAAATAAGTCAGTGATTCGTCTTGGGATGATATCCAAAAAAATACGGATTAGGTGTCTTTTTCTCAACTTGTTTCTTTCAAGTGGCCTTGCATATCTATCAATATTTCAAATATTATGTTATTTAGCGTTCTTATGAATAATGTCTATTTTTTTTATAACGAATATTTGCAGTAGAAACTAAATAAATAATTCAGTGTTTTCTTCCAGACTTTTTTCTTTGGATGTTCTTCTGAAAGTAGTTGTTTCGGATTGATTTTTTTCTTCCAGTTTGTAATCAAAAAAACTTCTGTGCATGATCTGTACATCTGTATAAATATTTTTCATTGCAGTTATTCTCTTTCTTTCCATATAATGTGATTTTTTGTATTAAATTAGTAGTATGTTCAGTGAAATACATATATTAGAATAGAATAGACATATACTTTATTGTCGAAGAAAATACAATCTTATTGACAAAGCTTTAAGGCAAACAGTTTCAAGTATGAAAATACAAGTGACAGTGAGAATTTTTTCTCTCAAAAATAATGGTCTTCATGACTCACGTACTCCCACCTTGCATAGGTATCTAACCGCTCGCTTTTACAAAACAAATACTGAATGAAAAAGTTGTTGACTGCAAAAACCCCAGAAGGCAACACCATATCTCAGGTGGGACTCAATCAGGGGATGATAAGCCATTTTTGATGTGAATGAACTCAGTTCGTTTGAAACTATTCGAAGTGCATAACATCCTGATGCGATTTTTTTCTATTCAAAGCTGAAATATGTTGATCAAATTTCAATTTCTTATCCATTAAGATTCCCATGAATTTGGATTGCTTTTTATTCTCAAGAATTTTTCCATTCAAGTATACATTGTTAATATTACAGCTGAAGGTGAGCAGGTTTGTTTTTTTGAAATTAAAGCACAAGTAGTTTGCGTCACACCATTTTTTCACAACTACTAAATCACTAGATATAGTTTCTTTCATATTAGAAGTATTTTTTCCATGCCAAAGGAGCGTGATGTCATCCGCAAAGATGGTAAAACTTCCTTGAATTGAAGGAGTCACCAGGTCATTTACATAAATAAGGGAAAGAATCGGGCCTAGTACTGATCCTTGTGGTACGCCCCATAAGATATACATCGTGTGTGATAGTTTTTCGTTTGATCTCACTAACTGTTTTCTATCACTTAAGTAGGACCTGAACCAGTCATTACACACTCCTCTAAAGCGATAGTAGTTCAACTTTTGCAAAAGAAGTTCATGATTTACACAATCAAAAGCTTTGGAGAAATCGCAGCTTTTGATTGTGTGAATCATGAACTTCTTTTGCGAAAGTTGAACTAGAATGAATGATGATCATGTGTAAATGAGTTTTAATTTCAATAAATAATCATAACCGCTAGAAGTTGGGTTTATTTGGAAAACACCTCATAAAATACTTTTTTGGATGTTTTCCACAGTATTTTGTGCAAATAAAGGGAAGAAGAAAGTCAAAAAGCTTTTCGCTGGAATTGCTCATCAATAGGATGCGATTTAGTGTATTATAAAATTCTTAGTTTCAGTGTGTGAATTCGGTTTCATTAAAGAACTGAAGAATCAAAGTACTTTTCCATCAATCCATCATTCTGAGTTAATAAAAGAAACTTATTAATTTGCTATACAGAAAACATAAAAGAAATAAATGTAGCAATTGGTGTATATCTCCAATAACTGCGGTCATATAATAAAAGTTGTCAAGCTCTGGGACATCCTGTATATGACGAATGAACACCCGATAGAAGCGGAAACCCTAAATCATCGCTACCACCATCGGCAACCCCCGCCGTAATAGTTAAACGATATTGACTTCTCGATACGGGGGTGATTTGTACGTTCGCCAAATAATGGCCGTTCGCTACCTTCTAGATTTTCATCAACTTTAAGGAACAATGGGGGGTGAATAATCGGGCCATCAAGAAGCAGCCAGCGACCCCTGTCGGCAGGTGAGTCATCTTATCGCCCTCCGTTCGATTCGTTTAAGCCGGGGATTTGTAGTAGGTTGTTTGGGTTCTTTATTCTATTCAAATTCTATTAGAAAGCAATTAGTTGAGTGTGTTGTCGATTCGAGTGGTGGGGCTTCGGCTTTTATAATAATAGTAGTAGTATATCGATTTCGTTCAGGATATCCTAATAGAGTGTGTATCAATCAAATGGAGTAAATAAATTAAGACAAGTTAGGAAAATTCTGAGACACATAAATTGGTATTTCAAATACCTCTTTTTCGACAGATTGAAATGAATCGAATTTTCAATATTGAGTAATGATGTTCCTTTATAATGTATAAACGTAATATAAATGTAAGGATTTGTATGTTATCCGTCTTCTTGAGTTAGCTGAGTCACGAATCCAATTTCATATATAATAGGTACTATTGACATGAGAAAAACTCTTATGACGTCAGATCAGGGGGTTGGCTGACCATTCCATTAATTTTCGCCTGCATCTCCACCAATTGGAAAATATTTGGTTTAGGAATTGTCATTGTGTCATTGTGGGTTTGCTGAATGGGGATATAAATTTGTAAAAGTTAGAATGTGATGTTATTCAAATTACCACTAATGGTAATTAGTTTTTTGACCATTTTTGACCAAACAATAACAATTTCAAGACAAGATGACGAAAATTAGTGTTGATGCATGTCTTCATCATTTTCACTCATAATATACAGGGCTATTCAAATTCGTTTCTGTACATGGGGATCTCGTAAATGATTGGAGATAGAGTGTCGGTTAAATTATGGCAAAGTTGCATATTTTAGAGACCTATTCAATGATGTAAAGAAATCGGATATAGCTCTTTTTGTTCTGGAGATATACAGAACCAAAAAATCCCAAATTATTTTTTTGCCTATATCTTCTTTATTCACAAAATCTGTCCACATTTTGCTGTTGGAACTTGATGTGGGCTCTCAGAATTTGGCTCTTTGAATTTTTAAATACGGACCTGTATTTTTTGATGTAGTTTTTGGATCGTAGACGTACAGCAACACAATAGCAACTTCCACGTCTCCCTAAGTACCGTAGAGTTTTTAGAGATTAATTTTTCCATTTTTAGGTACCTATTCATATTTTTCGCATAGCTTCGTTTCGGATGTTATTATTACTACCACTTTTTTCTGCTCATCAAAACACATATAATATATTTTTGTTATAGATATGTTTCAGATAATCATAAAAGGTTTTTTTATTCAAAGTTCATTGTAGAAAACGCTCAGAGCAATGGTCTCAAACGTTATGATATCAAATACGACTAAATTGGATGATACTGAGGAAAGAATACTCTTCTGAATTAAAAAAACATTATTTAATAATCCACCCGACTATCCCTAAAAGTATCCTCCACATAGACAACTTCAACTTCTCAAGATTTCACGCCACTACCATCACACGAATGAAAATGAATCATGGTAAATTCCCTGCACATCTGGCAAAAATAGGCATTGATGTGAATCCATTATGTTCTTGTGACAATTTTTTTTCAGCGGATATAGAAGGGTTTCTTCTTGTTCAGATTGTGTCATCAAGAATATAAAATGAGAAGTAGAAAAATGGAATGTTACATGTTTTTGAACCTACGTTCAGATTGTGGACGTCAGAATTGAAAGTTATCTCTCTATGTAGCTATATTACGCTCATCAACAACTTTTTTCTTACCATAATCGCCAATTTTGAAGATTTATATAAGGGTGAAATGTAAAGTTGCGGTCAGTGGAAAATTAAACTTATTCTTATCACATGCTATTGTTATCTTACATTGCCATTATTTGTTCACATAAAGTAATTCTTTTCTCAAAAATATTTTCCATGAGCCCCGGAGTTCAACCTCCTTTTATTGATAGAGTGATCTATGTATAACTAAAAAATCGAACATTAGGGTTGTTTTTCGACTGTTAGTATGTAGAGTTTTCTCAAACTGAAGCATGTCTGGTATCGTCACTTTTTATATTGTCAGCTCGTAAACCCACTTTCCAATCTGGTTCCGTACCAAAGACTTCAATATTCCACAGATCCAAGTGCAGCCTGGCTGTCTGTGAGAATATTGATCCGCTTATTTTGTAGAGACCTCAAATTATTGTTCCTACTAGGTTTGTTGATAGCGTTCGTTTGTTTCATCTTCGGCCATCACAGATGCATGTTGTATTGTTCTGAGTTTAAACATTATGTTGATGAACCAATACCTCATACGAGGGTATTCAACATCAGTGCTGCATTCACTTCTACCAACTTTTTCTACATGTTGGCATGTTGGTTCCAGATCAGCCTGGGATGAATATCTCTTTTAGATATTTCACTTTCTCGGTAGACCTCGAAGTTTCAGAGTTCCCAGGCCTTCTGTTTTGGGTATATTGGTAAATGGTAGATTTTGTTGGGCTCATGTATAGCCCGTCTTTTTCGGACCATCTTCCTATAACATCCAGAGCCTGCTACATGAATCAGGTATGTTGCATACCTGCTGCAGGGCCTGTCTCTAACTCGTTAGACTACCGCCCATTTATTTTTCCAGGACTGGGATGACTGAGTCGTCTGCTAAGCCCAGTACTTTGTGTATTTTTTCATCGGCCTTGCATATCCAAGCTCTTGAAACTACTTTCATATTTTACTCATTATTCTTCCCCCGGAATATAGGTTGCATATTCGCAGTTATTGGAGTAGTTAAGCACCATTTCTGTTATCTTTATAGAACTGGTACACATACAGCATACCACTGATGACATCTACCACAGTAGCGGACGATACACGAGCCCGGATTTTGTTTTTGTCTGATCGTAAAATGAAATATCTGCAGTTTTTAACAAATGAAATATATGATGGCTCGTATAAACCCTCACTGAATCACCAATAGTATCATATCAAATTCCATGAATTTTATATATCGTATGTGAATGAAATTTCCGATACTTTTTCGTGGTTCTTGTTTCAATAATGACCCATCACAATTCAATTTTTCCATTTCCGTATCCAAATGATCAACTTTTGATGAATATTTGTTTTCCGGTCATATCACATATGCATTTCGGAGTGATTTCCATATACAAGTTATTTCAACGTGAATACAACTCCGCAGGCCGTTTTTCAGTTGAGCTTCTGTTTTATTGAACTCATAATTATTTATGAAAGCTAAACTCCTGAATATAAAAATTAATTTCCGCGGCAGATGATTCTGCTACAAAATTTATTTCGCAAATGTGAATTGGTAAGTGTATGAGTGAATTTCAAAATATATGAGTACATCATTTTGACTTTATCGGTGACAACTTTCGACCTTGATGATATATGTTTAATTTCATGATTCTTGACATTATCCTGAGCCAGTAAAGTTTCATGAAGTATAGGTTTTGGAAATCGCAATTATGGTTGTTTATTGAATCTACATCGAGGAAAAGTTTTAGTAGCTAATCAAAATTATGTACTACGCCAAAAAATATCTGCATAAAATTGACGATAAATCAGTTCTCTTGATTGTAGTTATACTACACTATAATACTATACTATACTTATACTGAATCTACTTACTTGTCATTCGAACATGAAGCGATATTCACTAATATGAATAAAACTCAGAAAAAGGGTTACTTTATGTTTCAGGTTATTAGCTGTTCAATATATATGATCCATTTATAATTAACGTAGATATAAAATAGTGAGATTTTCTGACAATCGTAATTTTCAGGATGAAATTTTGACAAACAGATTCATTGACATCCTAAATACTTGTCAGACTACAGAACATCTACATCGTGGGGAATATCGAAACAATGCAAATAAAATGTTAGGGTTTATTATCAAGAAAACTAGAAATTTCAGCAATATACATTCGATCAAACTACTGTACTACACATTGGTTAGAAGTAAATTGGAATTTGGATCAAATATATGGTTTGGCGAATATAAATCCACATTATATGAATTGAAAAAAAATCAGAATAAATTTTTAAGATATGTTTACTTCGAAAAGTATCATGTATGGCCAGACTACTGTTCAGTGAGAACATCTCATTTGAGAGATGAATTCAGGATACTTTCTTTGCAAAATAGGCAAAATATGTGTAATATCATTTCTTCACCGGCTTCCAATGATGAACCTAACTCACCTCATATATTATCGTCAATTAATTTTCACGTTCCAGCCAGAAGGACAAGATCAAATACAATGTTTTATATACAAAATTTCTACTCCATAGGTGCCCCACTTACAGGTATGTTGCGTCTCGCAAATGAACTGAATGTAATAATTGATATAGATTGGACAGATTCTCTAACAAATTCAAGGAAAAAAATCATTATACAGCTAGTGGCAATGTCTCTGTAGGATCATCACACTTATTAATCGACCCCGTCAGTAACTGATTTATAATTTTTACTTCTTTTTATTCATAGTGTATTATATTGTATCTATTATATTGTATGTAATAAGGTCATCCTTGTAATTAGACCTATGTGGTCTGTTAGGGTGAATAAATAAATAAATGAATAAATAAATTATTTTATCAAAACCGTACATGAAATATGTGAAATTGCATTTTGGAATGAAAATTTCGAATGAAAAATGTTGAAAAAAAGAAAGAAAGTCATTGTCAACCCTTTATACATTCGAATACTCTGCTAAACTACTGAATAAACCTCAACAGTCACACATATCTCGTGACGTCACACGAGCTTAGGAAAAATAATCTGCTTGAAAATGGCGTAACTCGGTAATGACGAATGCTATCGATTTATAATTGTTGGCATTATATTCTGCATAACATGTACTACCAAAATATATAAAATATGACACACAACGTGATATATGAAGCGTATCGATGAAAAAAATATTGCTCAAATGGAAAACCATCCCATTCCCAAAATAAACTCATGTCCATCATCTACACATCTTTGTATGAGTTGTATAATGGTAGAGATATAAAAACTTCTTCAAACAAAATTGTCTCTGATTTGTTGTGAATTTGGCCGCGGTGGTAGTGCGCCCGACTCACGATCGGAAGGTCGTGGGTTCGATTCCTGCCTCGACTAGATATTTTTCTCGATAGAATTTATCTGGTTGAAGCTGGGATGATTCTGCAACCGTGTTAGGAATCACACGTTGAAAGGTAAGACCTCGTTAGTCCTTAGCTCGCACAAGTTTCTCAACTTCTGAGAGTTGCTGTTTGTATGGGGGCGACAACTGATTAACGGAGAAACAGATTTTTTTCAAACAGATGCCAATGAATTTTGTAAAAGGCGAATGTCCTACTTCTATTCGAAAGTGATTGAAAAGGTTTCATTGAAAATTTGACTTGTTTAGACTTTTATTGTCTAATATGATCTGAAATCTATGATAGAATAAATCTCAATCAAAATATCAATTACATAGTACCAATAGAGCGAGAAATTGAAACACAATAAAAAGGATGAATTGATCAATGTGAAAGATGAAAATGGTCACAGGATAAAACGAGATAGAAACAATTGAAAATGAGCAGAAAATCAAAAGGAAAAATGAAACAAATGAAGAGATCTCAAACCAAGTCAATTCCTTCTCCATCTCCTTCCATTACCTTCACAATGAAAAAGAAAGTCCACAACGAATTGACATTTTCAGACGTATACGTGAAGAGAACCGACACTATGTGAGAAATATATGAATACCGAAAACCCACTCAAACGAGACAGTATCTGAATCACAAATCCAACCACCATCAATCTACCAAAAAAGGTATCATCAAGACTCATCATCATCAACTAGGTCGTTCTTTTAGGCTTTGCATTACGAAGAAAAATCTCGAGAAGAAACTAGACATCATCAAAAAAAAAAATCAAGGGAATAGCTACTCCAAAGCGATGGTGGAACAGACTTTGAAAAAAAGACAGCAAGAGCCTCGCAAGGAAAAGAAGCCGCCACAAACAGTGTTTGCCCATTTCTACGTCAGATGGAGTATAAAGTAAAGAACTGGATTCAGGCACAACATCAGAACCTGCTTCAGATCCGGAAACACCATCCGAAGCAGCGTCAGGGAAACCAGGCACCAAACGCGGACTGCGATTGCAAGAATTGCATTTACCGGATACCCTGTGAGTGCGGAAAATCATGTATTGGTGAAACTAAGAGGCCATTGAAAGTTTGCATTGTCGAGCACAAGAGAAATACACAGCGAGGAGAAACTAGCAAATTGGGATTAGCTGAGCATATTTGGACTCATCAACATAACATAAGTGGTACCAAGGTGAAATTATGTATAGGGATAAATACTGGTTTGAAACAAAGTTCAAAGAAGCTGCATATATTTGTCCAATGACGGATTCAGCCAAGCCAGCGTGGAGATATGCAACATGTGAAAACCTGTAATCAAGCGAGAAAACAGTCAACTCCTGCTTAACTCGGAAAAATTGTCCATTCATCACCCGAAGACGATTGTGGATACTAACAATCGAAACTTCGTGAAGTAAATAGGTTCGGATTTTTTAATTTTCTCAATTTCTTTTCCTGATTTTTTCATTATCATTATTTGTATCCTCTTTTTCAATTCTTTTTACTCTGTGGTCATTTTCATTTTTAATGTTTCGTTATATTTTTATTCAACATTTTATTGCTTACATTTCACGCTATTGCTCACCTTCAATCACTCATTTTAATTTTATATGTTCTTTTATAGATTTCGAATCATATATTCGAGAGAAAACATTCCTTTCCGAACATTTCAAGTGAGACAAAACATTTCATCTCACTTTCAAAGTTCTGTACTGCATTCCAACGAGAATTCAACCTCTTAGTAACTTAGAAAAGGACGAGTGAATTTCAATCATTACCAAAATTCCAGATGTTGAACGTTATATTTGAAAACGAAAATAACAAATATGCTTTCGATCTTTCCATTTCCATATTAAAGTGGAACTGATAGACTACCAAGAATTTTAGTCCTGATATTCAATATTTCTAAAGTTTATGAACGTAGCAATGAACAGTATGTAACTATCCAAAAAGAATACATTCCAAACGACACACTCACTGAAAGAACATAGTCTTTCACTGACGAAGTAACGATTGACAGAGCCGTGGTCGAATGGAATCCCGTCCTCGCAGTAAAAGGAACATACTACTGATGATGTCTTCCGCAGTAGCAGACGAAACTTTTGGTACTCCAGATTCCGTTCGACAGCACGGATTTTGTTGTCTTCAATACACTCATTATACCGTTAATCAGCTTCATCTGCTATACATCAACTCCAGAAATGAGATTCGTTCAATTACAATTCGATATATGAAAGCTTATGAATTATACTATCCAGTCAGTTGACTTTATGTCTAATTTTGGAAAATATTCCTCTCGACAACCTTCATTGAACTTCTCCATCTCCAAACTCCCCGATATCTTCTTATCCAAATCCTATAAAGTCCAAAAATGAATATATCACGGTTTATACACTGATTTTCTCACAAGTCATCCCAAATCAATATTCCTGCCCTCGTAAAATCCGCAAAGTCTGATATTAGTATCATCTTTTCGCACTCTCCACCCACATTTATCAGCTGCTGGGGGCGAAGACGTATGAATTTACCACTCCCATGAGACGTACGAACCTCATAAATAATCAATAGAAGATCCCGAATGACTGTGGTGGTAGCAGACCTGACTAAATCATCATTATGAACTTCGGATACAGGGTGTCCCTAGAGGTGTTTTATAGGAAAATATTGTGAGGTGCAAGGTAATGGAAAATTGTTGTTGCCGTGAAGCAAGGCGATGTTTGCGGAAGGAAATTATTTCATTGGAGCGAATCAAGGCAAATGAGAGAACAAACAAAGTTAGACATAGAAATTCCGAGTTTTCATTTTCACTGGAACCTGCAAATGGTCTTTTCACCAGAGATAGAATCATTTGCAGTGGAAGTTATTATATGTTTTCTCTGATGAAAACTTTTCTGGAATGATCAATTGAAGAAGATTTCAGATTTTCCACAAGGATTTGTTGAAAAACCTTGAGGATTGTAGAGTTAGTGGTTTTATTATCCTATATCTGTTCAATAATTGTATGTTTTAAGTATGTGAATCATACTTTCAATGACTGATTGATTGGTGAATGGCTCAGGAACAGTTCTTCAGAACATAGAGATTAGTTTGCCGTTCCTTCTTCAACACATCATCAGCAGCCATGACAATTCTTCGAGGTCACGTCCTACCCACATTTTTCTGAAAAAATGAGTTGTACGGATGAAATTCAGAACTGCGCATGAAACCAATCGCATAAAATAGGCTTATGGGAAGCGTAGCAGTTTACTGGCTGAAACTAAAGTTATAGCATTCTGCAAATGATTTTCATCTCAATGCCTCCAATATCCTGACTTATCTAATGTATACAGATATAATTACAATGAAAGAGGACTAGATACAGGGGATAGTCAGAAAAGTTTTCGATCTAACAATGATACAAAACATTTCTTCAGTTTTTATTTTCATTTCTCAATATTCCTTTCAACTCTACACACTTCTTTCATTTCTGTAAACCGTCCAATTAGTATACGGCGTTTTTTTCTCCAAAATAATTGTTCACAAAGGTTATTGCCTCTCCATTTGACGAGAATCTCTATCCTCCGAGCACAATTTTCAGATGAGAGAACGAAAAGAAGTCGCTTGGGGCTAGATCTGATGGGTAAGGCGGATGGTCAAACAGTTCAAACCGTATATTCCTGAATTTTTGCTAAATCAACCGCTGAAGTATGAAACAGGATTCTCTTTTTTTGCAAATGTGGCCGTTTTTCCGCAAGTTTTTCCTACAGCCTACCAAGTGATGATGAGTAGTACGCTCCTGAAACGATTATTTCTTTTCGAAGATAATCGATTCAAATAGCTCTATGACTATCCCAGAAAACAGTGACCAAAGAAACAGTTTTTGCTTTTTTGAAGCCGGTTCCCTCTCGTAGTCCACTGGTTGGACTGTATTTTCGTTGCGAGCGTATAATGGTTTATACAAGTTTCATCTACAAATTAATCGGTGCCAAAATCCGGTTTTATTGCGCCTAAACTGCGCCAACAGAGCGTTGAAAATGTTCCTACGAACACGTTTTTGATCTAACGTGAGCAAACGCGGCACTTAAGGGGTGGTCAGCTTTCTCATGCCTGAATGTTTATCTAATATGTAACAAACACGTTGTTTTGACATGTTCATAACCTCTGCTATCTATCTCACTATAATTTGGCGGTCGTCTAGCACCATTTGGTGAACTTTGACGATGTTTTCGACCGTAGTCGCAGTTTTTGGACTTCCCGAACGTTTATCGTCTCTCAAGCTCTCGCGGCCACGTTAAAATTCAGCTGCTCAAAATTTCACTGTGGTGAATGATGATGCAGAGTCTCCACATATATAATCCAACTTACTTTTGATTTGCGTAGTCGTATTGCCTTTTAAAAACAAATATTTGATAACAGCTCTACACTAGATTCGTTCCATTTTCGTAAACACAGTCACATCAACTCACTGAAATGACTGTTACATAACAACGGCGCGTACAAAATGGCTGGAACTTTGATGAGTAACTGTCAACGGATGAACAACAAAATTCAATAGCTCCTAATTACGAATGCTGCTAACTTCATGTTGAGGAAGGAAACTTTTTACACCCCCCTTGTACTTTTAAAAAAAGGAATACTGAATACAGTCAGCTGTTGGTTCACAGATGCATGGAAAGCTTCTTGAGTTTCTGCTGCAGGTGAATACAGTCGTTGGCACAGACATCGTCAAATGAGCAACAGAACTCCCAAAAATATTCTCGGATGAAATTGTCAGTGCTTTCGAATCCTCGTCCCGCTGGCCTGATAGATGATGACAAAGGTGACTTTCCTACAAGGGATTGCGCTGCAAGTGGTTTTGTTGGACCAGAACCTGTAATTTGTATCGCTATAGTCCCTTCCAAACAAATACGAAATACTTGAAACACAAAAGAAAATTCAGGATTTTCCTTCATCAGACAGGAATCTCATGTCTGAGTTATCATATGAAGGAAGTTGGATAATAATCTATGCATCGTAAATAGATATATGCTGTTCATCTCTGAATTTCCAGATTTTTTCCAGAATGAGTCTTTCGAAAGAAGTTTACCCAGGTTATTAATAACAAATTTTCGCTTCAGAAAAAAAAATTTTTACCATCTTCGAATATGAATGCAACAAAGTGTGTATGAGGTATCATCGAAATTTTTTATTAGTTTGAAAGGCCAGTTAATGTTGATGATGAATTTGACTGATGGTATGTGTTATCTTGGCTTTGAGAACTGTTGTAGTTTGTGGCTCATTTGCATATACTTGCGATTCAGGAAAACTCTGCAAAAAGGTCTAACGGTAGTTGGTTCACATCACCTTCATTTGGGATGACCATGGCCTCAAATTGCTCGTGCAGAATATCCAATGTGGCATGAGCTGTGTGGCATGTAACGCCGTCCTGTTGAAATCACATGTCCAGAATTAAATCCATAATAAGTTGGTAATCATCGACCTGAAGTGCTCGCTGTTGATAGTGATGGCCTGGCCATCATCGTTCTCAAAGAAATATGGACCGATGACGTCACCAGCTCAAAATCCACACCGAACAGTGACTTTATCGGGATGTCGATAATATCGACCTTGTCGATTAATATCGTCCCAAATTCGACAGTTTCGTTTGTTCACGTACCTATTCATCCAGAAATGAGCCCCATCGCTGAAAATGAAGCAGTTGCTGAATTACAAATGCCGTTATCAATTGTCAAAGTTCTAAAGTTTCTGTTATAAGACCCTATGTATTTATTGCACCCAATGGCGAACGGTAGCCAGGCAGTTCAACGTGGGTGCTTTGTTCATTCACTCGAATTGACTGCCGTGTTGGTCGGTGGTTCAAGCCCTAGTCTGAACGGTCGATTTCTACTTGCTATCATCCAACCCGTGTTAGAAATCATACGTTAATAAGTAGGACCTCGTTAATCCTTAGCTCGCAAAAGTTTCGACTTCTGAGGGTTGTCGTTCGTAGGGGTGCGACAGCTGGTTAAGGGAAATACAGATTCAGATTTTTCAATCCATTTCATATTGAGCTACTGAAGTTCACTTCCTGAACAATTTTTTTATGATCAATACCATGTTCCATGGCCACCTGATTCTTCTTATAACATACTTCCTTGGAGAAATTCCTGAGCTGTATCACGTAGACAAAATAATGAAGACCGTCTTGTCCGTCGAGGTGGAATACATTTCGTAGATATGGACCTCTGCTGGAATTCCAGTAGGAAATTGTCTTCATGCATCTTATTTCCCGTCTGAGAACAAATTGCACCTCTAACTCTATCAAAGTGTATGGGTTCGTTTAAAGTCATCAGAGCAGAGTTTACATGTACAGTAAGAACAAACTATCTCTGCTGAAAGTTCCAGAGTTTGTGACAACTCAAAGTTGCTCTTAATGGTTTCGTTGTGTTAATTTAAGTTGTACATGAGTTGCATTTCCTAGAACCGTGTAATCAACGAATAGCGACAGATTTAATTGAGTTTTGAAATTTCATTGAAACAGTTATAACAATTCTATATTGTGGTGGAATGAATTGATACAATCAGAAAATGAGTCAGAAAGATAATTATGGCTGATATCAAACCAAGATATTATAGAATAATTGAAATTTCGGTTGATACTTCAATTTTTCTCAGGACGACAACATTAACGGAGTGATAGTGAAGCAACTTTTTCGACTGATCTACTGGTATATTGCAGTACATCAGTAGATGCTGCTGAATAAGAATCATCTGAAATATCTGAGGAGAACAACAAATAACAACTCAATTACTCATTATTGAGTAATTTGACTTCCATATGAAACCATTTAATCATACTTCATCATGTGCTCTTTTTTTGTTTGTATGATTGTTTCCATCTCCCTACTACATTCAACTGTGACCTGACTGTTTAATAAATCACTTTGAATTCAATGATTCCTGAATATATCATTCAATTAACCATGTTTCTTCTCGTTTCTCTCTTCAAAAATTGGGAAATTTCTTGTAATCATAAAATTTTAGAGTGTTGACCACGTGCTCCCTGTTGACAAATAACTGAAAAAAAAATTTTCTATAGAAAAATCGATAAACCATTTTTTGTATCAGTATAATACTGATTTCAACAGTTGCCAGAAACTTCATCTACCTCAATACAAGTCGAAAAGCGATCGTCATGTTTATTTTTCGAGGTTTTTATTGCCACAAATATGAATATTTTCTCAATTTGTAATAACAATTAGTTCTACCGAAGGATGGTGTTCAGCAAGTAACCCTGTAATTGTTCAGAGCTAATCAATGCTTCGTTGAAAAGATTTTTCATTTTTTTTCCTCAGTAACCCCTTAATGAAGATTTTCCCGTGTGTGATTCCTGGTGTTTCCACATTACTCACACATAGATAACAACTTTTCAAAAGCTACACCTCACGATTTGATCCCCACAAACTTTATAAGGCAAGTATCATTTTGGTTTCCTTAGTTGCTCACAGCATACTCAAACCAGTCTCGATATAACTTTTGTAGGTTCGGCTCCTGAGTTGGCCTGGCTCTCTGTGGATATTTTCATATGTTCATTTTGTTGAGGCTTAGAAATAATGTTCACTTCACATTGTGAGATTCAACAGCTAAAATGAAAGATTTTCCCCCACTCCCGTTTCATGGGCGATTTTCGACCCATCTGTATACCAACTATTTCTGCCGAGCATGCTCTGGGGATGACTATTCGGGATACAAAACTCCAATTGTGATGAAGCAAGAGTCAAGAGTATCTCCAATGCAGCTGTTGCGGTGGTTTTCATTGCTCTCGTTGTTCCCAAACTTGCAAGTCTTCACACCCTTATCAATTTATTGATGGCGATCGTATGTTTCATCTGTGGCCATCGGGTCATTGATACATACGTTATCATGGATTCAATCACTGTGGTGTAGAGTCGAAATATGTCTGGTTTCAACCCTCATGGCTTATCATCTCTCTAGATGTTGGTTCCAGTTCAGCCTAGAAACTGATATAATTCCCAGGTATCTGACCTGTCTATCCTTGTCCATTCTATTATAACATTGAAAGATGCTGCATGCATTCCATTGTTGCATTTACCTTTGACTACGATGACTGAGTCTGCATACTACTTGCATACTGGAATGCTCACTTGGAAAAAGTTTTACACAAAGACTGTCTCTATGGATATGTAAAAGGATTTGTGGTAGAATTTGGGATTTAGGTCCGAAACAAATCCATTGGATTTATGTGACGATTGTCAGACAAATAATCAGGTATGATGCAATTGCTTGGTGGCCGAAGGCTTTACAGAAAACGGCCCAAGTGAAGCTGTCTGGCTTACAGAGACAGGCTTGTCTGGCTATCAGTGGTGCTATCAGTACCACACCATCAGCGGCCATAGAGATCCATCTAGATCTACCTCCTCTCCACATTTTTCTGGAAAGAAAGCTAGTTGGACTGCATACAGACTTCTGCACATTGCCAATTGCACAAATCAATTCAATGCAGGGTGCAACAGACTGTTGGTTGACATTGAAAGTCACAGCATTCTGGAAATGACCTCTGACTTTATGTCTCCAACTATCAACTACGAACTGCCTCATAAAGTACTATTCCCGAGTAGAGAGCACTGGATTCTGCGGGAGAATGAAATATTGAGAGCAGATAGTTGTTGGTTCATAGATGGATCAAAAACACCTTCCGGTTCTGGTGCAGTCACTAAACTAAACACTAAACAGATCGTCTCTGACCTGGATTCAAGGCCATACTGGCCTGGAAGGCAATGAAGCTGATGACTCTCTTGCAAAGGAGGGTGCTGCAAGCGGCTTCATTGGTCCAGAACCTGTCATTTGCATCGCTTTGGGCTTTGCCAAACAAACACTGAATGGCAAGGAAAGTTATGGACTTCTGGCAGAATCTTCCAGGATTGGCTCACTCCAACGCGTTTATTCACCCTTCGAAGCTTGATTCCAAACAGTTGTTGGACTACAGTAGGGATGAACTACGATGTCTAACAGGCCTTCTTACAGGTCACTGTCATTTGAATCATCACATGCAAAGACTTGGACTGTCGGAAGACAGTGTGTGTTGCCTCTGTCTGGAAAACTGCAGAGCATATACTTCATGCCTGCCCCGCTGGGGACCGAATCAGACTCGTTGTTCCCAAACTTGCAAGTCTTCACACCCTTATCAATTTATTGATGGCGATCGTATGTTTCATCTGTGGCCATCGGGTCATTGATACATATGTTATCATGGATTCAATCACTGTGGTGTAGAGTCGAAATATGTCTGGTTCCAACCCTCATGGCTTATCATATCTCTAGATGTTGGTTCCAGTTCAGCCTAGAAACTGGTATAATTCCCAGGTATCTGACCTGTCTATCCTTGTCCATTCTATTATAACATTGAAAGATGCTTCATGCATTGTTGCATTTACCTTTGACTACTCAAAAGTCAATAAAAATATTCTCGGAAAATCAAGCGGCGTTGGAAGCTCCTGGCTCCCACCGAGCAACGTCTAAATTGGTAGCAAACTGCCAAAAAAGACTCTCCTCGATCGGAACACTAAACAGATTGTCTCTGGTCTGGATTCCTGGCCATACTGGCCTGAAAGGCAATGAAACTGATGACTCTCTTGCAAATAAGGGTGCTACAAGCGGCTTCATTGGACCAGAACCTGTCATTTGCATCGCTTTGGGTTTTGCCAAACAAACACTTAACGACTGTATGGCAAGGAGAGTTATGGACTTCTGGCAGAATCTTCCAGGATTGGCTCACTCCAAGGCTATTATTCACCCTTCGAAGCTTGATTCCAAACCGTTGTTGGACTAGAGTAGGGATGAACTATGATGTCTAACATGCCTTCTTATAGGTCACTGTCATTCGAATTATCACATGCAGAGACTTGGACTGTCGAAAGACAGTGTGTGTCGCCTCTGTCTGTAAAACTGCAGAGCATATACTTTGTGCCTGCCCCGCTGGGGACCGAATCTGGTTCTTTGAGTTCGGCAGATCCGTACTCTCACCATCTGACCTGAAAGACCACTCACCATACAAACTAATCGGCTTCATTAAGAAGCTGGGTTTATTTGGCCGAGTGTGAATAGGTGTAAGCCACAAAAAACCCTTATGGGTTGCGGTGAAGGGTCTCTTTAGACCGAACTACCTACCTACCTATCTACATACTACTTTGTTTTAGAAATTGTAGTACCTCGTCCATTTCAAGGTTCCATAACAGTGGAGACAGAACCCTGAGACAGTTCCTTGCAATCCAAACCACAGATATTTCTCCCATAAAGATCGTGTATACAAATTTTTCTCCAAGCATGCAGTCAATTCATCTGGAGCTTGTGATGTTAATTCCTAGGTACATCATCGCTCCTGGCCTTTGCTTTCTTCAGGTTGAGTAGGTTGAAGTTAGAATCTGAAGGGTTCATCATGGTCCGGCAGAATGGTATTTCACCGTAGTAGGGTTACCTGCCGCAAGGCAGTCCAGCATATGCTGCCTTAACATATTTCCATCGTCATAACGCGGCCCTGAATGTGATTTATTATCACTCATGGCACTTTCATGATATTGACAACATAGGAGATTTTGAATCCGTTGTGGGAAGTGATGAATGTCAAATTCATTGTAACTATCTCTTCGCCATGATCCTGATGTAGTTCTCCACCATCAGAGGAAGATGATACTCATCGTGGAGCTTGCAGCTCCAAGGTCTTGCTGGCAAAAAGGTTGTCATTCTTGACTGAATCGTGTCTACTTGGGGCAAATGATTTTCGGGCCCAATGATCACTTACCGCACAGTATGGGAAATGATAATTGGTTTAGATGCCGGCACGCCCTTCCCAATGTATTGGGCCTTTGGGGATAAGGCTCGACCTTATATACGAGTACAAAGATCATTACAGAAATTTGTTTATGTATTTGTTGATACTGTGAAAATATCCGTCAGTTAGGTACTCTTTCTAACCAGCTTTGAATACTTCTACCTTGATGCATGGCAGTTGCAAGTTTGTTATGTCTTGTAGGATATGTAAAAGAATCTGAATTTCGAAAATATGTATCTTATCAGAAACGAACGGAAGAGGTTAATGACATTGTGTATCAAATTCAGTCATGAATAAATATATAGATAGATAGACTCCTTGATATTTGAATTCACTGAGATATTACAGTGTATACTAGTTTCACTAAAACGAAAAATTTGTTTGTAACAACCTGATAATTTAGAGGATACCAAAATAATCTCATTGAGGCTGTAAGTGAACTTTTCCAAAAAGTTTTCAATCATTCTCCTTCTTTATATCGATTTATTCTGACATACCTTCCTGCCTGACTCATTCACTCCCTAATAGACCCTGTAAACTCATACGTCTTGTTAAGTATCCTGCAAGTGAAGCTCCATTCGTAACACGAGCTCCTCGAAACTCCCACATAACATATTTTCCACTCCTACTCATAATTAAATCCAAAAATGTTTCCATACATCAAACGCCATGGCCACAACATGAAAAATAAGCAAACTTCCTTCTTCTCCACTGGAAACTTTCATAATTTCCTCTGCCGGAGCACGCAGCGAAATAAGAATTTGCAAACAGAAATTATACTCAGTCGAAGTTCCCAACTTTTCAACGACCTCTAATTGAAACTCCTTTAATATGTCTCTACCGCAACAGTTGAGAACTTATTATTGAGCAAGTAGGTAACTGCCGAAAGTTTTGCATATAAATGTGAACGAGAGGGGCGAGGAAGAATGGCAACTGATTCGAGGTGTATAATGAACTATTGTTGAAACTCCAGTTAGGAGGTTTACATCTGATGTTTGACTAATTGGCAAATCAGGACCTGAACAGTGGGGTAGTTTTGTTGCACACAAATCTACTCACTTCATTCATTTATCCAATTCAATTTAATAAAAATCTTTTTTCGCTTTCCACATGTTCCTCTCAAGTAGGCACCATATTTTATTTTTTGAATACTTTCATAGCCAACTCTGTTAATCAAATGTTGGTCTATACCACTGATGATGTCTGTCGTAGTGGTGCTTCGAGTTCCATTTGATCACAGCTCGGATTTTGTTTTCTTAATTTGAGGTTATTAAAATTTTGTCACTGCAATTCAGTCCAATGATTGGACGGCAGGGTTGGCAGTGAAAGTATTCAAAAAATGGTGTCCACTTGAGAGAAACAACTTTTGGGAAATTTGAAGAATAAAATAAAAGTTTGATGTCATATAAAATCAAGGTCTCTTCAGTAAGCCCTTTGGGCAAACCTATTAGAGTGTTTTTNCTCTACTCTACTCTACTCTACTCTACTCTACTCTATTCTATTCTATTCTATTCTATTCTAAGCTATTCCATTCCATTCCATTCCATTTCATTGTCTCATTTTTCATAGAAACTCTTTCATTAAGAAAACCAAATGCAATAACTCCAGACACATTTCTTTCGTTTCATCATTCTAGAAATGAGTAATATCCAAGAAGAGATGATTTTTGTAAGTTTCACTGAAGGTATTGGAACATGAATAATACTCGTATTGATATGCACCCACCCGTCTTCATTATTTCAAATACTACTGTTACTGATCTGCTTCCATTTTGCAGACTCATAACAATTCACCAAAAGGAAGGACGAACTCCTGTTCCACAGATAAACGTACAAAACCCAGATGCCACTTTATTGTCAAATTTTTCGTATCAATGACGGATAATTCGATAGATGAACTGGAAACTTTGATTCTATCTTCTCTTCTAGTAGTCAGAAAAAAAACATTACTTTATAGCTCGTTGTGTTGTGTATTCCACAGCAATTATCATGTGAGCACAGCAAATTGTATTAACGTGAATAGCCGCCACAGTCAATATATCAATCGAAGCAATCCTGTCAAAAACAATAACCTATTCACCAGAATGAAAACAAAACACCCAGTGATTGAAAGCTGCTGATGAAACTTTCCAATGCAAACAGTCTCGCTCATATATATTAAACCGTACACAAAAGCAAATTTGATTAACTTTTGTTCCGGCGCGGGGAGAATTCTCTGAAAGCATATTTGTCACAAAGCTTGGCCAAACTGGGTTTCCCCGTATTGAAAGTGAACTGAGAGAGATTAAACTTCCTTTTCAGCGTGATTTTAAGCCGATTATGAATTGATTCTGAATTTCCATCTAGAAATACCGTCACTTCGAATTGATTTAGTTTCCTGCATTGAACGCCAAAGGAAATAGCTTTCAACTGGATTCCTACAGGAGATGAATCCAATACCTGTCGCCATCGTCGGTATGAAAAAAGATCCAGGAATAGAACATCCGCTAAAAACAGAGGTAGCTGAAAATGATTATTTCTGATGTACAGAACACCGAAACAAGTTAAAAACAATTCTGAACTCGTTTGGGTATTTTTGTCATGCACATGGAATACACATGGAGGTTATTTTACTCAATAGATTCATTGTAGATTTGATTCCGCAATGTATTTGTGCTTGAGGAATGAATTGAAAACAGCTTTTTCCATTATTTTCCACCATAATCCTGTCAAATGACATTTTTTGAATAATCCTCTCAGCGCCAGTTTTTTTGGAAAGTTTCAGAATGCCAAAGAAAAAAGGTAACTTTCATTCCATATCTTTTTTCTCAACTGTCACTTCGACTTTCTTCCAATATTTCAATCTTTGGAATCTTTCACGCTACCCATTCGAACAGATCATAAATTAGTTATGGGTTAATTTTGGGTTCTTTTCATAATTGAACCCTGCTTTCTGGTCCAATTGAGTTTTTAAAGATTTCAATCAACATTTAAATGTTTCTACACTGTTTGTCTGCCTAAAATGACCGATAAGCTTTGATTGTTATGAAGCAACTAGCTTTTCCCAAACAAAATCAAAAGTATCTNCATAAGAACCATTTCTCAAGCGGCGATCGATCTTTCCAAGCGAAACAATTGTATCTAACAAAGTATAAGAAATTTTCCCCAGAGTGACCTTTTTGATTATTGCTCTCTATAAAATTTCCTAAGAAAGTAATTTCAAAGTTTCATTTTGATTTCATGATAGTTTTTAATGGCCAGCAGTTGAGAAGGATCACATTATGGAACGATTTTATTCATGAATTTGAAATGAGAAACTAAATTATTGCCACGGAACTTTCATAACATTCTCTGCCAAGTGTCCTTATGAGAATAAAAGAAAAGTGAAAATTAGTTCAAAACAATTGTTGAATTCTCTGAGGTCTATCATGGAGTTTTTAACAATGCAACTTGGGAACTATATTTACATTTCATAGTATTATCACAATACGGCTTTCGAACCCATAAATGAGATCATGTTTGAATCATTATTTGGAAAATACAAGTAAGGTCTTTGTTATCGTCAATGAATGTTTGGAAAATACTTATACTTGAACGTAATCATTGAGAGTGAATGAAAATAACGTCATTAGGAATTATCCTCTTGGAAATTCTTCCTTTTTGTACATCTACAATATAAAAGGAAATTACATACAAAATTTCAGCCTTCAAAAGTATAATGGTACAGAGAAACAGTGATGAAAAATTAATTTCAAATGTGAACGATCCTCTTTCACCCTCACAGAGAGTTTTCTAGTTGGAATATGTGAAAATCATTTTTTAATCTGAGTTTTGGGATCTTATGGTATTACTCACGATGAATTTCCTTTTCCCTCTCATCCTTCGTCTACATTTCCACCTCTACTTCATTTCCCAGAAAGTGAATATTGTCCAATACCCACCCTCAATCTGAACTCATTCCGTAGAAAATCCCACACAATGCCAGACCCGATTATCATTCAATACCCATTAAGTCCCTTGTAGCAATAACTCCCATCGATGTCCCGGATGCGGGACCCGTCGTTCGACTAATCTCTCCAGATAAACCCGACAAGATTATGTGAGAAAGAGTCAATGGTTAGTAGCGTTTCACCGATGTCAACGATTTCCCGAAGGCAGAGAAAACTAATAAAAACGACGAAGTATCAATAAAACTTCGTTTTTTCTGCGAAGTATGATCCGCGTATAAAACACTTAGCTTGGAAATTTAATGTTCGAGATAAAAGTTTATCGAGCTGCGACGTCGGAATACAAACAAATATCTCCAGCTCTGCGTAATTTACATTTAGGTGCGAGAAGACAGAGACAATAGATGAATGGAAAGTAGGCTCAATGCCAAAATGAATTAACAGACCTAATTTTATAAAAAAAGAAGGAGAAAAAACACCATGAAATTGCTGCTTCATCCCCTCCCTCAATTTCACCAATATCGCTCACAAGCGATAGTGGTGAAATTGAGGACACGTGTGGATCGTTGTATTTATTCCACGTGCCACTATAAAGGTGTCTGCAATGTGCTGTGTTATTCCTGTTGTAAGTAGTTTCAGTGTGACTCGAAAGTTTATATAGATTATAACGACAAGAAGCCACATTGTCTGCTACATGAACGCTCATATCTAATCCTTCTGAAGGAAAGTCAATGACAACATTCAATTTACCTCTGAATCTTTCCGTTGAAGACAATTTTTTTAAATGAATTACCTACTCAAATACGG
The DNA here is from genome assembly GCF_000500325.1 of Leptinotarsa decemlineata. Classification (NCBI taxonomy): domain Eukaryota; kingdom Metazoa; phylum Arthropoda; class Insecta; order Coleoptera; family Chrysomelidae; genus Leptinotarsa; species Leptinotarsa decemlineata. The sequence goes on from NW_019289689.1 coordinate 223,345, forward strand.
GGAAACTTATGGATTGATAGGGACTTTGTGCATTTTCTTCTTTCCTTGCACCTCGAACATATTGGTTTTTCATCTCCATACAGAATTTTATCTCTTGTGACAAACTCAATTGGCCAGTTCTTTGTGGTATGGGGAGAGACAAATTCAATAGAATCTTTGAAGCTCTATTTCCCCTCCCTGGGGAGGTGTAAATTCCTGATTTCCTTTCTTGATGTTCATTTACGCTATACAAAAAACCTACCCGCATATTTCAATATTCTAGGTTCACTAGTTTTAGCTGTACGTTAATATTAGAGTCTCAGTTAATCAATAGGTACCCACTAATACCATATTAGCTGCTTCCCGCTGTTTTACCCGCGTTACAGTGGAAATCTACCTTAGGTGTTATTCCAGGTCATGATCTATCTATGTACCAATTTACTTTTGAATCCGTACATTACATCCATACATTCTCACAAAATTTTACGCATTTATAATATAAGTAGGAGTAGGATTGGTAGGATTACCAATGTATTTCATTCTTATCCTTTTAGTTTTTTATACTGATGCTGTTCAAACTTGTATGGGGAGTTATCGAACCTAGAATTTTGAAATATGCAGGCAGGAGGTTCTTTGTATAGCGTAAACGAATATCAAGAAAGGGAATCAGGAATTTCCACCTCCCAGGGGGAATAGTTGGGGTTTGAAAATTGTATTGAATTTTGACAGTTTTGAAGTTGAAAACCTCAAGTTTTGAATCAATAAAAAATTGTTTGAAATGGTCTGTCACGAAATTTAATGTGACAAAATTAGGAACACATTTTCAACAGTAATTGGGTAGGTGAAATCCAGGTACTTGAAATTCAGGTACTTCATATTGTAAAAATATATATGGAGGATAAAATATGAAGATTTCAGTTAGAATATATATGCCTGAAGATGCTATTGTATAGCGAAACACGGGTTGGGTTTTCGAAAAACTTTATCTATAATATCACAATAAAGTGCCTTTTGAATACTGTTTCAATCAGCTGTCGCTCTATACGAAAAATAACTCTCTGAAGTCGAAAGTTGCATGAGCTGAAGATTAACGAGGCTTTTACTTGTGGATTTGCGATTTCTAACAATAAACTTCATAGAAATTTACGAAACACTAGAGAGTGCTATAAAGTCGATAGATGGAAAACGAGGTAATTTTTTTCAGCAATGATAGGAAGAGTGTACTGTATTTTCCTGTGGTTTTGTGTAAAAACACAGCTATCATATTTTTAATGGATGAAATAGATTGATAGGAAGAGAATCGCGATAGATATTGTATATTCAAACTTGTTACAAGCTAATGACTGGTATGAAGCTGAAATAGATCATGGATTGCTTATTTCAGAATTTCAAAAACACCAACTAAATATGAAAACATTCCAAAGAGACATTGAAATTCTTACAATAAACCCAATTTATCAAGAATGTGTTGTTCATTATACTCTCGCCAATTTTGCTTGTAGAATAATATATTCTCCGATATTATCACATACTTGAAACATCCCCAAATATTATCGCAATGAAACAGAAAATGCAACCAAGCTCGACTAATATTCGATGCATCTTCATGTAATGAAATTCCAAACATTAGAGCAATAGGTTATTAAATTGAAATTGAGAAGTAAAAAGGAGTTTCCGAATAAACTCCGTGCAGCAGCTTCATCGACCAAGATAATTATTTTTGGAATACATAACAGTTTGATAACATGCAAATACTTGAGAAATACTTCAGATGAATGCCATGACTCTCAATGAGTGGAATGAATAATGAATCACTAACTGTATTTATTCACTCGAAAGTAAAATTGAGAACATTTATATTGATATAAGTATTATTTTGGAATGTTTTTAGATATTTCACTAGTCTATTATCGCCTGCTAACGCTGTCGTGGCTTGAACTGACTGAATTCAATCATCTACGTCTCCGTCTCCAAACTTTAAAGCCTTCGGGCCATAATGATTTTTTCAAATATTTTATAATTTCTCTTTGCCTGATTTCCAATTTGTCTCGCTACAGATGGATAATAGGTATTGATTTACTTTTTCAATCCTTCATAATTGTTAGTTATCGGAAAAATACATCCAATTCCATCTGTCAATAACATATTCATCAAAATTCAATATATAAAATGAGTGAATCAAAAACTAATCGTGTGAAAAACTTCGCTTTGATATAAACATTATAAATATGAATTTCAATTGTTAATCTAAACACGAATATACATTTTCCAAATAGCTTCGTTGACAAAAAAATTGTTTAAATTGAATACATGCTTCTGATTGAATAACTCAATTCATTTCAGAATAATAATATTCCAAAAGCAAACATTCATAAATGGAAGTGATGAGATTTCAATTGAAGTTCAAGTTTTTTAAAAATAATTACTTTTTGTGAGTTGTTTTGGAGGAAAGATGGTTGTCACTTCAAATAGTTTTTCAGAAACGAATCAACAAAGAAGGAGAATACGTGAGGTATGTTAAAAAATTAAGGTGAATTTACATTCTTCTCAAAAAATTTCATTTAGTCAACAATTCCTATTTTGTTCTCTACATCCTCATTTCTAATCTACATCTCTAATCCTCTTCAGATATAATACACTTGTGTCAACGGTTTTTACCAAGTCACAAGGGGTCAAATCTGGTGAATATGGTGGCGAGTCATGATTACTGTGTTGTTTTTGGCAAATGAGCAGAAACAAGTAAACAAGTGCATTATTGTGATGCCACAATCCAGAATTGCTTTTCCACAATGGGTGTCGTTTTCTTCGTAATGTTTTTCGCATTACTTTTAACCTATGATCATATGGTTTTTCCTTCAAAATTCAGTAGTTTTGGAACGAATTTCGCTGCCTCACGCTTCGTGTCCAGAATTTCCAAAAAAATTGCATAATATAAGCTAACCGATATGCCGACTTCCTCAGCAACTTTTCTAATAGTAATTCGACGATTCTCCATTAAGAGTGTATTCACTTCCTCAACATATTTATGTGTTGTTGATGTACTAGGATGTAAAATAATAATAATGATAATATCTATTCATCCTTTAAGATCATACACATGATATATGACAAGTCATAAGATGAATATAGACAGACCTATATAGGTACACATAACTATATTACTTTAAACATATCGTCCATACAAACAAACAAGCAAACAACAAATCAAAAACACTATAAATTAGCGAAATATCCATAAATGTCATAAAAGCAGGATTCCACAAAAATTTTTTTCAATCTTGTTTTGAATATATTAATATTTTTTTCGTTTCTGATATCACTTGGGAGATGATTGNCAAGAATATTTTGATAATGAGTTCTTTTCGCTTCAGCTATTCTGCCTATATTTTTCTTTTAACTTTTATACTTCACGAAAAGTTCATCATGCGATGAATTGTTCATTAACCAGAACAGATTTTTCAGTTCAACTCCCATTTTGATAATGTCGTTACTGATCCATCCAGGGGTGGATACATTATTTAGTTAATTTTTCTCAGATGACAAGTCAAGTATACATAATATAGTATACTACCAATAAATATATTACACGCCACATCTACATCGTCACTGCTAAAAACACACTGAAAATCTTCATTACCTAGCCAATGGCAAGCGTCATCATTTACATCCTCTTGACCATGTTCACGATTGAAAAAACTATTGTATCGTTAGCGTTTCTTGAATACGTTTCCGTACGAATCAAAATTTTCTGATTATACGAATAAGTTTGATTTTGGTATTCAAGGAGGAGTTTCAAAAACGTATGACATTTCCATTTGAAAGTTTACCAAAACGCGACACGTGTTTCGCTATACGATAGCATCTTCAGGTGCCACAATACTGACGCCTGAAGATGCTTATTGTAACGCCCGAAGATGCTGTCGTATAGAGAGTCACGTGTTGCGGTTTTGTGAACTTTCTAACGGAAATCTAACATACAAGTATGTTTTTCGAATACGTAATTGAAATTCAGAGAATGGTATTTGCTTTTGAGGTGTGTGTTCTACCATATGCCTTCAGTATTCTTGATACAAACACGTGAAATACCATGCATATCAAATGCCAAGCCTAAGAACTCTCGTCGACCTCTTTTCGCCTCCAACAGAATCCTAACTGTGGTATCTTTATTTTCATATGAAACAATCTGCCTTCTCTTTAAAAATAGGAACTTTTTTTACAACTTGGTCGAGCCAATGTATCAAACTACACTAAAACCAATAATGATTGAGAGTAGAAGTAGGCCCAGTTGACAGCAAATCGGGGGCGTGCTTATTAATTTTTGAGAGGGTTAAGAATGAAAGAACAATTCCTATTTTGTTCTCTACATCCTCATTTCTAATCTACATTTCTAATCCCCTTTAGATATAATACACTTGTGCCAACGGTTTTTACCAAGTCACAAGGGGTCAAATCTGGTGAATATGGTGGGCGAGTCATGATTACTGTGTTGTTTTTGGCAAATGAGCAAAAAAAAGTAAACAAGTGCATTATTGTGATGCCACAATCCAGAATTGCTTTTCCACAATGGGTGTCGTTTTCTTCGTAATGTTTTTCGCATGACTTCAAGATGATAATACTTATTGACCGTGACCATGTGGCAAGAACCGCTGATCGAACTTGGCGTTCTTTTTTTTTTGATCTGGACTCTCTTGACTCTCCTGGGCTCTTCCGTTGGGACGATTGGAATTTGCTTTAGAAGTCATAACGATATACAATTGATTCGTCATCAATTATGATCCTCTCAAGCAAATCTGGAAGGCCGTTGACGTCATTCAATAATATGGTTTTTTGTTCAAAATTCAGTAGTTTTGGAACGAATTTCGCTGCCTCACGCTTCGTGTCCAGAATTTCCAAAAAAATTGCATAATATAAGCAAACCGAAATGCCGACATCCTCAGCAACTTATCTAATAGTAATTCGACGATTCTCCATTAAGAGTGTATTCACTTCCTCAACATATTTATGTGTCGTTGATGTTCTAGGATGTAAAATAATAATAATGGTAATCTCTATTCATCCTTTAAGATCATACACATGATATAGGACAAGTCATAAGATGAATATAGACAGACCTATATAGGTACACATAATTATATTTCTTTAAACATATCGTCCATACAAACAAACAAGCAAACAACAAATCAAAAAAACTATGAATTAGCGAAATATTCACAAATGTCATAAAATCAGGATTCCACAAAATTTTTTTTCAATCTTGTTTTGAATATATTAATATTTTTTAGAACATTTTTATTCCCAAGAATATTTTGATAATGAGTTCTTTTCGCTTCAGCTATTCTGCATATATTTTTCTTTTAACTTTTATACTTCACGAAAAGTTCATCATGCGATGAATTGTTCATTAACCAGAACAGATTTTTCAGTTCAACTCCCATCTTGATAATATCTGTTACTGATCCATCCAGGGGTGGATACATTATTTAGTTAATTTTTTCTCAGATGATAAGTCAAGTCTACATAATATAGTATACTACCAAAAATATATTACACGCCACATCAACATCGTCACTGCTAAAAACACACTGAAAATCTTCATTACCTAGCCAATGGCAAGCGTCATCATTCACATCCTCTTGACCATGTTCACGATTGAAAAAACTATTGTATCGTTAGTGTTTCTTGAATACGTTTCCATACGAATCAAAATTTTCTGATTATAGGAATAAGTTTGATTTTGGTATTCAAGGAGAAGTTTCATAAACGTATAAGATTTACATTTGAAAGTTTACCAAAACGCTACACGTGTTTCGCTATACGATAGCATCTTCAGGTGCCACAATACTGACGCCCGAAGATGCTTACTGTAACGCCCGAAGATGCTATTGCGGTTTTGTGAACTTTCTAGAGGAAATCTAACATACAAGTATGTTTTTCGAATACATAATTGAAATTGAGAGAATGGTATTTGCTTTTGAGGCCTCGTTTCGCCTCCAACAGAATCCTAACTGTGGTATCTTTATTTTTATATGAAACAATCAGCCTTCTCTTTAAAAATAGGAACTTTTTTACAACTTGGTCGAGCCAATGTATCAAACTAGGCAAAGACTCAGCTTCAAATTACCGCTGACTTCTTCGACTCTTGCTAAAGATTCCATTATTTACAACGGTCTCAAAATGTCCAATCAAACTATAAATACTATAAATGACCTTAGTGCTCTTAAGAGAGAGTTGAAAGACTTGCTTCCTATGAGACCTTATTATAGCTAGCAGAGTGATAATTTCAATAGATAATGACTAACTGTAATATCCACGGTGATAAAGTATAATTTGAATTTGAATTTGAATAGAATGGTGCAAAACAGAGCTCCAAAAGTTAGGTATGATTCAAGAATAATTACATTTAGATGTTGAATACCTGACTGTTAGGTTTACCGCTGTTGAGAAAACCCGTTTTATCGCTGTAAAATCATTTGTTGGTGGAATGGCTTTCAATGATTTCGACATTTTATCGGTTTGAGGAGAATGATATCTGTAAAACTATAGTTTAGTAACCTAATCTTCAATTTGGACATTATTTCAGGAAGCAATTGTTGAAAAATGGACTGTAATATCAAATTCGCTCGTCCTTTGAACATTCAGGAGCAACTCAATATGTTATAAAATATGCCAATTTTTCATTGTGCTTTTTGTTTGAACTACCATATGCCTGAATCTTTGATGAACTGTATCTGCAAACATTCGATTTTTTTCCCTTGCTTTCATCGACCGCCGTCGGTAAACAAACCACATTCTCCAAGAGGATTCGAAGCAATATGAATGATGCATGCCATTCATAATTTAAAACGCTTCAAGGCATCTGCTTGGGATCTGTTTTATTTTCACATTTGCCAGCACATGCAAAATGAACGAAGAATTTAGCATATTGTTAGCGTTCATTTGAGGGGACTTCAAAGCACGTGTACAACTTTCATCAACGCGAAATCGTTACAAATAATTAAAAAATTCCATTGCATTGTGCTGGAATTCTGAGAGGCAGAAATAGCGGTTTCATATCAATGTTTGTTTCACCAAGGTCTAACACACCTTTTGGGGGATGAAGTGAGTGATGGGATGGCTTGACAGGTATCACTTCATGCGTGAGATCATTTGAACGTAGAGCGGAATTGAAATGAATTCCAGGAGGAATACTCAGAGATAACTGGGTATGAGCAATGGGGTAGCTTGAAAACAACAATTCTTGGTGTCGGTTATCACATTTTTCCAATGATATGATTCCAGAATTAGAATACACACATCACTTTGAAGGGCTTTCAATTTTGTTTCCAAAGGAGCCCTAGTTTATTACTTTTGGCAACAGAAGTTTGGTGAATACGTTAGAAAAGTTATTCAAAGTTATTGTGAAAAGTTTCAGTTTTTTTCAGTAATCAGAAGTGCGAAATTGCTCTTCAATCATTAACGAGAAGAAGAAATGTTATGATGCGCAATGAATTTCAGATTTTTATCTTCAAAAATGATTTACATTTAATGATCATCAGAAACATGGGATATCTTGAGGATGACAGCGTTCCATATAAGTAAAATTCTACCTTTTTATATACTATATTGTGCAGGAATCCTATGAATGACATCTGATTCAATTCCATATTCCATATGGAGTACAAACTGAATAGTATGGTATTTTTGCATAACTCAATATTCGTCAAGTAGTTATATCGTTCAATTTAATATTTATATTGAAGTAGTCATTTCAAGTGGGCTTTTCTTCCAGTTTGTGTCTGAAGGTTACTTCTTTGCATGATCTTCATATCCTTGTGAGAAGTTTGTTTTGAAGTTAATTGCTTTCTTCCTTTCTGTGGTAGATTCTCACATTTTGTTTGTATAAAGATGGAAAACTAGAAAGCCACCATCCTTTTTTTCCAATATTTACATGAACAAAAGGACGAAACTCACTTTTACAAAAAAAATATCAATCGATTGCCAAATGGTTCGATAAATGGATAGAAAGTATCGAAAATCATACAACTAGACCCTACAATGTCAACGATACATTTCCAATAGGAAATCCTCAATATAGCAATACCATTAGGACAACCAATCACAAATCAAACCACGTATCCATAGGACAAGTGGTTACTCTAATGATACTGCTGAAAAATAAATTTCAAGGTATAATTTTCAGTTCAAATGGTATTCTTGAAATATCATCATCTGGATGCATTGATATAAAAATCATACTGAATCTATTCCATTGATGTTATATATATGTTAACTTCATAGCTGCTTTTATCACTTTCAATTTTAACGACGTTGGAAAGAAGCATTTCATCACATCATTTCATCGCTATGATGTTAAAGATTTTCGTAAATGAATTTTACTATTTTTATTGGAAAAGTAACAAGAATTTCCATCGATTCAATAATATCATCATGATCATTATCTGAAACATTCTCACAAAAAGCAACGGTAATACCTATATGTTTAAAACTCATCACAAAATTACAAAATCTATTTTCTCTTCTTCATTTGTTCTATTTCAACGACTCTTCTACTTTTCGATTGGTCTTGTTCAATATTGAAGTCCCCCAATTATCTTCACTTCCATTTTATTATTTTAGTTGTCATAGTATCATATTTTGGTATGTTTACTTGAACGACTTCATTGTACCTCTCACACACATCGATTTTTCTCCCAATACCACTATTCAATCCTATCACTATCATCACTGTAACAAACTATCACGCCTATTCATAGATCCTCAATAATCTATAAATCGTGCCCTCATTCTTCACAATCTCAATTTCCCAGTTCCAAGTAACAACTGAACAGTATTTTTCAATTACACCCTATGATTATCGAAACGATTACATTCTTTTACTATCGCTAATAACCTCGTCATGTTTCCAAACTGATTCCCATTCTGAACTGATATCTTCTACTTCTGCAATTTACTTTAGTCGAATGCTTCCTTATATTTTTGGAATTCTTCATTTGAGAATCTTCATGACAATTGACGTCATAATTCAGAAATATACTCGCTATCTTCTGTATTGATACATTGGGGATTAGCAGTGTGAAAACATGTGAATTTTCTAGAGATGAACTGATTTTACCTGGAAATAATATCTTTTTATTCCAGAAGAAAAATACGCTTTTTCTGGATACATGTTATCAATAAGGATCCTCCGCCGTGATTATCTGTCTGTGTATCAGGATTATTGTGACATGATGTAAAATACTGTCGATTGTTCTGGTCTGTATAGAATTGTGAGAAAAGGCGTAAATTCTAGCCCTCATATCTACGAAAGTACGCTTTGAGGATGAAAACAGAAACATTTTTCATAAATGGAAGAAGGAGAACTACCGCACCATGTTCTCTTGATTATTCCATAATGATCTGGGATATTCCAGCATACTTCTCCTAGTATAGAACGGTCAAGTATAGAGAATGAGTCAATTTCGGTCCCGACAAAACAACCGCTATAAATATCAACAATTTACAATCATCTCCAATATCTTACATTGGTGTCGAGGCTAAGGACAATGTCTACCACGCCGACGTGCTGGTTACAAATCTCATATCGATATTTTTTTTTTCAATTTCACTCAGCTACGGATGATCACTAGGACCACGAGACTGGAACGTGACAAGGGGACCCGAACGGTGAGGTGGAGTCTCAAGGGGGCCCATCCTGCATCAATTACGTCACACGTTTACCCCACTGACGTTTGACTTGAAAATTGCAAAAAGTTTGACTTCGAAAGAAAATACATGGGATTTTGCGCTCGGACCAAGCTTGCTCATCTAATGGTTTGAATTTCTCGCTGTAGCTTCTGATTGGTCTACTGGATAATGACAAAAAGTGGAGAAGTGGGGGTGGACTGGAGACTGGCCATCCCTACTATCTAGGCTATCTCCAAATATTCCAAAATATCTCTGGATGTACTGAAATGTTAAAGATTGTTCTGGAATACTCTCACATCTTCTTGACCATTCTAGAAGTTTCCATCCAGCCTGTACTGTCGCCGTTTATATTGAAATCCTTACGTGAACAATCCTAACCTCAATACCAACATTCTTTTCATACTATTCGTTACTGGAAGGCAAGTTCATCTTCGGCAATGTTCATCTTGGAACCAGCATTCTATACGTCTACATGAATAGCATATTATTCTATCAAACTGGTTTTCATGGAAGACAATATCCACGAAATAAATGAAATGAACTCTATGAAATACTATCCAATCTAGTTGATATTCCAATAGAGATTTCGAAAACTCATCTCAAACAGATCTTCATTTTCCGATAGCTCTGATTGCGTTCTAGAAAATATTTCCTAGGAGTCACATAAACTCCGGGACAACATCCAACAGGAATAATATTCCGAAAGCTTGAAATATGTGTTTTCCATCGATTTACTCGAGTGGAGTTATGTTTATTGATGCTGAATCTCTTCCGAAACAAAAAACCAGAAAACAATCTACGTAACCGACCTGACTCGATATATTTTATTGGATATGGGCGGAGTACAAAGATTCATCTGAGTATCCGGAACAAACAGTTGTTTTTTGGTACTAATGCAATTTGAAACATGGCTGAATCGAAGTATAAATTTGTGGTAGTGTAAAAGACTGTATCGTGGAGAAAAAATGCAGTGAAAATGAAATTACCGCATAAGGAAAAAATATTTTTACTCTACCCAGAATATACTTCTATAAGTACAGGAATAAGTTACAATTGAAATTTTTTATGGTGTTTCGGAGGTTTTGGAGTGAAAAAGTCTAGTTGAAATTGTATACCTCATTTTTTATTTTACGTAACCAAAATGAATATTGTACAAATCACCAGTCACTACTTAATGAACCAATTATTTGACTTTTGACAGTGTAACACTGGTCTGTATTCAGAATCTCTCACTTTATTTTCTTATTAAATAATTAACACGCTTTTATTAGTTTCACCTGTATGTACGTATGTTTGTTTGTTTGTAACTCTTTTCTCTTTTCTCTGTATTTGACAGAATTATCGACATTATTGCTTCATCTATTCGCGGGCAGATGGCGCTGAACGTAACCTCCTTGATATATTTCGAACTCACTTTATACAGTGTCACCTTTAAAGTGCGCACCATATGGGAAACTTTTTTTTCGAAAAGTTCCAATGAAGTTTAACTTCGGCACTTGTTTGTGCTTTGAATTCAACTTGAAACGATGCGGCCAACTGTGACCCACTGACGTTTAGTGTTTGTCAAATTCAACTTTTTTTTAAATTGAAAAAGTGCATTTCTAGATCGAATTTAACAAAAAGTTACTTGAAAAAGTTGTGTCTACGGCAATTTTATATCCATATGCCAAATTTTATGCAACTAGGATAAAGTTAACGTTTTACTTATTTTTGACAGATATCCCCTTTATTTTAAAAAACAAGTTCGGTTAATTGCCATCAATTCATATATACATAACAAACTCATCATGGAGTTTAACTTTTCTGATATATTTTTAACCATACGGACATTTTTAGAGCGAAATTAACATGGCTGGTGCAAAGTTTCATTCACTTGGCTATTTTCTTAAACAAACGTCAGTACCTTCAATTTTGAAAAAGCAGACACAACTCAAAAACTACAATAAGTATTAATAAAATTACTAGAGTTGAAATTACACTAAAATTTCAATATTCAGTATTTACAGATTATTTATGAACACTAACTAGGGCGGTACGGATGCTTAATCACGTTGAATAAAATGCAAGTGTCAAGTTGTTGATTGACTTGTCAAATTTTTAACAGTTATTGTTGCAATAATGTTGTCTCTTCAGGAAAGAATATAAATAGTTTCAATATGTGGTGAGAATCCCCCATACCGGCAAGTAGCTAACATTTTTAATGAACGGCATCCAGGAAAAAATCTTCAACATACTACTGTGTCAAGGATAATGTCGAAATTCAGAGAAACAGAATCTGTAGCAATTCAATTTAAGAAAAAGCACACTACAAGTAAATATGATGAGGAGGCCCAACTTAACATTTGTTTAAAAGTTATTGAACACGGGCAAACGAGCATAATCGATATTATAAAAAATGCCGATTACAAGAGAGAAAGTGTTAGACAAATTTTATTAAAGAATAAATTTTGGCCTTACAAGCCAAAATTTATTAACACATTGAAAGAACGAGATTTCGATGTCCGTTTGGGGTTTTCATTCTGGTTTCAAGGAGAGAGAGAGAAGAAAATGTAAAGTTTCCGTATAAAATTTTATTGACAAATGAAGCAACGTTCTCTTCAAATGGAACGGTATGTTCTCAAAATTGCCGAAGGTGGGCCCAAAAAAATCCCAATTTCACATTTGATTGTGGTGATCAGTATTCCTTTAAAACTAATGTATGGTGTGGGATACTTAACTACCAAATAATTGGGCCATTTTTCTTTAGAAAAATTTATCATCCGTCGGTTATTTCCACCCTTTAAATTATGAGATTAATGATGAAGTTAATAATGGTTAATAATGAAGTTTTAGATAATATGCCTTTAAATATTAAAGACGACCTATGATATCAACTAGATGGCGCACCAATACATCAAACAGATGCTGTAAAAAAGTCCCTCCAACAAATGTTCAGAGGCAAAGTTATTGGACGTAACTGGGAACATTATTGGCCACCTAGATCACCCGCCTTGACGCCTTTAGACTTCTTCTTGTGGGGTTACCTGAAACAAAAATTGTACCGAAGTAGACCATTTACTGACATACAACATCTGGAAAATACCATTCGCGAGTGCTCTGCAAATATAAATCCCCGATTTATTAAAAATGCAGATACAGATGTCAGTAGAAGAACCATAATTTGTATTGAACGTGGAGGACGACATACTGAAATGTAGGCTAAAAGTGTGTGACAACCTCATTTAGATCAATGAGTAATTTTTTGTACCCATTTGTATTTTCTATAATATTATTGTTGTTTGAAATTTATATTAATAATAATAGTTCAAACGAAATTATTGATTTCATTATGTTCTTGAATAATATGTGACTCTCAGAGGCAAATGGTGCATATTTCACACAATTTTATTCACTGTCATAGTCCTAATCAAATTTAACCAATGGAATCAAATATTTGGACATGATTGTGACTAAATATTCAAACTGCAATAATGCTTCTGAAGAAATTCACAGGTTTAATTTGATATTACATGTATGACAGTGATCACTACGAGAGTTCAAATAACTATGTAAATTTAAACAAATTCATCAATACAATGAACAGACACGGAAGACCGAGATGAAAAGAGAATTGCCTCGCTTCACAAATTCACATAACCTCACGAATATAAAGACAACAATTCTCTGAATCGAACTCCACCTTGAATACCAATAATTTATATATGATATCCATGTATCCCAAGATCGCAGTCGAAACGGGTAATGGGACTGAATCTGCGGCATCATGTCAAGACACGATGGAATCCAACAATGAAATCCTGAATGTTAAAGTATACGAGTTTAGTCATTTACGTGCTAAATGGGCTGAAAAGTTCGTAGACTAACATATGACTATTAGGTAACCCTAACTTCTAAATGACAAGTGTACAAATTTCACAGCTATCGGAATACTGGTTTGTGGGATAGAACATTTTTACTGAAGCAACTTTTGTTAGTTTGAAGAAAATGGATGGAAAGGACTTTAATGTGATGATAAAGCATTGCTTTTTGGCATAACAAAATGCTTCTGCACACAAACCTTGATTGTTGAATATTATTCGGACTTTGCACCAGAAAAAACAACTGTTGAAAAGTGGTTTGCTGAGTTTGAAAGGGGTGAAGTGAGCACCAAGGGTGATGCACGCAGTGAACGCCACAGAGGCCGTCATCGACGAAAACATCAAAGAAATCCACAAAATAATTTTGGGTGACCGCAATGTGACGTTGATCGAGATAGCTGAGGCTTTAAAAATATCAAAGGAATATTTGGTTATTCGAAAGCTTTATTCAAAGTGGGTGCCACGCTCTATAATTTCATACCTACCAGAACAATTGTATCAAATGTGCATTGTGAAAAATGTATTCAATTTATTTGTATTTATGACTCAGTGTTTTGCATATAGTGGCTACCGCATAAGAGTTAGATAAATACTATCGCGGTCTTCTCTTCAGAACTATTAGCAATATACAAAACTAAGGTACATTATCTTCATGTAACTTCAACGGTGTAGGCAGCGCACGCCAAGAAAGCTCTCAGGGAGCAAGAATGTTTTCGACTTGCTTGATACTAATCGTTTTATTATGACTAATATTACACAAAACCTTTGTAAATTGTAGCCTATATATTATTATGATGTATAAGCTATATTTATGTAGAGTTTCATCGAAATCCGTTTAGTCGTTTAGGCGTGAAAAAGCCTCAAATATTCATACATACATACATCCATCCTCATAAACCCATAATACAAACTTATATTGGTATAGAAGATAGATGGCGCTTTTGAAACTACTGTAATATCTGTCAAGAAATTATTATTTTAACAACGTAGGCGTCCCCCGCCCTCCGAAGGCAGTCCCCAAGATCAAACTCTTTCCTCCTAATAATAATCCTAGGTCCGGCCCTATTCGTGGTATTGCTAAATAATAAAGTTTTCGTTGACAAATGGAGAATAGTAGAGTTCTACTTTAAATGAATGGTAACAAATTGCACTTACATGGAACACTGTCATCCTCACTGGTAGACATCGATGTTTCGCCATAAGACACTTGCTTTAGCTCTTCAATACCAAATTGGATAACATTATAGAAAATACACACAATTTATTCATGAATTACGATTTTTATTGTCACGGAATGAGTTTGTTCTACTTATGTCATCGATAATATCGTAATGACATTCATTCACCTATTTGATTGAATCCCAGTCAAGAGGAATTTTATTTGAATTGATGGTCATATTTTTAGGGGTGATTTATTTTTGGGAAAGAATTCTTGTTAACTCACTTCATTTTGCTCTGTTTCCTGTAACCTCAGAGTGATAATAAGACATAGAGTTGCCAAGCCTATGCCAATACAATACATGTATTTTAAAACGGGTATCGAACTATCCTTTTCTGTACAACTTATGGGCGAGGGGGGGTGGCGGGTATTGAAAGGTTACCCACACAGCACTAGTTATTCATGGAATATTCCCTGTATATCATAAAACGAACGTATATATTCCAAATATTCATAGAATATTCTTGGAATATATATATGCCTTTAGAATATTCATAGAATATGCTTGAATGAATATGGCAGGATTATTCCCGAAAGAATGTGCATAGAATGTCTATAAATGGATTATTCTCCCTTGAATATTCTAAGAATATTGTCGATCGNCAGTATTCAGGAATATTTTATTCAGTGAATAAATATTTTGAATTAGATTTTTTATTTTTAATATTGGTTGAAACGTCAAATATTTCAGTGTATATTGTTTTTAAAATATATTTGTTTATGAATATTATGTGTTTTATTACTTGTGTGAATCTTGTATCAAAATGCAATATATACATGCCTAATAGCGGTTACTCGTCACATTCTTGGAATATTCCAAATATTCCTAGAATATTCATAAAATATATTTAAAGAATATTCTATGGTGTTTCTCTATTGTATATTCCTACAATAAACTAAGAATATCCTGAATATTTTATGAATATTCCTCGGGTTCTATTCCTGGAATATTCTTAATAGAATATACCTTAGATATTCTAAGAATATTATAAGATATTCCAAGAATATTCCCAAGGAATATTCTTAAAATATATCAAAGGTTCGCCAGGAGCACTTCCAGGAAATATTCTCCAGAAGATATACATATCCATGACATATTCATAGCATAATACAATATCCTTAAATGTATATTCATGAAATATACCTGGAATATCTATTGCTATGTGGGTATGGAGAGTTTGTATACATTTGAAGTGAGTTGGACCATAAAATAGTGACGGTTGGTCCAGTTGATAATCGGAGAGATATTGTATATTTATAAAATAAATCATTTCAGGTGAAAATGGATTCTGTTCAAAAAGCTCCTACAGGAAATCTGATTTATTATTAATGATTATGGAAATGGGGCCAGTTTTTCTACCACCAATTGTATGAATATATAATATCCCTCCGATTTCCAACTGAACCAACCGCCACTGTTTTATGATTCAACTAACTTCCCGTAAACAAACAAAGTTATGCTGCCTTCAATGTAAGGATGGAAAAGGCCTCTCTATTGTCTTTTGTTACTCTGAGCCTGAAACGCAGGTTCTATCACTACCTTTGTTGTACTGATTCGCGTTCATTTCTCAGTCCGGACCTGATCCATCCGATCGCCCAATAATCGATAGGCTTTCGGTGGTACGTCTTCCGATCTTTGCATCCTGCTGTGTCATTACAGATGGGCTGTTAATCCTATCAAGTTGGCGAGCACGTGTCGGGAACGCTTTGTTGGACGCCGTCTGAATAACCAACCGATTCCGGAAAATACCTCCGGAAGAATACGGCCGGAATAGTTCGGGGTTCGCTCTAATTGCGCTTGTGTATTTAATCTGTCCCGCTATTTCGACGGAGCTCATTGCCGTTCGCATGACAGTCGGGCTAATTGAAATTGCTAAGAATGTTCGGCTTCGTTTGAGGGGAGGAGTTGAAGACAATTCGAGTCATGCGGATGTTTTTAATTCGAGTCTCGAGTCCCTTTTATTATAGGCGTGCCAGTGATGCTTTTTTCAAGTGAGACTCAGCCAGAAAACATCAGAGTAATGAATGAGAAACGTGACAGAAAGTAAAACATTCGACTTGGTAAATGACTATTGATTATTCATTTCGATAAATAAAAATTGAAACTTTCGTTGTTTTCATACCACTAGAAACTGCAGTAACTAACGTTCTACAAGGACATTTTCAAACAAATAAATCAACTGAAATAGTCAACAATGTACACCCTTATATTCCTGTACAACCACAGTAGATAATGATATACGGTCCTTCTGTATCTGTATCTATAGAGTAGGTAGGGTTAGTGTGAGCTCACAGCACAGGCCACATGTGACCCATTGTACATCCTCCCGAGGAGTTGTCCTCCTAGGTCATCGTCCATCCTGTTCTTTCCAGGAAGGTGCACAGGTCACTGGGAGACATCTCCATTATATCGGCAGGTGTAGGACAAGACTCGCCGAACACACACTCTCTCATTGACGATAACTCCGGGCACTCGCATAGGACATGCCTGACAGTCTCATCTTCCTGTTGACACATCCTGCATAGAGGTGTGTCCACCAGCCCCATATTGTGAAGGTGTGAAGGTGTTTCCTTAATTGACAGAGGACAGTCAGAAATCCTACTGTTGAGCGTAGATTTTTCCTGGCCATCGCCGGATATTTCTTCGGCGCCAGCTTCCTAAGGTCGCCCAGGGTGACCCTGGCAATATTGCAACCTTTCATTCCATCCCATCTCCTTAGGGATTGAGCATAGGTGTAACATTTGGCTATTTCCGCAATTGTCGAATTCATCAAGCCGTAAGTGTCACTGGGTCCTAAAATTCTTAGTCCAGCCGCTTCCTTGGCTGAAGAGTTGGCGGCAATGCCGTTACCTTCACTTCTGTCGTGCCCTTCAACCCACCTCAGGATAATGTTATTATCTACCGAGGCTTTGGCTGAATCTCGGTGGCACTCTTATACTAGCATTTTTAAATGTCAATTTTGACAGGTTGAGGAAATCACGTGACCTATTTTGTAGACGCCATTTGACATCATTTCTTAAGCAAAATCTACTGCCAAAATCAAATTTCACATAAAACGATAAATGAAAAAGTTTCCCATTTGATGCGGACTTTATCGGTGACACTGTATATGCGTATTGCATTTGTTCTGAATGATATAAGATGTTATCAGCCTATAGTTTATGAAAATCCATAACGTATTCACTGTGAGATTTTCACTAAACCATACAAAGGTTTCTTTGGGAGTATCTTTACTGGAAGAAGAAGCCATTGTATGGCGAAACACCTGTTTTTGTAAGATTACTATTACACTCTGGATACTCAAGCTTATAAACTCCAGATTTCTTCATTTTTTCCACTTCATATTTGGCATTAGAAAAGAAATTAGATAACCAGGCATGTGGCCTGAATGCTACTTCCACATTGTATTTTTGGTCGAAATTACAAATTGATTGCTTTTTTGATCTGGGGCATACTAACATATGTAAATTTGAAGTTTTTTTTTCTGGCTTACTTCTGAATTTTGTCTGCGTTGAAACCATGATTTTGTATAATCTGTGTAATGAATATTACTGGAGTTTTTCTCCAACACCAGACCGTTATTCTAACACCTTCCTCTTGAAGAAGATCACTTTGTGATCGAAACATGTGTCAATGTTTGAAAATAATGTTGGTGTTGGGATAAAACTCCAGTAATATTCATTACCACTCCAAAGTTTCCAAATAGTGCATCACAAGTATTCCCATCAGTATTCCTATATCTATTATTGAAGGTGTCTTTCAGAGCGCATCACAGACAGATCTTTCTCCCTCTCTTTTTCTCGTCCTCTATCTCCATCTTACTATCTCTTTCTTTCTACACTCTGTTCACTATGTTTGGTTATTCAGGAAGGGATAATATACTATTTAGTTTGCTTAGGTAGCCGTAACTTCCATCAGAATTGTATTTTCTCTATATTTCATGTATCTTCATTCATTTATTTCATTTTATTTTTCATCCCATCCGAATAACATCCCAAAACGAATACCTTCCAGAAGACCATTAGAATTTATTAATAATTTCATAATCCAAAATGGATATTGAATATCGTCACTTTGGAATACTATCAACTCATCTTGGAATATGTGTTGATTTTCAGTTTGGTATGATACTGTTATGTTTTTCCCGTGAGTTTACCAAATAATCAACTACACCGAACAATAGTCAAACTTAATTCTATTCCAACAAAACACTTACACTGAAACTTCAAAAGTCTATCGCCTTATTACGTCGCTCTGCACCGCACTGTAAATTCAACTTGAGGTTCGAATTTAACATTAAAACGATGAGCAGCCACAGTTCGTCGCGTATTTCTGATATGTACTGCTCTTGGTGGAATCAAATGTGCCAAGTCACTTGGGCACCTCTTGTGAAAGTATCTATAAAAGAGAGACAAATCTCCACCCTTTCTTCGATGTTCCAGATTATCAAGGTGGCAAGTGATGTTCGTATCTGCAATCAAGCGAATGACTCTTTTCTGGGTGGAATCCAACAGGATATGCTCAGGGGCAGAAGGCTATACATGTGAACCATACTCCAGCGAATGTCTGATATGATATTTATAAAGCATCAAAAGTTGCTGAGGTTTGTACAGTTTTTTGGTTCGGAACAGTGTTACCACCTTCTGAGAAGCAATCTTTGCAATTCCAGCGACACCATTGTGCCAAGACATATTGGTGTCCATTTCAAGCCAGAACAAACTTATCGAGGCAGAAAACAGAATTGTCTGTTCTGACATTTTTATATCCAGTTTGGAGACATTCATCTTTTTGAAGAAAATCGATTCTTGTGTTTTCGTAGCATTGTACTTCCATTGTTACTTCCACAACAATTCGAGGCCATCTCTAGATCCTCATAAAGATATGCAACTTCTTGCTGCCGGTAAAGATGTGTATCCGCAGCCGATGTCCTGGAGTCCAAATGGAATGACGAGACAAGTGTGCTGTCGTCAGCCAATGAGTCATTGCTGTACAATAAAAAAAGGGTTGGAGACAATATGCGTCCCTGGAAAATTCCAGCGGTGAAGGTGAACGTTTTCTAGAGATATCTAATGACGCCCAGTTGCAGGCTATTTCCGAAATTGTCGAATTCATCAAGCCGTGAGTGTCACTGGGTCCTAAAATTCTTAGTTCAGCCGCTTCCTTGGCTGAAGAGTTGGCCCCAATGCGGTTACCTTCACTTCTGTCGTGCCCTTCAACCCACCTCAGGATAATGTTATTATCTACCGAGGCTTTGGCTGAATCTCGGTGGCACTCTTATACTAGCCCCGAGGTAACACGGTGTCTGTTCAAGACTAATAGGGCTTGTCTCCCGTCAGTGCAGATTGTTATGTTTTTGCTAGAAATTCCTTTCCTGGTTATTCTTTTTGTGGCGATTGAGATACCAGCCAATTCTGTTTGGACCACGCTGGTATTTATTCCCATTCCCCACTTAACCCTTAGGCTTAGTGATCTGGAGTACACTCCACATCCTGAGCCTTCTTTGGATTATGAGCCGTCTGTATATATGCGTATTGCATTTGTTCTGAATGATATAAGATGTTATCAGCCTATAGTTTATGAAAATCCATAACGTATTCAAAAACCACTTCACTGTTAGATTTTCACTAAACCATACAAAGGTTTCTTCGGGAGTGTCTTTACTGGAAGAAGAAGCCATTGTATGGCGAAACACCTGTTTATGTAAGATTTTTGAGTGGAAATTTTACAATGAAGTGTTTTTGACTAGGTTCTTAATGACTTCATCACCTAAAATTTGTTTACCTGTAATAATGTGGGTACGATACTATCAGAAAACCGACGAGTAGCCCAAGTCACTTTGGTCATTTAGTAGGCTATCCGCAATGCTCATGTTTGTGAGTTTCCAAGGATTCAAAATGATTTGAGTTTCCAACCTTCGCAACTCGTGGTTGCCTTCTAAGAGTTGTTTTGAAAACTTTGGACCATTATTACCCAACCTTTCATATTCAGCATACCGTTTTGAGAAATTTAGGCTACATTGTCCAACATCAATACTATTACACTCTGGATACTCAAGCTTATAGACTCCAGATTTCTTCATTTTTTCCACTTCATGTTTGGCATTAGAAAAGAAATTAGATAACCAGGCATGTGGCCTGAATGCCACTTCCACATTGTATTTTTTGTCGAAGTTACAAATTGATTGCTTTTTTGATCTGGGGCATACTAATATATGTAAATTTGAATTTTTTTTTCTAGCTTACTTCTGAATTTTGTCTGCGTTGAAACCATGATTTTGTATAATCTGACTCTAGATCCTCATAAAGATATGCAACTTCTTGCTGCCGGTAAAGATGTGTATCCGCAGCCGATGTCCTGGAGTCCAAATGGAATGACGAGACAAGTGTGCTGTCGTCAGCCAATGAGTCATTGCTGTACAATAAAAAAAGGGTTGGAGACAATATGCGTCCCTGGAAAATTCCAGCGGTGAAGGTGAACGTTTTCTAGAGATATCTAATGACGCCCAGTTGCAGGAAATAACCTTTCAGGAAACTGAAGAGCCATACACAAAAATGATTCAACAAGCCATAAGTTCGAAGTTTGGCCAGCAAAACCTCATGCCACATATGGTCAAAGGCCTGAGAATTAACAAGCGCAACAGCTCTTGATTCTCCATGTTCCTCGATTCCGTTATTCCAAATATGGTTGACATACGATAGAAGATCGCCTGTTGATCTTTGTTTTCTTAAACCATATTAATGATCGCTCAAGATGTTAGAGCCTTCCAAATATTGTAGGATATGGTGTTCACGGATAATAGGACTATTATCAGTTGTGATGAAGATGAATGAGCTAGAAATAAAAGACGTACATGTATGGTTAATGGAGACTTATAGATGCATGTTCATTTCGCTATCTTATATTATGACTGAATCTGTTTAAAATCCATTTTTCCGTTAATCAGCTGTCGCCCCCATACGAACGACAACTCTCAGAAGTTGAGAAACGTGTGCGGTCTAAGGACTAACGAGGTCTTACCTTTTGACGTGAGACAGAGATTCAATTATTAGTATCCATATGACAACCATGAGAAGTTCAAAAATTCTGCAGAAAAATATACAATGGAAACTGTGGTTTTCCGAGCTAGGTAGGCGTAGTTCGATGGACGGATCTGCTAAAAACAATTAGTCCATGACTCGAAGATTCAATCAACTTTTATTTCACACTAACACAGAAGTAAATGGTGAGATATTGATAATAAGATAAGTTTTCCAATCACGAAGTATAAATAGTCACCAATTCATTGAATATTCACTATATGAAAATAAGGTACTCAATAGAACACTTCTGATGTTAAAATAGCCATTACGTTACAGTTTTTCAATGTAAAATAGGTCAACTGCTCCTGCATGATAGTGAATTGTGCCAATGCAACCAGTGTTTCTACTTGTCTTCTTCAAACCCAACCCAAACTATCATCGAATAATGCGAATATTGTTTTTGTCACTATTACTGACATCAAGATTGTCCGGTTCACATATCTTGTCCATTGTGGTGCAGAAAAACACTGGATATCTTGTTTCAATTTTTAATTTTGAAAACCTCTGAATGTTCTACAAATATTGACTACTAATCGTAAACCCCTCGTAATATTGAAACCAATTCTCCGACAGTCCGGCTCTGAAACACATGGCGATGATCCCTTCGAGGGATGACTGGAAATAGACGATAATGGCAGATCGTTTGGCGGTATTAAAACGCTACAGCTGAAAAGGTGATGGAGTTAGCGAGAGATAAAAAAGCCTGCATTCTAATTTCCCTGCGGCAATTAGGGGTCAAACGAAGTTGGGTTTTATATTTATCGAATTTGATGTTTTCCAGTTCGTGAGCGTTAACAGCATCGTGTGATTCTGAAAGGCAAAATAATTTTGAAAAACACACACTATTGCCAGTTTGGATTTCGCTCAACAATTCAGGGCAAAATTGAGGGGACGGAAAGGTTTACCGAGGGATTTGAGTCTTGTGAGTTGACAGACATTCAACGTGACTTCAATAGTTCAGACTATAATATTTTCTTCAGATTTGTTTCAGATGCCCAGAAAGAAAACAGGCAACACTTTGGATATTTTTTTTATTTATTTATTACACGAATAGGGATACAAAAAGAAAAAATTAAAAAAATCCTCACTTTACATATGGAANTTCGGTAGATAATAATATCATCGTGGGGTCGATTAAAGGGCACGAAAGGAGTAAAGGTAATCGCATTGCCGACTCTTTAGCCAAGGAAGCGGCTGGACTAAGGATTTTAGGACCCAGTGGCATCTACGGCCTGATGACTGCGAAAATTGCGGAAGTAGCCCAACGTCATACCCATCAATCCCTAAAGAGATGAGATGATCTCAAAGGATGCAAACTTGCCAGGATCACCCTTGGCGACACTGGAAAGCTGACGCCGATGAAATATCTGGCGATAACTGTGAAAAATCTTCGCTCAACAGTAGGATTTGTTCATGGCCTCTGTCAACTAAGGAAACACCTCCATAATATTGGGCTAATGGTCACACCTCTATGCAGGATGTGTGAACAGGAAGATGAAACTGTCAGGCATGTCCTGTGCGAAAGTCCGGAGTCATCGTCAATGAGAGAGTGTGTGTTCGGCGAGTCTTGACCTATATCTGCCGATATAAAAGATATGTCTCCTAAAGACCTATCCACTTTCCTGGAAAAGACAGGATGGACGATGACCTAGAAGGACAACTCCTTGGGAGGATGTACAATGGGTTACATGTGGCCTAAGTGATATAGGCCTACACTCACCCTCCCTACTCTACAGAGAGAGATGTTCAACAGGCGCTTTCTCAGTATTTCTGTGTCATTTCATAAAACGATTCTCTCTGAAACACATCTGCATTTTCAAGAAAAATCACATACAAAACATATGTACATAACGTTAATATCAGAAACAAAATCATAAATATTATCAATCACACACAATAATTCTCAGGTCGGTATCCAGGCGGTTCGACGTAGGTGCTTTGTTTACTCAGTCAATGCAACGATGTGTGAGTCGATGGTTCAAGCGGTTCAAGCCGCAGGCTGAACGCTCGGTTTTCACTTCCTATCGTCTAACCCATGTTAGGAATCACACGTTGAAGGGTAAGACCACCTTAGTCCTTAGCTCGCACAAGTTTCAACTTCTGAGGGTTTTCGTTAGTAGTGGTGGGTAAATTGGAAACTGAGGACGACTCACATTTTTCAATTTCTTTCATACTCATATAATTTTTAATGGCCTACACTCGTTGCTTGTGAACAATGTTTTTGAACTTTTTAGTCGCATAATGTATCACCATATATGTAGGTACAATTCATATATTTCCGGAGATTGGTTGCCTTAAGAAAGGCATGATTTTTTTAGCCACTGCCACTGCGCATTTGGAGCGCCCGCAAACCTCTATGGCCCCTGCTACACGTACTTGAACTTTCAAAATACAATATCAGTTACAACTTCACTCATTATACCTTTTACTTACCTTCGCAAAAGGAATCATCATTCCATCTGCCATCGCTTCCGCTTGGAAAAATCCCAATACCTTGTTTACAATGTACTTGCGATGTTCACTACTCGAGTTCCTCGATGTTAATCAGCTCTCGCTCTATACCACCGGCTGGTCTACTGCGCATCCAATATTCAGAGGTACAGTTAGATTTGCCAAGCTGTACCTTATTTGCTTTTCTATAAATGGAAGTATCTAAATATAGAAGTTACTGAAAGTTATTTTGCTTCATTGCTGCCATTGGAACTTCATGACACATAGAAACTACAATTTCTTACCATTTATAATGAAAATTTCACTTAGAAATTGATTTTATATCGAAATGAAAAATGAAAAATCATTATATTTTTCAAATAATGTCCCCACGTACGTGAATAATCATATTTTTCTTATTTTGGTAAGCTAGCAAAGTCAAATTGTTTCCTAGATTTTCAACCATGAAAAACTCAACCGATATAGAATTCCCCATCAATAAGTCGAATTGATAATCGAAAACATATAGTAATCAATGATATTTGAGATTTTAATAAGTATCTAGACAAAACAAAGGATTTCCAGAAAAACTTTAACTGGGAAACTCTCCACCTATTTCAATTCACCCAACTACAAGTAATACATATTTATTCACGCCCATTTCTCCTTTGAATATTTCAAAGCTGTCATTAGACATTCGAACGGAAACAGAGACCAAAACATTTTAGATATCAATCACCACAAATAACCCTAATTTTGTATAATTACTGAAACGTTCGTTATATCTGAATATCAGATCAATGACGAGCCATAAGTAAATCTAATAATGAATATTCGGTAATGGTAGTTTCCTATGTCGATTCACAAATATTTAGTTGAAACTATTATTCCTTTATGGAGTCATAAATGACCCATATAGTATACCTTTCAGAACCTATAAGACATTTTCATTATTCTGGAAAAAATATCAGGTATAATATTCCTGAAAACGAATAATCAATTGATTGCTTATGCCATCAGAGTACCTGTAAAGTTGACCTGCATTTTTTCAAGAAAGAAAATGAATAACCGGTAATAATATACCTATAAAAAATTACCTAAATCTCTATATGATTACCTGAAGCATATTACCTTACATCTACATCAATAATAATTCTTTCTTGGTTTTTAAGAAAACAAGTTCAATTATGGTGATCTATTCAAATCCAGTTGGTCATTCATTGGAATGTTTGAATTTTTAAGTTTATTAATGTTCATTGCTTTCAAATGATTCGGTTTCAAACCATTATTTTCTAGTGCAAAATTTCTAACTCTTCGTCAAGGATATGATTTTTCTCTAGAAGATTTGAATATGTTGAATTTGTTTTCTTGTTTACGTAGCTCGCATGATGTTCCTGGACTTGATTCCTAAATTTTCTGCCAGTTTGACCAATATATACCTACCTTAGGACACTTCAATTTATTTACTCCTAATTTCTTGAATTTGGATGTTTTGTCTTCATTATTTTCAACTAACTTTCCCAACATATTACTTGTTCTATATGCAATTTTAATATCTCTTTTCCTCAAAAATGAAGCCACTTTTTCCGTTGTTTGTCCAAACAATTTCATAATTGAACAGCTTCAGAGATTTAGGTAATTTTTTGGAGGTAGTCTCAGTTACGGTTACCTGTAGTATACAGTGCCTTCATTTCAAAACTTCCCACCCCTAGTACTTCATTTTCTAAACGAGGTTGAGTGAATATTTTTGGGATATTTAAAATGATGTGTTACAAGATAGGGGGAGCCATTTAAAATTATTAAGTGGGGGTAGCTAGGGGTAAGGGGGTTTAACCCAAAATACCACTGGCACTGGTTTTAAACTTCCCCCTCGATATGTAAATTGACGTGTTTTTTGTCTAGGGGTGGGAAGTTTTGAAATGAAGGCACTGTATAAATATCAGTGTGAGAAACAACTTGAAGTATCCAAATCACTTGATGAAGCTACTGTGTTAGCGAAACATGTTGTGATATATTTTTCAAATGAAGTTTGTGGAGATCAAATCGTGAGGTGTAGTTTTTGAAATAAATATCAAATCAATGATATACATTTCTTCACTATGTTTGTTTGTAGAACAAAACTTAGAACATTTTATTCCTTCGAACAGAAGATAGGTACTAACAAAAGCATTCTAATTCGTATCTATATTAATATTTATATGAAAACTCGAGCAATTGCTGATATTGAATTCGTTCGAAATGTTTGGTATATTTAGATGCCTCTTATTGAAATCAGAACAAGAAGGTAAAGTTTCCGTTTAACATCGATTGTTTTCATGTGATCATTTTTGAGAGGTCTTGGCAACCCTCATTTTGTTTATAAGTGAATTATCTACAGTATATTCATCAGCGACATTGGTAGACTTTCAGCCACTGTGTCTCTCCAGATTTGTGATGTTTCCATCATCATCAGCAAATAACGTTGCTCAAGTTCAACGAATGCGATTCTCAATTCAAGAACCTCAAAACTGTGGATACCAACAGGCTGAATCGAATATTTTCCTTTTTCGTAATTCCAGAATAATATGTTATGTGGAGTATGGAAAGATCGTGAAGATGAATATTGCCTATACAACAGCGGGTTTTCTCGACCTGTATTTGTGTTTAGGAGGCTAGTATTTCCATAAGCAACATATCTTTATCGTCATTTATTAGCTCAATTCTTGTTAGTTTTTCCCGTCTACACGCACCGTCTGCCCAATAATTGTTGCTACCTGAAAATAAAGCGAATTGAGTTGAATACTTCAATCGTAATATACACATCGGAAAAGTCTAGGGATATTTTTATAACATACTAAATATCATAAAAATAAATGCATGAGGTCGTTTAATTTCGATTAAATTGGTAAACTCGACCACCCTGTAGATTTCTATAATCCCTAGACTTTTCTGATGTGTATATTTTGTCAACATTACTTTTAACGTTAGATATGTTTCATTACTTGCTTCCCTAATGAAATTGTTGTTCTGTTTGCCGTTGGAGA
This sequence comes from Leptinotarsa decemlineata, assembly GCF_000500325.1. Classification (NCBI taxonomy): domain Eukaryota; kingdom Metazoa; phylum Arthropoda; class Insecta; order Coleoptera; family Chrysomelidae; genus Leptinotarsa; species Leptinotarsa decemlineata. The sequence goes on from NW_019289689.1 coordinate 250,617, forward strand.
CTTCTGATTTCTTTATTCTACAACCAATATTCTTCCTTTCAAGAAATGAGTAAGTCTTTGAGAAAGAAATACTTTCGAACATACTCTACAAGTATGAGCCGAATGAACCAAAATTACATCCTCTATGACAGTTTTGTAGTTTTTCATATCCAGGAAGTACTTTCTTTTCTGATCAGACCAAAAAATTCTACTCTCTCGAAGAAAAAGCGTGTACTTACCGGATAGATAACGTTTGTATTTGTGGATTGAATGGTCATGATCCAATACTATTTATTAGACTTTTGCTGTTGATGAAATAACGTTCTTTACCTTATCCTGAAAAAACAGAGAATTCAGACGCAATCAAAATTTGAATTCAATACATTCGCTAAATATATAATAATTAAAATATTTCGAAATTGCCTTCACTACAATACATATTTTTGACTAATTACTTTGTCATGTAATTATCTACAGAAGATGAATGCCATTTTGATAAAAGTAACTGTTTTTGAAGAAATCCTACTCTCAATAAAAACCTCACCCATTTGTTCATAACGTAGCTGTGATCATTTCCAGTTGCAAAGGATATTTGTCCAATCTTCCTAATAGAAGAGCCCAGTAGAACCGAGACCAAAAATAAGAGAATTACCTTGAAGTTAGGCGCCGCTTTTCAGCCACCGTACTCACCAGATTTGGCTTCCTGCGACTTTTTCCTATTCCAAGATTGAAGAGACCCAGGAAAGGGCGGCGTTTTGCGACGTTTGAGAAGATAGAACCCGAATCGCTGGAAGAGCATATCAGAACTGCTTGAAGGTTTCAAAGAAACGCTAGTACAAGTGTATTTTATCTAAGGGGAACTACTTTGAAGGGGATAACATTAATGTATGAATGAATATTTTTTGAGAAAAATTTAAATTCACCTTACTTTTCAAACAGACAGCGTACATTGTGTCAATGATATAATGATCACGTGTACACGAAAGATTCCAGAAGGATTTCCAAAAACCTATGTTACTGAAACTAATGTTAATGTTTGTGTGAAAACAAATCTTGTCTAAAGTTATCAAACCGGTTCAAATGGCACATAACCTCTTAAAAAACAGAATGGATACGTGAAGAAATACAGAGAAGAAACCTAACCTAACCTGTCCCAACACAACTCAAATGACTAGTCTAGAAAACATTCCATGAAATCATTTTATCTGTTGAAATGAAAATCTGAATTGGTCATTGTCCTTGCCTGAAATATCGTTCACATAGTTCACTGAAATTTTTAATACCAAGGATTATGAAGTTAATTCAACTACTACATGGGCTGAATTCACTGCTTTTTCAGTTAGTACTAACCTTCAAGAGGAAGCTGTTGAAATTCTATGACACTTCTTTTGTTATTTTCAAAACAATGTACCGAAAACAATTTCGTGTTTTAATTTCAACTGCTTCTTGGAGGGTAAAAATATCGTTCAAACAATGGCTTTAAGAGTGTTATAAGGACTCCGCTCTATCATAACAACAATCAAACGTTGGTTTGCTGATTTCAAACGTGGTCGTAGAGACACCGATGATGCAAAACGCAGTGGTTGTCCAAATGAGGCAGTAACACCAGAAAACAAAAAATCCAGAAAATCGTTTTGAATGATTGAAAAGTGAAGTTGCGTGAGTTAGCTGACATTATGGACATATAACATCCAAAAGAAAGGATACCAAAATTGCTCCATGGCTAACAAAGAGTTTGGTGAAACAAATAGAGATAAAAAACAAATTCTTCAAAAAAGTACGAATGTAGCCTACCAATTTAGAACTAAACAAGGAGCTCAGAATATTCCAAAATAAGCTCACAAACATAATAAGCAGAACAAAATTTGAATACTATCAAAAATAAATCAATTCAAACTCCGCAGATAACACCCAGTTATGGAAAGTAATTCAAGAAATAACTAATACGAAAAGAAGTAAAAGATGAATCATATCAATAAAAAATGAAGCAGGTGTTAACCTCAACACAAAACTAGAAATAGCAAACGAATTCAATTCAATATATTCTAACATAGGAAAGAAAATGACTGAAAAATACAGAGAAATCCCAATTACTCATACTATTACGACTACTAGCTGTTCGCTGGTAAAACCTTCTGCTCGAATAATAATAATAATAATAATAATAATAATAATAATAATAATAGTAATATTACGGTGTGGGGAGTGGTCATTGGTTGATAATGCTGGCGCGCCCTCCCGAATGTATCGGGGCTTCGGGGGATAGGGCCTGACCAGCGCACACTACAGTGAAAAAAAAAATAGTATCGAGATTTTCTCTTCGAACTCCGCAGACTCTATCCAGATCACTCTCTCAAGATGGTTGTTCTGATTATTGGAGTCCTTGGTGGAATGATGTCCTCTCTACTCTCGAATCTTAAAATCATAC